>JAPQRP010000018.1:12562784-12596892 GCA_037367295.1 Apogon hyalosoma
ACCATAAAAAATCCCACATCTACAACCCATGGTTTCCCACGGGTCACATACTAGTATAGGAATAATACAGTAATTCACAACAGACTGGGAATATGCCTTTGAGTGCATGGACTAGTAAACTATAGTTGGAATTGTACCTTCGATCCACAGTAGAGCTGTTTTGTATGTAATGAGCGTTTCTTTCCCTTCCTGAGATCTAAATATTTAACAGTCAGTAAGAGTAAAATCTGCAGGATATGGTCAGACTTTAGAAGTGGCAGTGGGCATTTTGAAAGAGACTGTGACCTTGTAGAAGTTGAAAAGCTTTACATTGAAATTACAGCTGTAGTTAGTATAATACCAACTGGAGCTATAATAGTGTCACGCCCACAAGCAAAGACTTATCCCATGGCCAAGGACTCTCTATCTTTGCCAGGTGCGATAATCCCACGGAGGGTACTCATTAGATTTAAAAGACTAGCCTTCACTCTCTTTCCCTCAGAGTCTCTAACTGTGAGCTTCAGGCAAGTTTTAAGTTAACGCGCTTCTTGCAAGAGATCTAAATTAACATTGCTTTGTGAAGTACAAGATATATAGAGCAGAGCAGGGATTTATGATGAGCACAGCATGCAGTGAGAAGACAAGTTATCAGTACAGAAAGCCTCATATCAAACAGTTTACTAGAAACTCAGTCGGGTGAAAACTTTTTTTGTAATGGCTTCAGCTCTTAGAAACACTGTCAAAATTCTAGTCATATGGAGCTGAACAATGTGTGAGGCTTTGGCTTGGTGGGGAGTTTAGGTGTAGTGACCGGTACTTTTAATGCAGTGACAGCAGCAATATAATGAGTCCTGAAGATTGCAGATTCCTCTTTATGCACCTCTCACAGGAAATCATGAAAACTCAAGCTGCTCATTATCCACGTAGCTGGAAATATAATTCTCAACGATGATATGAGTTTTAGCCGTGTTAAAATACACACAAATATACATATGCAAGTGCGCGCACACATGCAAATACACTCTGGTCCTCTACCCACTCTTTTCCATCTTATATATTTCCAGCATGACTGAGCTTACCGCATTCCCCTACAGAGCTCTTCTCCAAACTTGCAGAGTGCTTGAGCAAACACTGTGTACTGGGCCAATTAAAACTCCTGTGGCGTGGGCGAGGGGGTATGGCAGCATGGGATGGATAGATGGGGTATAACTACCCATTTGGGTAATGACCATCTTTTCCCTCTCTCTTACCTCTTCTCTCTTTTTCTACACCCCTCCTTTGTATTTCTGCCTTTCTTCCTCCTCCTCCCTCCTTTCTCTCCCTCTCTCCATGTTGATTGTCTGTCACTCCCTCTGTGCTCTTGGGAGCAGCTAATTGCACCTCTTGCACTCCCCCGCTTCCCCCTTGTGTGATAGGATGCCGATTGTGGCGGGTACTCACTTTAAGCGATCAATGGTGTGAGTTGCTAAACAGCTCTGTGCAGGGGTGACTGCCGAGATGGCGTCTGTGGTCGATGTGAGGCACTTTTGCGGCCTGTTGTTTATGCATTTCAAAGGGCTTTTGCACTCAAGCGCTTATGCTTGCATCACAAGCGGCGCATCATCTTTAGCCGACGTGTGCTGTTAGGCTAAAAGCACATGTGACAGCAGCCTTTCAAAACAACATCCCCCAAGGTGGTAATGAAGAGCTCTGAATTGGAAAAATGCTAAAATAGGTTGATAGTATGAATCGAAGCCACAACGACCTAAAGGGGATAAACAAACATGTATTTTTTCCCAAAGTGCATGAGACTTTGAGTTGAAAGTTCTAACCTTTTCACTTGTATAAAAGGATGCTGTCTTCTCTCATGTGTTGCTGTCAGGTGTCATCATGGTTCTGTTGACAATGTTGCAGCGTGCTTCAGAATAAACAGTGACTCATCATAAAGGTATAAAGACAGAATATGACAAATTATCACTCATAACTTGTCAATCATCCACACCCATGGGTTGTTTGTTGTGACACAAATAGCAGCAGTATACTTAGTCACACGGAAAATGACATTTGCAAAGGTTTAGGTCATGTTCTCACTACGCAACGAGCTGTTTTTTATTCAACAGCCTGCTACACCAGTGCTGCTTTGTGTATTTATAACGTAGTATTCTCTCCCAGCACTGAGGTTGAATTTTGACACAAAAGGGGGTGGATTGGTGATAATGACATGTCCTTTATTCAGTCTCACATGAGCAAACACACTCACCTTCATGCAAACAGTGTAGATGATTATTTTCACAATTACAAAAGCGCATTCTATCTGCAGAGTCTGCATTTGGAAAAACGTCTGCTTCAAGACTCCTCCTGGCACATCGATAAAACAGAAAAGATCTTTTTGGAGTTAATACATGACACGTTGTGAAAGAGCTGTCACAAATGATCTACTAATGTGATTACAGAGTAATACCCCTGAGCACTAAATGTGAATGGTAAAGAAGGAAACAAGGAAGATGAGCTTTTTTTTTTTCTCCTTTTTAAGTGGGAAGATGTTTTGTAAAAAGCTTTGACGCTGCAAATGAGAAAAGGATGCGAACAAGTGTCTTGCTGTATTTAGAGATTTGCTAACATCATTACTGGCTTTGAAACTGCAGGCGAAATGAAAATGATCAGAGGAAAGCCACGCTCCTCTACCTCTGTCTCCTTCTCACTGCAGTCCTACTGTAAAGGCTGACATTATCAATGCCTAATTACGCTTTAAGTTTCTCATCAGTTTCAAATCTAATCAAGTAGAAAATTAATATTTCAAAATCATATTTTCTGAGCAATATTCAACTCTACTTGTGTCTGCTAATGAGAAAGGCGTAGATACACTAGACAGGCTGATGTACTCTTTAATTATCCCCTTCTTCAGTTCTCTCTACATTACACAGGATCACTTCACCAGCCGCTGCTTTTGACCACAGCATGAGCTCATTTCTTTGTACCCCACACCCCTTGAGTTTGACCCAATTTAATTTGTGCACAATTTTCAAGGATATAGCAAATGTCTGCTTTGAATTACACACATGCTAAAATGAAATAAAGCGACAAACATGATTTTACCTCACAGACCATGAGCTTATTCATGCATACTATGTTTTTGAGACTTCCTGTGCCTGACATGCAGACTTGCCTTCAGACTGATAAATATTAATAATAAAGAGAGATTTGTCATGTCACAGGGAATATAATTAAGATGTGTTTTTATGATTCATGTGCACTGAATACAGTTTAAACTAAATACCCAGGAACTTACTGAAATCACAGCTTTGATCATCCTTTAATGCAAGCACCCTTAGGCTACTGTCAAAAGGCTCACGAAACCAGAAACCACCTGACGGCATTGGCTGCGCATAATGACGCACCCAGCTGGAAGACATTATTCATGCGTGCGTTCTTTGCCAGTCTTTCTGTGCAGAAAGCCAGACCCGCGTGGAACCTTAAGAATCCCGCTCGACCATCACTGCTCCGTGTGCGTCCAAACCATCAAACCTCAGAGTCTACCCTCAGTAAACACAGCACACAGTTATTCCTGTCTCTCCTGTCTCTCCCTCCCCCTTCACTGGTAAGGGTGACCTGTGGCCCTCGCCTGCCCACCCTTGTCAGTCACAATATTACCTGAGCCAGTCAACCACACAAGAAGTATTTAATAGCTACTGTAGGTCCCCAGGTAAGGTTCAAAGAAATGGTGATCTCAAAAAACTATTAATAGAGTGAAAAAAACAATGGATAAAGCAGAATCAAAACCGTTTATAAAATTGTGCAACAATATCCGTAGAGGTGTTAACTATCACAATCCTAGCATTTCACAGCCAAGGCATCATTTTATCACTTGTATTAACTTTGTTTTGGCCACAGCAAACAGGAGGTTTCATCCAACAAATCAGTTACGGTAATTAAACATACTCTAACCACATAAACTACATGTGAACCACCAACACTGTATACTTCTATGTGTCTTTGAACCTGTGGTAGCTTTTAGTGATGGGACATGATTTTAATTCCTGTGAAAATGCATGTGGGAGAAAAGAGATGATGGAAGTATTAGCTTAGGGACTGAATATTTGCTTCTGAAATCAGAGAAGACATCGATGTCATAAGAACAACATAGTATAAGAAATGCAAATATTATATTACATAAGTATTTGCATTAACAGGTTGTAACAGGACAAAAAATAGGAAGTTATTTTAGAAAAATAACTCCTATATTAATCAGAAAAAGGACAAATACTAAAATAATTCTGGCTTATGTCGGCTTCCTACTTCCTACTACATTTCAGCGATCAAAGACCAAGTTGCATTAAGAACTACAGCTTCATCAATGCAGCTTCTCAAAAGGTCCCCTTGTATTAATGAACAGAACAACAAAATGCATGTGACTTCTCTCTGCCCTTTGAACAGTACAAATAAGCTAAATGAGCAAATCCTGAGCAGTCACCTTGAGAAGGTTGTGTGCAAGGAGTAAAAGTTATTGCTGTTTTGCCTTGTCAGCTCCACACTACTGACAAATTGTGTTTGTAAAAGACATTTTTTGTTTGCAAGTTTAAAGTCCTTCAGTGGAAACTTTAATCAAACAGAGAAGAGAATTAGATCCCTGATGTTTCTTTGAACAGGGAATCAGAGTGGATTATATTGCAGAAACATACCTGCAGCACATACCATCATCTTCATGTCACCTCAATTTTAGTGTAAAGGCAGGTGAATCAGGCCAGATGTAACTCCTAGCCACTCAGTCCTCTCCTGTTAATTAGATAATGCTTCACTTCTGCTGGCATCACACACTTGATGAACGCAGTCCTGGGAGATTACTTCTCCAGAGCAGCTGACAGGCTGGATTACCTAGACAAATTAATGGCTCTATAATTTGATTTTCCCGGGATTGCAATGTCTAAGTGACTCCAGCAGAGAGGAACGGTCTGAATCAGCCCTGCCGCATGGTGACATTCGCTAATCACATCTGCATGCTAAAGAGACTGCTGGGACACAGGGAAACAAAAGCCTCCAGAGGTAGGAAATGGGGGACATTTTCTCCACAGGGAGGAGTGGTGAGATTCAGCAGGTTCTTGGCTAAAAACTGTAGCTCAGAGTTCAAGTGAACAAGGTGCATGCTACAGGATGAGAGAGGATGAGGTAAACAGGAAAAGTGCTGCACAAAGAGCACTTAGGGTGGCTGCTGTTCCCTTTCAGAGTGCCTGTTGTGCCTGAGACCAGCTGCTACTTGTCAGGTGTTTCTCTTAATAGCTGTTGACACTATTAGAAGGCCATGGGTGTGTGGACACAATATAGAACTCAGAAAAAAAACCCAACATGCATACATGCATTTTGAACTAAACAGCACCTATGTATTCTTGGCTCCATAACACTGACTTTATGATAATATTAAAAAGAGTATCAGAGGATTGCATATTTTTGTGGTTTCAAAAATGTGATACCAAGTGAAATGATTTTATTTTTACTTTCTTGTAGTATGCCCACTGACAACATAAGAATCAAGTATTTTGAGTAATGTATAAATAGTCAGGGTGCGATTTGTTGGGGGGGATGGGGTAGGTCAACCCCCCTCTGGTTTTTACATCCCTACTTCTGCTCAATGGATTTATTTTATTTTTTATTTTTTTTGGGGGGGAACCAATTGAAATAACAGGCAGGTTGTGACTGCGTTTTCTTCCACCTATATCCTACATTACAGGCACTAACGTTCACCTGAAGCAAACTGCTGGCAGTCTCAGAATTCGCGATCGTCCCCATTCACTGGGGCGCTGTAAGGGGGGTTGTAAACGTAAACATGACAAATATGGGGCCCAGCATTTGTGTGTCCAGTGGATAGAGGTTAGAAGTTGTGAACATTTTGTGTAAGATCCGCTGTATAATAGAGGAACAGAACCCAGGAGCTGGACGTTGAAAGTATGCAAAGTCTCGCTTTCGTTTCACGCCAGTGTTAGTCATGTTAGTTATGGACTGCATGTATATAGTTGCTAGGAGCCAAAAGAAGAACAGAAACAAGCAGAATGCATCATCCATAAAGATGTGTCTAAGCACCGTAGAGTCCCAACATCCCACCAACAACTCTTACCTGTATAAAACAGTACCCTCGTTTACCTTCAGGGTTGGGCACTATGACAATACAATTTCATGACCCAGCTGTCTCAAAATGAAACAGAATTTTAGCAGCAGGACTTCTTAGTATATTAAAACTGAAATGTTAAACCAGCAAAGCCTGAAAATGCTATTCTTATTTGTATTGAAGCCAGAATTACCAGACATTTGCACACTAATGATTTTTTTTAGAAGTGGAACCTTAAAAAGTTCGATTTTGAAAGAATATTAGCTTGGTTGTCTTATGTGAGGCAATTGTTGTTGTGTTTTTGTAGGGAAGCTCCAAATAAAACAGGATCATCAAATGTAATGAAGTACTATGGTTGTTATAAACCACTGTCTTGAATTTACAGCAATCACTGCATTGCCTTATATACTACTACTGTAGTACAAATACTGTGACAGTCCGATTTACTTACATTCAATATGTTCTTTCTATGACCCAAACTGCTACATATAATATCACAAGCTGGTGGAACACAATGATATTATATAGGACATGTGTAACATTTTACCAGATTACAGTGTTGATAAAAGTTGTAATGGCAGCTCTACCATTTGCACGAGTCCCAATGGCACATAATTAAACTGTCTCATCAGGGAAGCCGGGGCCTAATGAGCCTCTCACATTTCAACAAGTAAACTGCTGCTGCGGAACAGTTGTGAGTGCAGGCATCCGTTCCCAATCCATTCTCTGGGGTAATCCTCTCTGAATGAAAGTTTTGCAATTTACTTGCAAATAATTTGAGTTCTCCAAAGCCCAATACATGTCTTTGTATGTGTATGTGTGTGTTCTGTATGAGTGATAGCTGAGGTCTGAGTGAGTGACACTAAGTGACAGCCAATCAGGAAGGCAGCTCTGCCTGTCCAGGAAGTCCCATCTGTGCTGACAGTGCAAATTCGATCACCTCCTGCGCAGGGTTGGTTTACACTCCACCCACGTATTGCACTTGGAGGCAATAGCAAATCAACACTTTGAACAGGTTAGCCTTGCAAAGTGTTTATGTTTCTTATGCAACAAAAACAGCATCTTGTGCATGCACTGAGTGTGGTTATTCTTTCTAAAGAGTCTAGAAAAGCTAGGATCCCCATAGCAACACAAATGATTTGGAAGTGAAAGGTTATATTCAACTCTGTGAACATGGTGCTCTAAGTGTTCTTATGCAAGCAGAAAATTTTCAAAGTATCACACAGGAAGCGACTCATCAGGGGCTGGATTCCAAAATTCATGTGGCTCTTCTTTATTCCTCTTTGGCTCATCTGTATTCATGACTAATTAAATGCAAATAACTTCATTTAGTAACACCTATCACACACTCATACTACAATTGAAAGATTATTCATTATGTGTTTTCCCACCTTGTCCATAATAGTTCTAACAAGTGCATTTTGGATATAAAGGGTTATGTTTAAGGGTAATATGTAGGACTTCTCACTTGTTTGTAAACAAACAACAGCCCCTCCTCTCAGCTCACTGTAGAAGGGAGTGGTGTGAGTTGAGCAGGCAAAGGAGGGAACGGCATTAGCAAAAATAAAAATATGATCTGATTTTTTCACAGCACTTATACTCTAAAGCACAATTAAGTATGTTGATTTTCATTACCAAAAGGGAAGGTTCTGAGGGAATACAGCCAAAGCAAATGCTTCCTCCTGTCTATTTGACTGAGAGTCCTATAGCCTGCATGTGTGTGAACCTAATATATAATTAGTGGATGGAAGAACCATATGTCATATGATTGTTTCTGAAGGCTGGATGGAAGGCAGTCATCTCAATGTGACTGTCACCATGTTGACTTTTTGGAACCTGTAAATGACCATATTGGGGCAAAAAGGGCAGAGCTGGGGGAGGACAAGCACTTAGAACCATCTTTGAGGGGCTATGAGTGAGCTAATGCTACATACTAGCTTAGTGGCTAGGGTTAATGTCATCAAGAATTCTGGAACAAAGTTGTGTTGCAGTCTTAACCAAAATGACAGTGGATCTGTCGTTCAAGAAAAAATACATTACAATGAAAGAACAGAAACACTGAAACAGGGTTTCCTCTACATACATTCTGCAGCAGCATCACTGCTGAATTCTCAGTGCTGCTGCAAAAAAACAAAAACCACTGACTTTGAAGTAATGTGATTATTAAATTTTATTACAAGTAGTTACCCTCTAGTTAACTAACTTGGCTATTGCTTTAGGTGTCATAAAGCAACCTCCTCCCTCCCTACCCTCTCTGCCTATGCTAGTGAAGCAAACGATCTGGAATCCATATAGAATGGAAAAGAAACACTGTAGAACCAGACGCAAACTGTAGTGGCGTGTTCAGACCACCAGAACGTGCCAGTGCCGGTTCCCTCCTGGTACCTAATCTTGAACCGGCTGGCATGTTCACACCAAAAGTCAGTGTTCAGGAACAGAAAATTTGGTTCCTGACAGGCACCGAGTAAAACTTGTTTTTTCTGAGTGAACCGTTACGACATGAGTGGACGTCATCAGGTTGATCTGGGTCAGAAGTTCAAAAATAAACAAACCAAGAAAATGAGAGTGTGGAAAATGGCCAAGAAACCGATTTGTAATGTTCTGTGTTGCATTAAATAAAAAACATTTTTTGAGAGTTCTGTCATCTTTATTGCCACTTGTACATTCACTTGCAGGCATGTGGTTTTTCCTCCTACAACCTATCCCATCAAGCATCGGTCCTACTACATCTACGGTAAGTGTCGAAGGACAAAACAGTAGCAATTCAACATTTCCTTTTTTTTTGGTGGCAAAGCAATGCCCTGTGTCAATGTGTCATGGGCAGTGGTACGCCATTATTTTTTCCTAGTATCTTTTTGTCATAATTAAGGCTCAAAATCAATACAAAATGGTGCTTAAAATGAGGTAACTAGCTCAAAATAACTTGAATCTGGTGCTTGGTATGTAACAAATTGTCAATTTCTTTCCACAAAACTCAACAGAATTCACAATTTAAAGGGTTATTTTGCAAAATTTTCCTTCCCCCCTCCCCCAGTGTTGCTTGGCTATCAACACAGCACTGCTGCTACAAAAATTTCTAGGGGAAACACTGCACTGAAAGTCTCACTTGGCAAACAATCGAGCTGTCATACAGACCTGTCAATCAAAGTCTAACATAACAGACATCAACCTTGATAATGGAGGAATAATTTAAAGATGGACCACCATATCACTGAAAATGGATGAGAAGAGAATGAATTCATGAAAAAAAAAAAAGATTAAGCAAACATCAATTTCCAGATACTTCCACACTGGGTCCTTGCCCCTTGTTTTGGACTAACAGACACACATGCAAAAAGCTAAGTCAAAAGAGCAGAGAGGAGTCAACCATGTACTCAAGAGTTGCTCTGTTTTTAAATTGTTCCACCGTCTCAATGGTGTAATGACCAGTTGACTGACAATCTATTTGAATCATCCCCCACAGTTTGGGACAACACACATGTGTGGTGATCCGCAGACTGAACATTTAATTCACAATAGCTTAGGCTGCTGCCCCTGCAACCCAGAACAGGATAATGAATGACTGGACTGATGATCCTAGTACAAAACATGTTCTTTCTTCACTCATTGCCATGAGTAAACAAATCCAACAGGAACACCTTATTAGGGGTGACTTATGTTAAATGAGCTGATCTGCTGCAGTGTTTGCATAGTATAATGTGTAAATGCCAAGAGAGCACACACTTCCACCAGGGTCGCTGATTTAACCAGTTTGATCTGATGCACCATTACCCCGCTCGGTGCTGTGTGAAGCTGAGGCACAGACCGTATATAAAGATGGATGCAGTGAGATTCATTTATATTTGATCCCAAAACATCTCCCCCTGGTGGCTGACTTTAGTATTAGTCACCAATCCTATCGACTCCATTTTACCAAAGGTGATTTCAGACTTTCAAGATAGTTGTTGACACTTATAGACTTGTATTTGTTTTTAATAAGTCATTTAATATTGATGACTAAAGCTGTCCCCAAGTCTGTCAGATTAATTAACCTTGCTAAATCTGTTATAGCCACAAGTATCCAAGCCCTGCTTTTCTCTTTCTAAAGCAGGGTGACAAAGTCATTTTAGTTCAGCCTAGTTTGATCTCAACTGGGCCAGACCACCAACATAACAGTGACAAAGTAAAATTACATTATAAAAGTGTTACATCTACAATGTTTCCTTAAAAATGTGAAAAACATGAACCTGAAATTTCTTTAAAAAAAAAAAGTACAATGTTAAAAATATTATGTCTCTGTTAATCATTTACACATGTGCATTACAACTTACAGATCACAGTGGATCTACAAAAACGCAAAACATTTAGTAACAGGCAGAATATCATTAATATTGCACTAACTGAAGACATTTATTCATAAGAAAAATGTGGGGCTGTCATTATTTATAGATTATTATGACAGTATTTAACTGGTCTGATCCACTTTAGATCATATTGGTCTGAATGAGGAATATGAACTAAAAAGATTTTAACACCCCTGAATGTTTGTACATTTGAAAAGAATTTTTACATTTCACAAATTCATTCCACGGGCCGGATTGGACCCTTTGGCGGGCTAGTTTTGGCCCACGGGCCATACATTTGACAACTGTGTTCTAAATTAACAATACTGCCTTTACTCTTCCAACTTTACTCAATGTATCAATATGAAAAAAAGCATGTGGTGATCATATTTTTCAGCCATAGCCTATACATCTTTCCTCCAAATATGTTACATATTTTACCTTCACACTGAAAACCTTTTACATCCCAACTGCATTTCCCCAACAAAGTCAGTCAGTGGGACAGATGATATCAGTGAGAAAGGCACAGGTGTTATCCTAGAGACCTCTATCAGTCAGTCATCAGCGAGCCCCTTCATCCTGCCACAAAGTCTGCTCTGGGGAGACCTCTGCTGACATTTTCCCTCTTCTGTGGTTCACGACACTGAACTGTGGACATTTGATCTCAGCATACTCCCTAAGGTACAAAAACGGCTCTGGCATTTGCAGACAAGGCAACAAAGACAGCTGTGCCACACTAGAGTGAGCAGGGTCAGGATATCGAGACAGAGCAGGGAAACCACCAAATTATTTTTATGGAATCCAATCATGCAGATGGTCACATTTACTACAATAAGTCCTGCAAATTAAACCACAAATAATTTACCTTCCAAGCACTACATGCTGATAGTGTGCGACTGCTCCTGTGTGAATGACAACATCTAGTGACTCCAAAGAAATCAAAAGTAGAACTGCAACTTTGTTCCACTATCAATGAAACTGTCAGTTATTTGATGATTATGCCAATAAAGCATCAAATGCCAACATGCACAAACTGCTAACACTAGTGGATTTCTGTCAACAGTAATTTCTTTCCCCAACTCATCAACAACTTGGTTTATCATCGCATCTATTATTAAAGTTTTTCCCATAAAAGGGTATTGTTATTCCTGGCTTTGCTTCATACAAAAGTCAATAACAGCAATAATTCACAGAGGTCATCATCAGGTAAACAAGAGTTGTATAAAGTCTGTGAACAGATCAACAGCCAGAGCCAAGTTAAATTGGCCACTTGGGTAAGAGTGCCCTGTGCTGCCTGAATTTAAGATAAACTTAATTGAGAATTCCAGATATATACTGTAAATGACCTTTTCTCTGATCATTTAATTCCTTTTTTTTTCAATGAATTTAAAGCTTCTCAGTCTCTGCATATTAAACTACAGCCAGCTGTGTTTTCCTCTACTGTGTACATTCCCATTTCATCCCATTATCCCTACAGATTAAGAACTAACAGGCAGCTCCCTCTAGCTTCGAGTTGTCCTTATCAGGTAGGCCAAAACAGCCACTTTTTTTCTTTTACACACATGGGAGTCCATCAGTATTTAGCACGGTCTTTATGAAGCGCTGAGCCACACCTTCTGCAGGCCTTCAGGTTTTACTCTGATACCAACACACAATCCCCACCAAGCACCAACCTTATTTAAAACCAAATTTTGTTTAATTGAAAATGCTTTACATCTGTCCCCTGATTCATCACCAAAGATCAGATTACTTAACACAGTACAGAAGAGAACATAAGCAGTTGCCCAATGGTTACAGCTACAGCAAACACAACCCCCATCCTTACTGAAGAAGATCTCCCAATGAGAGTCACTACTGACGAAAACATCTTGGCTCGTCTCAGAAGCAATAAAATACCTCTTAGGTTATATGCTTAGATAAGTGCAGTCTGGCGGTTTCAAACCAGCAGACAGAAAAATTTGTCTGTCTTCCACATGTCAGACATTTTGGCAGGCACATAATCTTAAGGTGGAACTACCACTGGGACAGAGATTAAAGCTCAGTTCGGATTCTTGGCAGGTATTTCAACAATTAAAAATCCATCTCAGAACTCAACAATATTAGTAAAGCTGTGGTGTTGAGTCTTGACCCCAAAAGACAAGGAGTTAGCCCAGGTAACGGAAAATCCGGGACCTTAATAAAAAATACCAAAGAACATATTATTCTTGCTAAGCTTCCAGGGAAATTGGTCTGTCCAAAATGCATTACTGCATCATCTCACTGAAAGCAGTGTGATGAATATCTTTCCAATATGTGAGGGAAGAGAGAATTTCTATTAGCAAGCTGTTCAGATAACAGTATAAAGAAAAAAAAAAAAAAAAAGAAAGAAAAACTTGTCCAGCTGGCTGAGGAGAGCTCCAGTCTCCTATGTGTTTCCTGCTCCTTCCCTCTGAAGGTGTACTGTTCAATCAGCCTCCATTAGAAAATTAGATGTTATCTTCTCTACCTTGATCGATAAATTATCATGTAACAAGATGTTGGACCTTGATTTGCATTACTGCACCAGACAGCATGTAACAAACTAATTATTTCTGAAGGGCCCCTCGCTCTGTGTGTGACAATTTGGGAAATGGAGTGCAGACATTTCTATGACTTGTGAATGCCCACAGAGCTAATACACAGAGATTAAAAGCAATGACACAATGACACATGAAAACCAAGCTGAAAATAGACATGAAAATCAAGGACAGTAACACTAAACAAATCTTTATCATACGAGATTCTCTCTCTCTCTCTCCTAGTTTAAATTATTTTAGTGCCTTACTAAAAATAAGAAATTAAACAATTTTTATTAGGAGTGTGACAAAATATCAATATGGTGAACTATCACAATATTTAATTATACGATGGATTAGTGATGCGCTGTCATCACGTATCATCTTTTAAAAAATTATTATTAAAATATAGCCACCATAAACTTCTTTCATCGTTCCTCCTTAGTGAGTCGAGTCACCATTTTACATGTCATCCTGGGGGCGCTCCTCGCGCAAGTGGCTGAAAATTGGGCTGAAGTCACAGAAGAAGAAAAAACAACAGCAGCGCTAATATGGCAGACTCGAGTAGTGAAGTTAAAATGAAAGATCCACCAGCATTGTTTAAATCAAAAGAGTGGCTTCACTTTGGCTTTTATAGCGTGGATGGGACAAAACTGGATAAGGATTTTGCAGTATGTACGAGCTGTCTCATGAAAATACGATATACGGGTGGCACAACAAACATGCACAGTCACCTATTTTATTTTTATGTTTCTACTTAATAGATTTGATCTATTTGAGAGACATGAGATGTTGCATTTTCTGAAGGAGTTTAAAATAGTGTCACTCCTTGTCAGACACATAATAATAAATCCTGTTTACACTTATGTTGAACTAAAACAGTGTCATTGTTTCTGCACTATTGTTTGTGCTCTAGTTAAATTATGCTGCAAAATATAAAATGTATTTTTTTGTTTTTTGTTTCACCCCTATGAACACATAGCTATATCATAGGTTATTAAGAGCAATATATCAATAATCGCAGTATCGCCATATCAAGATATTTTCATGATTGCAAGCCATGTATCGTGTATCATAAGATTCCCAGCCCAATTTTTATTTATGTGACTGGTTTTATTTCATGGCCAGACATATTTCCTCCAGTAAATCATTTTTGTTTTTAATATGCTTTAGGGAATATTCTGCATGGCAACATTCCTCCCTTACTTTCATTTGCAGCCCTGCCTCATCACATGCAGGGGGATTTTTAAGGTTAGCAGAAGTATGTGTGCCTCTGTTGATATAAAATACCATACAGAAAATGACAATTGTTGAAATGTCATTTAGAGCAAGGTAATGGCCTGAATGTGTGGGCCAGAGGTAAAAAAAGAAAAAAAAAAATTACTATGGCAACAGTTATGTCGTTCCCTATGAATGATGACACGCATACCTGGTTCAGTAACAAATACATGTGCAATCTTTACATGAGTTTGTCTCTGAATTAGTGAGGTGGTAAGATTACAAGACTTAAAGAACTGGTTGAGTGTTGAGTCAATTGAAAGAAAAAGAAAGAAACTAGCAATAATGATAAACATCCTTGGTTCCAGTTTGTTATTATATTGCTTCTCAAGCTTTAGTAGTGAAGCAGAAATAAAGGGACTCACACTGAGGCAAGATGAGACCAGGGAATGAGTGGGAAAGACTGAAGAGGAGAAAGAGCTTCAAAGATATGTGCAAAAGAGTATTTGTTTGGCTGCCAGACGACAGGGAAAGAAAAGAGGAGTGCAATATTAGAGGGAAAGGAAAACCTGTAAGCAAAAGATATAAAGCGTCTGTCCTTATAAAGTCAGAGAGTGGGAGAAGGACATCGGAGACGGAGATAGAAAGGGGAGGGATGGAGGAAGGGATTGAAAAATGGAACAGAGAGGTAAAGGGGGAAACGCCAGAGAGTCTGAAGCGGAGAGTAAAGAATGTGGGATTGGCTGGTCGGGTAAAGGGAGCTTTGGTTCCTATAAAGTCACATTACTGCAGGCTCATAACGCCGGGAAGCTGCTGCCTGCACAGATATGAGCAGTGGCTTTGGTACATGAATAATTCAGCCGGCAAAGAGGACACGGGGATCCGCAGATACAGTGGCATACGGATGGGGCCCTTGCGAAGGCCCCGAGAGACGCAACGCATAAGGAAAGAGCACAAGTTAATCCACATCGCCATAAGATCTGACCTTACTCACTGATGAAATCAGAAATGGCAAAAGCTGTACGGCAAGAAGAGGCCCTATATCCCTTGTACCTCTTTTTTTGTGCTATATTGTATCTAGGCCTCATTAGGCAGTGCGAAATGTGCATCATGTTTTACAAGAGGTTTGTTAGCATGGAAATGCATGCAAAGCCCCACTGTGGGACACAAGCTTTTATTAATCCGGTCAGGAGAGAGTTAATGTGAGAGTTCCTTGGCATGCATTAGATAGCGGCTGTACTAATGGGAAGCAGGCTGCTAGGAACCTGGCCGACAGGGATTAGATGGAGAGAAGTGATCACAGGGAAGACTTCATCAGAAATGCTGAGGCACCAGGCAGCTCATTACTACTGTAGCAGCACAGCCTCAGCCCACTGGTCCTGCTCTGCTCTCTGCAGCACCACACACAGAGACATGCTGGAAATACAGTAACCATACAAGCACAGGTCTCACAATTATACTCCTGAGCAAAACAATAAGGTAAACATTTTTCATCATCATTTGTACAAGTACTTTACTCACAAAACTAGATTCCCTGTGGCCTCTTGTAACCATTCATCTTGAAACAACACAATTTGTTGAATTTCTAAATTAAATGTGAGGTTTTTTTGGAATGACGAATTATCCTTTTAAGTCTTCTGTCATCTCAACGTGTAGGTCTTACATGGTTGTATTTGACTCTTATGTGAAACTAAAACAAAGGCATGTATAAATCAATTTAACTTCAATACTTTTACAATATTCATGAAATTGTCTTATTTTACATTTTTATTTTGAAAAAGCGAACATCAGACATGTTTTTGTATTTTACTAGGGGAACAGAAACCTTTTGGTTAGGTACATTTTCAGTGCAGGGGTCTTCAATTCAATACATTTTCTGTACAGTGATGGAGACTAGTGTGTGTGTGGGGTGGTGCTCTGTAACTACGTGTGGGACACAGGACATTTCTACAAAATATTGTTCAGTCATTTGGGGATTAACAGGCACCCCACGTTATGTATTTTTGTACTTTTGAATGTTCAATGTTTGTTCAAGGCAAAGTCTGTAATTTACTGAGTGTTTTTGAATGCCTCACAGTATTCCCTAAAGTGCTGTGAATGTGACCTCACAGTAACACCATAGCAGAGGCACAGTGGAGGAGAAGAGGAGCAGGTTCACTTGATTTTGCCAACTTCAGTTAAAAAATAAAAACCTTTTTTGCTATAAAGGATCCCGTGGACTCTTCTGTGCCACAAAGCGACAACATAACGAAAATAGAAAGTAACTTAACATGCTTTGAACGGCCGACCCAGCTTCTGTGCCTCTGTTATACTCTCTGTTGTCATGTTTTGGGTTTTTCTGCAGCGGCGCTGAGAATTCGCTGCTGCTGAATGTTTATAGAGGAAACCCTGCACATGGCTTCTGCTTGTGTCCACCCTGCTTCCCCAGTGTTTGCGTTCTTCACATAGGTTACATGTATTCATTCAGTACACCTCCATATTGCATCGAAGGCCCCGAACCGTACAAACGAGTGCACCGTTACACCCCTATATTTTAACATCATATTGTTTGTGTCTACTCATTTCAGGTGTGATTAAACACGAGGAGACAAAGCTATGTCTTTTTCCTTTTATGCCCAAGAATGTAAACACACATATAACCACCTGTTATAGGCAGCACTCCCCATATCCATTATTAAAACTGCACATTATACCCTTTAGCTGACTATTGCCTTACAATTGATTACCATATCCACTCCAAATGAGAGATTAACCACAAACAGCCTCAACACAGCTATGAAAAGCACACTTCTATACACACACTACAATACACACACTCACTGCATGGTCTACTTCAAGAAGTTGAGTGGTGAATGTGAAAAAGGAAACAAGCCATTTTCAGAAAACATCTAAACACATTTGCACTGAGGTTGAGTGGCTGACGATCGTCTGAGGACAACCACATAAAAAACATCATCTTTTATGTGATTTTGAAACTTGCCTCAGGAACTGCTACAGCTTCTTGTTAGAAAGGCAGAGTGGTATTATCAAGTTTTCTGCCCTGCTCTAGTGGCTAGTGATGACTTCTCATCTACTGCTCACAGCTCTGGTTCCAGTCATTGCCTCAGCAGAAACAGAGTTGAATTAGACTTGCATCATACATCAGCTTCTCATACAGTTTTAACAGTAATTTCTTGGAGACATTTTTCCATCTACCTAGGATGCCTTTTGCATCAACACATGCCTCTTTCCTTTTTTTTTTCTACTTCGTTACATTTCTTTGTCTAGATAGTGGTGTTTAAAAAACGCTCTTAAATGGGATACTGCACAGTAAACTAACCACGAGCCCCATGCAATGTCAAGGTGTCAACCGATTCAGCTACTGTGCAATAAATGAAAAGAATTTGAGCATCTCTTTCTAAGTGAATGGTGCATTTCCTTCCCCAGAGTTTGACTAGCAGCGGCAGTTTCAGAAACACCAGGCTTCTGTTTTACATCAGCACTTTTGTGCATTTAAGAAATGATAATTCTCTTGCTTCCTCTGACCCAAGACACTGTGAAGACAACAGGATGTTTGTCTTTGAAAAATCCAATGCTAGCAAACACTTCTCTGCACTGACAACAGGTTCATCACGGCAAATCCCTATCTTCTGCTCAAAAGAAGAAATGATTGCCAAAGTGAAGTTTAGTGGGGGTTTGTGCTGTGAGAGTGGGTTCATAGGAGACAGCTTAGCACTGATGTGGCAGAAGAGAATTGGCACAGAGAGTATGCAACAGAGAAGAGGGATCCTGTTCTGCTGTTGTGTTGACAGACTTTCATTTCCTGCCATGCTCTGCTCCTCCATGAGGGAGGCCACTGAGAAAAAATGTGTTACCATTTATCATATACCCAAATACACAAACAGACAGTAGACACTGGACACCATGCCTGTCACATCTTGACCAGACAGACTGGTCACAAAATAAACCCACCACATCCACACTAAGAAGTCAGTTGCAGTTTTTGTGATAAATAATAACAGATGGGTCGATACGAGTGGGACAATTTGAATTTTGGATAAACGGTGGCACAATTTGTCTCCCACACTTAAATGGATTCCAGACAAGTTTTTTCCCATTGTTATGAGACATGAGTACAAACATGCATGTGTCAGAAAGTATTCCAGCAAAAGGAAATTCTTTTTTCAAATGAATTCTCATTTTTTGGGTATGGACACTTATGTGCTCAGTTTAGAGGTGATGCTGTGTTGACTTAACACCTTGCAGTGTCTAAATTATTACACAACAGAAGCATTATAAAAAGGTTATCACCATTGTTGTTACTACTAGCTACTACTTTAATAATTAGCCAGTTAAGACCAAACAGTCAGTATTCACAGAAAGGATGCGCTGACTAATTAGTTGCACTCTAGGATGATGTTAGTTGTTATCATGCACAATAAGTAGGATGTTGTCATATACACAATGTAGGATGTCGTCATGCCCAGTTTGCTGTTCCACAGGCACATTAACTTGCCTGCTTTGCTGCGTGTGATGATCTGACAGGGTCAGCACCATGGATAGCACCATATGCTGTCCTGCTCTCCCGCTGAGGCCCAGGGCACTATCCATGGTGCTGAAACACAGATCATAGAAAGGAGAGCACTCCAAAATATGCACTAATTTTAGGGCAGAATCTTCCCCCTTTTTTCTGTATTTCTAACCCTTTGCACTTGATGGATTTCAAATACATATTTGATTGTGTTAGTTGTGTCCCTAAGTCACTGAATAATAATTCAATTCTGTCTAAAAACATGCATATGCTCATTAATATGATGCACAGCAGTGTTGTAGTGTTAGTGCTGTGATTATGATTTTGTCTAAAGTCTAAATATTGAATTTATGGTGGCTCCTGACAAGGTACACAATTGAGTCTCCAAGGCTTTAGCTTAGATGGTGGAGCTGGTCTAACCACTAGGAATGAGAATGTCAAGTTAGGACTCACTTAAAACAAGGCCTCTTACTGAGCTACAGTGCAAGATGTTATGAGACTGCTTTGCATCAGTCTATATCTGCCTCATAAGATTTAATCAAGGTACTCACAGTAGAGGTAGCATGTTTAACAACACTTTGACAATGTATGTCAGCCAAATTAAAGAATGTGGGTGTAAAACATACAAATGAATAGAAATTGGAATGTAATATACAAGCTGAACATCTGAGCAAAAGAGAGATGTTAATGTAAATAGACAAGAATCTTTACTCTGCCTTCCTTCCATTATTGCCATAATTGCAATGAAATTGTATTTCTGCTGTGCATTTAGATCTGTCTTGTGTTTGATTAATGTATAACGTAAATGGAACTGACATACTAAATATACATCAACAGTGTTTACATTATTCTGATGGTTTTTGTGCAAGTACCTTTCCACCAATAAAAATGACAGCATGAAAATTGTGTAGCATATACTGGTAACACATTGACCTAGACTTGAAAGGCTGGCACCACACACGTTAGACATTCTGGAAATTTTGACACCAAAAATGTAGTGAAGTGCCAACGATGACCCCCTGCTGCGTCTCCTCTTTCAGCACATGGTGAGTCACCAAAATGCCACGCAGCTGCAGGCATGGAGAAGACTCACTGTTCTATAAAAATGACACTTCAACGGTGGAAAGCTCTGTCTTGTGCAAAACTTCCAGATGAAAATAGCAGAATCATCAATGAAAGAACAAAACAAAGGACTAGTGAGGTTAATGAGCTTCTCAGAGTGTATCTCATGTATCTGTCTGCTAGTTGTTTTGGGCATTGACATATCCTCAGCTGTACCTTGTTTCAGTATTAAGACTTAAGTATTAATATCGGTGCTGTCAAACAATTAAAATTTTTAATCAGATTAATCACAGGGTTGTTGTGGCTAAATTTTGATTAATCACGATTAAATATCATTCATTTTTTATCTATATGAACTGCCTTTCATTTTGCATGAGCAAACAGACTCAAGAGAAAAGGAAATACATATGCACTTAACGTGTTTATTAAACACCTTCAACAGTTTCAACAAAACAACTTAAAATAACTATTCCGTCTTATTTTTTTTGTACTCATATTTCCATTCAGAGGGTCAACGTACTGTTCAGTGGCTTCCATCTTTATCATTTGGTTCTGCTGCCTGTCACTACCGGATAAAGTGCCCATTTGTTCATGCGCAATGGTAACACTACTTGGACAAACTGCCCAAAATGCACTGGCAGAGACATTCAGAGTCATTCTGTGCTGCAGATGGATTCATTGCATTAAAATTTTTAATCAGATTAATCATGATGGTATATTAATCCACATTAATGCATTAATTTTGACAGCCCTAATTAATATATGAAGTAGTATTGACCTCTTCAAGCTTTGTTTTTTCAAGTAGCAGATTTTCCTTTTCATTTAATTAATTCTTGCTAAATTATTTTGATTGCAAGTTTGTGATCATCATTTGACCAAATTAAGAAATAAATTAATAAAATGAAAATATTTGCCAAAGTCTGAATGTTAGAGTAATTACATTCACCAATTCTGCACCTGATATTAAGCAAAAATAAGTGGAAATTATTACTTAAAGCACACTCACAAGTACACCCATCTATGAAAGAAAGTATAAATACATCATTGTCACCTCTGAAAACAGGTCACATATTTTTTCCTGTCCCTGTATATTGCTGTTTGTTACTTTCTGCATCAGTGCTTTAAATCCAAAGGGATGTCCTCATAGCATGACTGTTAAAAAAATATATAAAATTAGCTCCACAGAAAGAGGTGGTCTGCTTTCTGCTTGGCATGCAGAAGGCAAACGATAAGAAGAAACTGGGGAAATTTATCCGAAGCAATTCTTGATCACGAATTCAGTGAATCATTAATGTATCATATTGCAGTCAAGATTGCTTTCCATTTCAATTCATTTTTATTTAGCCACCTCGTTTCGTGTGAAAATAATCGCTAAAATAACCAAAAACAGAGGTAATCATATTCATAACTACAGAAAGTGGTGTAGATAGAGGAGGACCTGGGTTGTATTATTGGACTTGAACAGCACGCCTTCACATTGTGTTGCTTTCCATTTCATCATCTCTTTGTTTTACTTTTGTGCAGTCTTATGTGCACAATGGCATAAGTGATTTTAAAAGAATTTGCCATATGTAAATCAAGCAGTCACAGATCATTTCAGAAGATCTTCATCTCTCATTAACCCTCCCCACCTGCAGTGTGCTGTTACCATACATTGCATGCACATCAACTGTCTGTCAGATGTTGGCCTGAGAACAAATAAATGCGGACTCATGTGCACACTCAGGGAATGATACACAGTAAAGTGACAGAGGGACAATGACAGTGTTTGCAGCTGTTCAAACATGTCACCTACTCTCTTGTTGGGGCTTCCCATGTAATTACACAGCTGTCACACTGTAATCACACTAATCTCTGGTGAATCGCAAGGAAATAGCATGGGCCACTCGCTCATTAAGAGGCGTGCCTCCTCTTTATCCACCCTGAGTTTGTTTTATAAACCTGGATAGATAATCTTCTTGTCTGTGATGGGATGAAATCATCTGGCGTTCTGAGGAGAAACACATTGCAGCGCACGCACTGCTGCTGACAGCTTGCATGAGATCACATCCATGGGAAGAAAAAAAAATGTTAGTGTAGGGATCAGCAGTTCTGTGCAAGATGTACGATGGGGACTGTTAATCTTCTGAATTAACCTGTGGTCAGGTTGAGTTAGTGCAATGTCCATTTTTTGATTGTTGAGACTCCACACAGTTGGGAGCATGGGAAAAGAGAGCTGTCAACTTGCATTGATTAAATGCCCACTGATGTGACAAGTTCAAAGGGGGGGGTGAGGGGACATGGAAATGAAAGTTTGCTGTCATATGCTTTAGTATAAAATGACAACTCACCAACAATCTTAGATTCATATGTCCAGAAAACCCAGAATAAATGAAATCTTATTATCACACTGTCTTTGAAGTCTTTACACCCACACAGGTGCCTTCAATTATTTAACAGCTCTTCTCTGAACTCTGCAAGTGTGGAGCGAGTGTGCTCCAAGTATCCGGTAAAGTATGTTATAAAACTGTCACTTATATGAGGGTTTATGAACTTGGTTTGGAAGTTGATATATTCGCTAAATGTGGTAGACTACAGAAACTGTCAACAGAACAACAGATGTAGATGGACAGTCTGGCAAAGGACAGCTGCTGGGAGTTTGACTCCTGACCTACTTGTGGACAGTTACATCTATTGCAGACATAGCTCTTAGTACTGTTCATTATGTTTTGGAGGTTTTGTTTTTTTTTTTTTTTTAAACACACTGCAGCAAACTAAGTGGAAGAGTAGAGCCTTCAGAGTTGCACAGAATGTCCTGTTCTAGCTACTTGTCCTAAGACAAAACTGGGTAAGGAACAAAATAAAGCAGATCTGCAGCTGTATTCTTTTCAACAGTTAATGGGAAGAAGAGGAACAGCATGTCATGAACAACTGCATGAGGTAATGTAGCTTTACATTAAAGTGACTATATCAGTAATTGATAGTCCTCATGTAATATCAGCATAAAATGTTCACAAGGACTTCAGTGTTACTGTGACAGCATTAAGACAAGACTTTTGCAATAAGTGATAAGAAACTTGTAAGAAACAGTTTAGAGGCAGCTTAAAAGCAAAGTATGAAACATTTCTAGCTATGTTTGTACTGAACTGTTCAATCTTGGCCCCTCTCCTTCCACTCAGCAAATGAGGGAGAGAGCAGTGGTCGAGCTGGCAGTAGACTGAATAGACCGAACGTTCTACAGGCTGCACACAGCTGAAGCTGACAGGTCTGTTAAAGAACAATGGACTGAAAGGTGTGTGCATGAGTGTGTACTGTTGCACACATGCACACACAGAGTAATGCTGGTATTGGGGGGAGATGCAAACTCACTGCCCAGTGGTTGATAATGTGGTAGATGTAGTGGTAAGTACAGAGTTAACGTCCAGTAAATGTAAAGTACATGTATTTTTTTTTATCTTAACAAAAGCAACAAAAATGGTTAGCAAATGTTAATGGGATAAAGGTAAGTTAAAGGAGTGATATTTAGCTTTTTTTTTTTTTTTAAATGGAATTATGCATTTTAAAACATTTCCCTGTGGTCTACATAAACTGTAAATGCTCTGCTTTGGTCTGAATTTTTCATTAATTCAATTCCACAGGTCCATCTTCACCCTATTTCTGACTAATGACACGAGAAAGGTCATTTTGAGTGCTGGCCCTTTAAATGCAAATGAGCCACCTCACACCCCACCCCCTCCAGGTTGTTGACCATGTTTCTCTGTCCCATTCACTCACTTGTGTTTGTTAATACAACCAACAACTGAACATTTTAGGTAATCAGATTGAAGTTTGGACAGATTTTCAGTATGGACTACAACAGCTGCTGCTGATAAACAATTATATCATACTATGAGAAATGTCCGTCGGAATTCTTGACCTTATATGTGCAAATGTCATGATGTAACTAGTTATAGATGTAACAAATTAAGCAGGAATTAAAACAAGTGTCAGAAATCAACTCAATTTTTGCCGGAATTAATATAAAGATAACTTTGCAGCACCTGGAGGGTTCAAATTCAAACTTTTTGAACCGTTAGGGTCCAAATACACAAATGAATGAACCAAAAACTAATAAAAGTGGGTTTAGCAAAATATGACCCCTTTAAAACCTAACAAGTGTTTTTAATGCTGTGGGAGACTAATCTAACATGTCCTCTCTTTTGGACCCGGCTGATGTCTTCAGTAAATGTTTCTGATACAAATATGTTGATATGTACGACTGGATACAGATGATTCCCATCAGTTTGTTCCATCATTTATAAGCTGAGATATTCATAACATTAACATCTGCATGTGAGACCCTTAGCCTCTCTGTCCCTGACTCTAGATTGACCCGGGTATGGGAGAACTTTTAAATTCTCGATACAAGAGGAGTGGCACAGAGACATAAAGACAGTTGAACATCTGCTTTAAACATGTGTGTATCCATGTAAACTGCTTCCTGACTGTTCAAGTATAATGAAGAACCTTTTTAGTGAAACACTGGAGCCTGGGGAGTCATCCATTTGAACCCAATGTTCATTTTCTCCACAACAAGTGCTATTATGAACAGTTAAGAAAGAACACTTTTAGCATCATTCTTAAGCTTTCCTGAGGCTCATTAGAAGGATTTTAATATAAAACATGACCCGGATTTTTAAGTAAGAGTGTGTTTGTTAAAGAATCCCGTTCCATACAGTTTAGACATTATAACTGTTGATCTTATCAGTAAAACAGCAGATGGACATATCTTAATAAATTGCTTTTTTCTTGATACAGTCTTGATGACCTTAGTATTTAAATCTCTCTGGTGTGTATTGATTTTATTTTTACTTGGATCAGCGTGAGTGGAAATATCAAATAATATTAATATCTCTCCCCGTGTGTTGACTTTGTAGATGGACTCTGTGCCGATGGCCATGCAGAGAATGAAGATATTTTTTGGTATATTACTCCAGGAATTTTCTGCAGAAGAGGGGATTAAACGATGGTGAGGTTTTAAGGCTACACACCTCCAGGGCCTCTGAGAAGTTAATCAAGTGTTTTGGGAAAGTTTATTTATGCCCTGGTGTGATGTATGCATTTAGAATGGCAATGCCGTCACTCTAAACAACCCTTGGCTGTATGAATCTTTTTACAGCTGGTATTCCCCATACATTTGTATAATTTCACTTCTCACCACAGAAAAAAAAGCATACTCTTCAAAGGGTGTTGTATAAATTGATTGGGTAAGAGCTCTTTCTATTCCCCCACCACAGCAATGTGAACACCAGTGCTATGCATCAGAAATAGACCTTCTTTTCAGAAGCATGGAGGGAGGAAGTGGGGGGTAGAAGAAAAAAAGCATGTATTCAAACTGGAGGCCCCACTGAATTGATGGGCACCAGGCGTGGAGCTTTTCTGCAGGGAAATCATTTGCATAATGGGAAAGTGGTTGGAGTTGGAGCTGAGAACTCTCCTCTTGTGGGGACAGTCAGTGAAGTGGAAGGAAAGAGCTCATATCTGATAGAAGACCAATACCAAGGTGCACTGAGAGGAAGATCTATGCCTGCGATATGTTCTCTGGCTTCCTGTCACCTGCCCATTTCATCAGTAAAACAATTTACCAACAACCTCTCAGACAACGAGAGTCAATATGTACTCCTGAATTTGTTTTTCAAAACACTGCAGAACAATTGCTCTGTCTTCATTCTGCTAATGAAACTTCCACTGTGGCTTCCAGTCAGATTGCAATGATTAAAAAAAAAAAACTGATTGGTTTGGAAAAATTGAAAATCAGCCAAATGTAATTTTCAACGCTGCATCTTTGGAAACTGAAGCTTTAAATCAAACATGACGCCTCACTGCATTATACCGGAAAACACTTGAGTCAGCCCTCCGACAGGTGAGCCACAGGACCACTCCATGCAGCTACATCCCATATTTAGAAACAAGATACTCTTACATTTTACAGGTAATATTTGTGTGCATACATTAGTAGATCCCCCAGTTGTGGTGCTCATGAAAAGTAGTTTATGCAATGTGGTGGATACAGAGGACACCGCTTATAGATGCAGCCCAACGAATGCATGTTACTGCATGATTTATAGGTATGTGGCTGTTTTATGCCGTTTTATGATGTATGTCTGCACTTACCAGAAAGGAGGTATGTAGTGTGTGCTAGGAGTTGAGGATCGAATTGAATGATGTTTCAGTCATGCATTTTTCAAAGGTTTTGGAGGTACTTGGTTGGCTGTTGCCTGGAAAGAATATCAACAGTAGCTTTGCAGATGCAGAGAGGCCCAAACCAAAAAGGTGTTAATCCTCCCAAAACCATAGAAACAAGAAAATGCCTGCCAGCAGTATTCCCTGAAGGGTCAAACACCTTTTAATGGACAAACTTTATCAATCTAAACTATCATGTTTGTTTGATTAATGATAAATCTTAGTTGAAAGTAAGTGTTCACTACTGAACATTAATGTCAATAGTGGTTTTTCCATTGGAAAACTGAGCAAAACTTTACCGATATTTATTAGCTAAATGTCAAAAAACAGAAGTGGGTGATGTTGGGTTTTCCATTAAATCACAAATGCGATGATTTATTTATTATTGTGAGATGACAAGAAATAATTCCATAAACATAGCAACAAACATTAATATCAGATTGATTTACAGATATATTCATTATTATTATTATTATTATTATATATTATCCCTCTATGCCATACTAAATTTTAAAAAATTATTCGGTTTCCTGGTGTGTCCACACATACCACACCACGTTTCTTTTAAAATTCTTCTTCACTTGTTGTAACATCTGTCAGCATCCAGGTTTTTTTTACTCAAGTGACTCTAGTTGCAGAAAAATGTCTTTCAATTGCAGTTTAGCATGATATACCAATTTCGCTACGCCCGAAAAACCACCTCTTGCCAGCACAAAAACTTTTCATCGAAAAATGAGAGTTTGGGCGAAATTGTCATTTTTCCATCAGGTACATTTTTATATGCAAGTTATATTAGCACAATTTGAGGGTCAATGGAAAAGTGATTAATAATGCACATGCAGAAAGCTAGTTTAGATGGCAACAATGAGCAGCGCTGCATCCTGAACAAGACAATGCATCACCGAATATCTTAACCTTAATAACCTAGATCAGAATCTTCAACTACTGAAAAAAATGACATTTTCTGTTTGTACAAATACACTTCCTTGGCAAAGAAAAAAGTCTCTAGTTGGATTTCACTGTGGAAATACTGTAAGTACGAGTCTTTCATTCGAAATTTACTCAGGTAATAAGATGTTTCAATTGCAACAAGTTCTTTAACCTTAACTGATACTGTGAGTAGCTTCTCATTTCTTAAACCATCAGTTTGCAAGGAAGTATAAAGATTGGACTATGGATCCATTGACAAAGGTCATGTGGTCTGATGGGTCCAGATTGACCCTGTTACAGAGTGACGGATGCATCAGGGTGAGAAGAGAGGTGGATGAAGAGATGTAGATACAAGATCAATACATCTAATGTTACGACAATTGTGGCATTACATAAACATTGCATGGCGTAAACAATTTGGGTTGTGTAATGTATGTCTTTATGGTCAACATGGCAATATTTTTGATCAAACAGTGAAGAGGAAGGCTTCATGGACCTCCAGGGAGTAATGAAAAATAGTAATGAAAAATGGTAAAAGAGGTGCTGTTTGGTGAAGGGACCATCAATGCACAAAAGAATACAAAAACCAAGGCACTCATAGTTTTGAAATGCCTTTATTAATTATGGCATGTCTCAATGGACCTCACTGAGCCACAGGGTTTCAGCCTGCTGGCCTTCATGAAGGATTTTTTGTGAAAGGCAATATTTTTATTACCTCTTACTGGTTTTCCCAAACTGGTAAAAACAATAGATCCATAGCAAACCGTTCAATATTTGCACACTGAGCTGCCTCTTGAAAGGATTATCACTGCAAATGTGAATGACATCATTACTTGTACCACTGTGTTCATGTAATCAGTTATTACAAAAGAAACATGATTTTAAATATAGATGAATTGTCACTGGTCCTGGGTTTGATGCTAGCACCAGCCTTTTTTTGCTCTGTCTCTCTGTGTACCCTGGCTTCCTCCCACCATCTGCTGTACTAGGTTAATTGGTCACTCTAAAGTGCTCATAGGTGTGAATGTGAGCGTGAGTGATTGTTCATCTGTATGAGTCACCCCTGCAATGAACTGGCAACACATCCTGGGTGTACCCATTGGTAGTTGGGATAGGTGCCAGCATCCATGTATCCCTCTTAAGGACTAAGCAATTCAGAAAATGAATGAATCAAAGGATGAACTGTCACTCACACAAACTCACATTCACTTCCAACATGCTGTTGATCTACAGCAGGGGTGTCCAGCCCTGGTCCTCTATCCTGCATGTTTTAGATGTTTTCCACTTCCAGCACACCTGTCTGTCATTATCAGGCTTCTGCAGAGCTTGATGATAGGCTGATCATTTGAATCAGGTGTGTTGGAAGAGGGATACATCTGAAACATGCAGGATAGCGGCCTTTGAGGACCAGGATTAGTGACCCTGGAGTAGGTTCTCATTTGCCCAGGTCATTGTTCTTCTTGGTAGTTCTTCTCACTTCAGCTGGACTAGTTTAGCTCTTTTGAAATTCAAACTATCTAAACTAGTCCAGCTGAACTGAGAAGAACTACCAAGAATAAATTGTTTAGGAATTACCATCATTTTAATCAAAGTCCTTCCATTTTCAGAGGCTCTAAAGTAATTGAGCCTCTGAAAAGGTGATTGGACAAGTATCTGACGAGCAGCTTCATGTCCACATGTGTCCTCTTCCCTGATTAAAGGATGACAAATTAAATGCGTAAAAGGTCTGGGATTGATTCCAAATGTTGAATTTGCATTTTTCTGTTCACTGCTCTTCTCAATTTGAGGAGCAACCAAATTTTGCTGCATGGAAATGCAATGACAGTAAAGTCTCTTATCTTATCTCTTATGAGGTCCAAAGAGGAGTCAGTGTGTAAGTGAAGGAGGCTATCATTCAGCTCAAAAAACCTTGTCACCTGATCTCAACATGAAAGAGCAAGATTTTCAGTTTTATCAAAAACAGAGGTAGAAGAAAGACCCACAAAGAAAGATTTTCATTAGAGTATTAAAAGCAATCCCCAGTACTTTTGAGCCTCTTAAAATGACATTAAATATGTTCATTATTCCTAAATAGTTAGTAATGCAAAATTCTAGGGGGCTTACCATTGAAAACCTGAAAGTCCAGTAAAGGGAATTCTCCAAGTGTGGGTGCAAGAAGAGAAATAACTGGTTGAGACTTGAACAGCTGTCTTTGTTGTTTTTTTATTCTGCACACGGAACAGTCACACAGGGCTCAGGCTCCTCTATGCAAATGCCCAATCAAAGAAAGACACAAGCCATCTTTATACCTTGCAGTCATGTGGCAGCTACATGTGCTCTCATGTATGATCGAAAACTTAAGTAGAAAAAAACAGAAGATGGAAAGAACCGTGATAAGTAAAACAGAATCAGGATGGTACTTGGCAGTTAAACAAAGGTCAAAACATATGCATTACAGAAGACATGCAGCCAAAAGGTCAGATAAGGAATAGATGTCTATACTTTCCCTTGCACATTTTATTTTTGGTGTTTTGCAGAATTTCATTTCCATTTCCATTATTTGCAGAATGTTAAACTTTATACATGCTAAAGATTATTTTCCCTTACAGTCCAACTTCAGTCACATCTTGATAGCTTCATTTCACATCCACTGTAGTGGTCTACAGAGACAACCTTACATAATTTATGTCACTGTCCAAATATTTATGGACCTGACTATCTCTTGGACTAAGATGGACAGTTTGATTCTAAAATTCAGTTCAGTAAACCATCTGTTATAATTTAGTAAAATTCATGATAATTTCTCAGAACTGTGTACATTTGTGCAGTACTGGATGGTGAATACAGCAGCTGTTTTTGCCTGGACATGCTGGATGCCGACCAACACAGAACTCCACCCTCTGTCCTTTTTCACTTCCCCTAACTCCTTCAAAAGTAAATAAGTACGATTGCACAATGGTGTTCAAGTTTCTACAAAACACTTAACGTTGCATGACATTAAAAAAAAAATAAATAAATTGTCTGATCTCCACTAAGTAACCGAATCAATCCTGAGGAAAACAGTAATATGTTTATGTTATTCTCATGAATAAATTTGCTGCCTAAAAATGTTAAACTTTTTCCATAATAAAGTTTTTATCCTGTCAACAAATTTTATGCAGAGGGATTTTTTTTTTTTTTTTTAAACATGAAGAAAGTGTAGACATCAGCAAAGAGCCACGACTGAACTTTGTCCTCCTTCCAGATAGAAAAACAACAGGCAGGGTATAAAAGGGGGGAGCAGTGGAGGAAGAGACTTGTTTTTGCTCAGGGAGTTGCAGCAACACAGAACTGAGCACAGGGAAGGGATCTTTTTCAGGGGGTAAGTGACACCACTTGCTTCTTAACTTAAGTATCTGTATTTTTTCTATTAACTCATTCACAGCAAAAACTAAAGAGCAAAAGTTTTTTGTAGGTTATTTTTTACTAATATGAGTTTTCTTTCTGCAATCTACAAATGGATAAATTCCACAGTACACTCTTTGTCAGTGCATTATTCTGTACTGTATCAACGTTTCATCCTATTACAAATGAAATATTTCGCATATGTGCTTTTTAAATATATATAATTCTTCAACAAATGTTTGCATTTGCACGCAGCATGTTTGTTTTTCTATTTTACTAATCGTGCATGCTACAATGCAAGTTGTTCATTTGGACGTTTTCTTTTTTTTTCCACTTGACAACATATTATTATAAATAATAATATAAATATGCAGAGAAAATGCATAAATGGTGCATTGCTTGTGCAAAGATTTGCAAACTTTACATATGGTTTGTTTTGTCCAGTAGACACACGGTTTCTAGTTTGTCATTTTAAGATACACCGTGGGTGAAAAGAGCCAGTGATATGGGAGGTTACCATTACTATTTGGGGAATGCAAAAATAAGATCTGTCCTTTAACCTTTTGTACAATCCTGTCATTTTTATCAGCTGAAATTAACCGATGTCTGGTGTTGTCTCCTCCCACTCTCTCCTGTTTCATCCCTTTCTGCCCTGTTCCCTTTTCCACTCTACTTTCTTTTGTGCTCTGTAGACTGAGGCACAGAGGAGGCACCACAGAGATGTGGGCGTGCCTCAGCCTGCTCCTCACTCTCTGCCTGCTCCATGGGGGCGGGGCAGAGAGTGAGGGGGGAGGGCCCCGCTGTCAACTGCCGCCACCCTGGAAGGTTGGAGAGGTGGATCCAATGAAGGGGGCAATGGGCCAGGTGACAGTGGTGGCACTTTTCCAGGCCAGCTGACTGTTCTGCTTGGTGCAGGCATCCAGGTATGACCATCAAGTTTGAACCAATGGATTCAAAGAGGAAGGCATTATTACTTCACAACCACTGATGTCCTGTGTATATATAACTCAGCATTAAAGTTGATTTCTTAAACTTCATATAATTTTGAACTGTTATACTTACATTTTCATGTTTTTTTTTTAAGCTATCAGCAAAGCAGAGCAGCCTGAGACTGGTTCATTGTACTGCACATAAGAAATAAAAAGTTCAAAGAAGTGCACGCTCTTTGTATATGTTGATTAAGCAGGAAAACTTTAACAACCCTATCATGTTTCTCTGATTTTCCTCATCATTGCAGACTGGACGGCCTGCGCCAGAAGTTGGAGAGTCAGGGTCTGAGGAATGTGGTCTATATGGTGATCAACCACCAGGGGGAGCAATCGCAACGTCTGCACCCCCTGCTGGCTCAGAAACTGTCAGAGAACATTGCACTGTATAAACAGGAGGAGCAGCAGGCTGATGTGTGGCAGACACTGGGAGGAGAGAAGGACGACTTTTTCATTTATGATAGGTTAGTTAATAATGGATGATATTTCATCCATTTTTTAATTAAACAAATAAAAAAGTATAAAAGAATCAAGAGCAAATAATTTTTAAATGACATTTCAGTTGTTTTTTATTCCTCATTGAAACAAGACCTCACTGTGTTTTTATATTCCTTTTTCTATCAGGTGTGGCCGTCTCACCCACCACATTTCACTTCCATACTCCATCATTGGGCAAGGTCATGTTGAGACTGCAATTAAAGACACCTACTGCAAACGCATGTGTGGAGACTGCATACATGAGGTACAGCAGATTATTTCTAAAATGAATTCATGAATTTACATGAATTTAACTAAAGATCATCCATCCTTATAAACTGCAATCAAATTAATTAATATTACGTCTCCTCTGGCTGTTCTTCCTGCAGAGCTCAGAGGACCCAGAGGAATGCAGAGAGAGAGCAGATGCTCAGCCTGACACAGATGGAACACCAGCTGTAGACGGAGCCACCGGACATGATGACCACGGTCATGGTCATCATCATGGACATCACCATGGTCATGGACATGGCCATGGTCATCACGGGGGCCATGGTCATCACGGGGGCCATGGTCATCACGGGGGCCATGGTCATGAGCATGGGCAACACCATGGAAATCATCATGGTGCTGGCCATGACCATGGACAAAGTCCAAGTGAGCAAGGCATTATGCCCCATGAACAAGATGGTCAAATAATTCAGACACCACAACATTTAGATTTTAGCCATATGCAGCTAGTAGCAGACATGCCCCAAAAGCCTCAGGAGGCACAGGGGAACCCTGTGATGCAGAAGCCATGAGTAGCAGAGAAGACTAAATGAAAGTCAAAGCACAGCTGACAGTGGGCAGCCGGCTCTGACAATGACGCCGCCCCTCAGGCCAGCTGATGCTGACACTGACGAAGGCTGTTTGGCGAAGCAGGGAGTGAGCAGCCGGTCAGTCTCTGACAGTGTGATGAGGCACTTCCTGCCTCCTGACAGTGACAGGGGCTGATGGGTGATGCAGCCACTACTGTTAGGGAAACCTGACAGTGACGCTCACCTCCTGCTGCCTGACAGCAGCCTCAGCCTGCCAAATGAGCCTGACCTCCAGGTGTTGTGAGCTGAGGATGAGACCAGATTTAAGCTGGCTTTGATATCATCCTCATATTAACACCAGCTACCAACACTAGAGCAAAGTGCTCTTTTTACCAACTAGTATTACTCTGAGAGAGGATGGGGGAAATTCCTGACATGGATGTTCGACAGATGAAAACAGATGAAGACCACTGTCAAAATAAAACCAGCAAATTAAGGTAAAAGACTACACCAGATAGGTATTTAGTGGTATAAAATGATTGGCTTTAAAGAACGTATGCTGTGTTTCACCTGTCCTACTACTGTCTGTGGGTTGCCCTCATCCTTTCTCCAGAGTGTGTATTGCTGTCATGTTCTTTAGTTGCTCCCTCCATTTTGCTCTTTTCATCCTTTATGAAGCCAGGCACATAAACTATGACCTAGTGGTGTCTGTCTGAAGTCAGGCAGGACAGAGAGGAGAGGGTAGTTCAGGAACATGAGAGATAATTAAAAATGTTGTATCAGTTCCGAAGACCTTTAACTGAACATAAAGATGAGTTATCATCTGATAAAAAAAATGTTGAAGGAAGAATTAGATTACATTTAGAAACTACTATAAATCTTTGAGGAATGATGCAGTTTATACTCTATATCTGTTTTAGAAACCTGAAGATACTCAGCCATTTCTGTGAAAATAGAGCTCTAGAAATTGATATATTTCATACCAAGCAAGATGAGATTATATGTTGAACACGCTATTGGTCATATTTCTTAAACACATTTATTGGCAGAAACTGATATAAATGACACCCTCTTCTGTATTTGTCATAAGCTTTGTGATATCTCAGGTACATCTTTTACCACATTTAGCAAACACATTATACATATGTTCCCTGCATTTCTTGCTTGTTTTGTCTTTTTATTTTTTTTAGACTAGCTACATAACTTACAAATTTCATGTATTAATAAGAGACTTGTGAAAAAATAAAAACACAAAGCTCTATGGTTTGGAAAAATGCGGAAGGAAAACGGTTGACTGAGCGGTGAATGAATGCTGGAATACATTTTGCACCTAATGACGGTTTCAGGGGGAAGATAAAAGTCACCCTTAAAACCTGATACTTGTGCAGAAAATTGTATTGTGTTGACGTCCTTGAACTTGGATAAGCAGAGATGAATAAAAATGGTTGAGTTTTGGTTTTAGTGTGTGTGCATGTTTTTGTACGGTTAAGCAGCAATCACCAAATAAAGTCCAGTACATAATGGATAAACAGTCTTCTTATTTCTTCAGCTGACACACATTTCCACATATTACTTGGCGCCTGTTGAGTGGCAGCCTGTTACGTGCAGCTTCTCTGCTGTCGTAACCAAGAAATTTCCTGTCATGGGATT
>JAPQRP010000018.1:12599577-12611828 GCA_037367295.1 Apogon hyalosoma
GTTACATGTTAATGGTGATAAAGGTTTGTTCCCTCTGAGATCATAGAGACAAGGAGATAAAAGAACATATTGCAAACTGATTTTTGCAACTACTGCAGAAGTTATCCATTACATCCTTTTGTTTTACAATCAAATATTCTATGAAATCAGTACTGTGCATTCATGTGCAGAACAAATGCAATTAGGATTCAGACTGCATATACTGTAAGTGCTTCTCTTTCTGCTCCTGGCACAAACATGTAGGCACGTACACACAAACTTCTCCATGCACACAGCCCTTGCTTTCTCCTTGTTTCCAATTCAAATGGAAATTGGGTGGAAAGTCACTGCCAGAGGAGGATTCAATAATGCTTTGGGTTGATGACATTCTGTGATATCAATAATCAATCATGAAACTCCATGCTACAATCCAGTCAGTTAAGCACTGGTACAAATCAATACAATGATGAAGCAGCTTGTCCCTTGAGCACATCCTACTGCTTAGTCCGCTCTGTGGAAACTTTTCTGGGCTGCATATAAATCCCACAACAATGGACACTTCCATTGGTCATTCTCTGAAAACAACTACGCTGCTGCAGCATGCAGCCATTACCAGATCAGCACACACAGGGACATTTCTGCAGTGTTGTAAAAGCTCTTCAGCATATTCACCCAATAGCCTTTTTTTAAAGAAAAACAATGAAACAGAGTGTACACTGTACTTTTGCTACTCAGTTCACATCCAGTTCAGCTGAGGCTTTGGGCTGTCAAAACATATTTCACACTTTTCCTACCCTGTGCAGTACTTGAAAGTCCACTGAGGTGCTTACATGCTCACAACTGGTTAAAGCTCTTGTTGACTCTTTGGATATAAAACAGAGAGCACACTTATCCTACAAAGAGGAGTAACAACTTCAAAAAGGTAAGGGAGATATTCGTTGTTTGCTTTGTCAAAAAGTGAATTTTTAAATCTAGTCAAGGTTTTTCCCTCATATAAGTGGGGAAGGAAAATGCTGAATTTTTCAATGACATTGATTTTACTTTAATTTGATACAAGGTGGAGGTTTGTTACAGAGCTTTGCATGATACAAGGTTTGTAAATTCAATTCTATATTTTAAGCTTATATTGAAGAAACGGCATCTATCTTTCTACTTGTGTTAGTGCTTGTATGGCAGCATTTTGGAATAATTGGAGGCTTATGGAAATAGCCAGACTCCTGTAATTGCTTGCAGATGCAGTCACTGTAGTCCAGCATGGGAGTAACAAATACATGGACTGGTTTGCCTTTTTTTTTTTTTGGCAGTGTTACAGAGATGAGGGGATTCTGTCAAAGATATATTAAATGCATAAAGTCCTGATTGACTCCTAAGTTCCTCACACATGCAGGTGTTTCCTTGATATTGCCTGATGACAGCATGTAGGCTATAGAGTGTAAAGAACTGGTCTGCTGGTGGAAGGATGTGATCTTTTTTTTTCTCTTATAGTTTTTACTTTATTTGTGGAAAAAGTGTATAAAGTCACTAAAGGTAAGAGCTAAAGGAATGGGTTCAACAGATCTATGAATTGTTGTTAGTCTGGCAACAGTGCTGAAAAGAAACCTGGGATTGTTCTGGTTTTCCTCAACTGAAAATGAATAGTGTGAAGTTTTGGCATTATAGAGGGCTTTTTTTTTTTTTTTTTTTTTTTTTTACACATTGTGAAATTGTCTTTCTGGGCTAGGTGAGATTCTACTAATTCGAAGCAGCAGCATCTCCCTTCCAGCCCTTGCAATACCTACTTAAAGATGTGCAAATGGAAATGTATGACAGAGCTTGCCTCCTGAGTTACTGCTTTTTTTTTTTTTTTTCTTCCAGTAATGTTATATATTGCACATAGCGAGGCTGAAGAACCCTGAAGAAGCGAATCTACTTTGAGGACACAAAGTTAAGGTGTGACTGTACTCTATTACAGTGGCACATGGCATAGAAGTAAATGGTAAAGGAATAGTTTCTTTAAATTTGTTATGGTATGAGCATTATTGTACATCTACTGTAGTGGAATACTGAACATTCAAACGTCAGGACAGAGTGAGGGTGTGATTTGATGTCAGCTGATGTTATTAGAAGGTGTAAGTGGCTGTTACCATGAGAGAAAGTATTTTAGTTCTGATTCATCAGTTAGTGCTTTTGTTAATTGGAATATGGTGCATATGATTATCCAAATTCTCCATAATGTACACCTTATTCAACACCCATGTCTCCACCACAACCCCCACCGACTCTAGATCCCTCCAGTCACTGGACCAGCTTTTCCCAGCGGTTTGTCCAGCTGCCTTGCAGTCTTCTCTTTCAGGCCTGAAACACACTGGTTAACTCTGTGAGGGCAAAGTATTGATTTTCATTTTGGCACCCATGTTAACAGATTGGAGCAACCACACCGGTACATGAGAGGTGTGTGTCAAGTGAAATAGAGTGGGACAACATCTATAAAATACAACAGATGTCTATGTGTCACTTGAGAGCTAAGCAGCTTGCAGCAAAAATACAGAAAAAAAGCTCTCAGTTCACCTTTGAGAGTCAAATTGTCATCTTACAGGTAATATTTTACGTAACTGGCAGCTTTTACTATAATTCCGAATTCAAAGTTATGTCAGAATGTGGCAGAGACATGGTAAAAATATTCTGCCTTTGTTCCTTTGAGGTTCAGTGAAAATCATGTGACCACTAGAACTCTTTACTTTCTTCAAAATTAAATTTACAGTGAAATGAAATCATATTGATGGCATATCAGTGGGGAAACTCACTGTAGACAGTAGGGCTGCCAGCAGCAGCACCAAAGCCATACAACACAGCTGGTGTGAACACACACACAAACAACATGCAACAACACAGCGAGGAAGACACCACACGCAGAGTAGAGGAAGGCAGTGTCTTCCAGGCATCATGCTGTCACTCCAGCAAACTGCAGCACAGATGAGCACACAAACTGGTGAAACATGCAGGATCTCACTGCAGACATCCAGGGACCTGAGCCTCCTTAAGAAAAACAACTAACTGTGTCCCTGTGTTTTTTATGTTACTGTTCTGTTATGTTAGCCTGGGGCTGTCCAGTTAAAAAGAAAATGAAATACAGGTCTAGCCTCTGCCCCTTCGAACAGATGTACTCCAGAATTTAAGGGTCTGTCCTGCAGTACCTTTCCACCAAGCTTCATGAAAAGCTGACCAGTATCTTACTTGCCTAATCTGTTGCAACAATGATAGACAGAGCACTATGAACAGATGGATGGACAAACAGACGTGATCACATAATCCCCATGGTTCAGGTAATAATACAGTATGTTTACATTTTTATGTGAACTGACATTTCAAAATATATTGATTGTTTTGCTTTTTGTTTGAAGTTCCAGAAGGTTGTGTCCCATAGGAGGGAGAGGCGGAATCTTCTAAGAAGGACAAGAAATTGCCATTGTTGTCATGGTTATTGGCAACTATGCAGTGGAACTGCAAGGAAATCAGGTCAGAGTAGCAGCAGACAAATATAACTTTTGGAAATGTGGATTTAGTCAGCACACCAACAATTACCTGAGTCTCACAGAAATATAAAGCTAGAATGGAGCAGCAGAGTACAGTGTACCTTTATGAGAAACAATGACCATGTGAAAAATAACAGGATGTCAATGTAACAGAGATGTTTAATAGGCAAACTAGGAAATTACACAGCTATACATAAGGTAACACGTGGTAGGACATGCGATTGGACAAAGCGTGGATGTCACCAGCCAGAGAAGAGCTAACATCATAATGAGTGTAACTACTCTGGTCTGCTCAAAAAGGACTTCACGCTTCTTACTGATGTCCACAGATGTTTATTTCTTATTTACAGGTCGTAGTAGCCATGGAACACCGTGAAAACTAAAATAATAAACAAATATTGTACATCACACTCACATTTACAACATGGTTAAACATAAATTACGCATTTTAGCAGTTAACGAGCAATAAAGCATAACAAAATAAAGTTTACTGTCTGCGCCTGTTAGACCAGCAGTAGAATGGTATTGCAGGGAGTCTTTGTGTCTTTATTGTAATTCTACTCTTCTCTCTGACTTGATCTCGTCACCGCTTCACATAAGTTTTTCTTGTCTTTACCTCCCGCCACTGTTTTCATGTCTTTCCACTACTAGTCACATGCATTTCCGGGTCGTATAATCACATAAATTATCAAAGTATTTTTCTCTTAAACAAGAAGGTTTACAAATAAAATAAACATATCAAGTTACAATGCCATATCATGCATTGCCCCCCGAACAGCCGTGCAATCATCAGAATTCAGAAAAGAAATCTCGTACTTCCAGTTGTCACGGCAACCCATACACAACACATTATAGCGTCAGCTACAATGAGTGCACAGTCCAGTGATGGTTTTGCTGTGGCTGAAACTGACACTCATTGGTCTCACAAGACTGAGAGGCTCATTCCTTTTTGGTATGACCTGTATTAAAATTGTGCCAGTAGAGGACAGGTGCAAACTTTCCCTTCAGTACAAGACTTCTGGTGCAGTACAGGTGTGTACCCAAATACGGTCTTTTACAGCAGTGAACAAGCCTGTGTTGAACCACAATGTGCAGAGCACGTAGCCTAGCTAACCCTGTGGTCTACTTACGTCATGGCTAATGCAAGTGAGAGGCCTGAACAGGATGACCCTCCATTATGGTCTGCTTTTTGGGAACTCTTCAGTTTCCCTGTGAAAGGCAAGTGGATGACACGAAATGTGGCATTGGGCCAACATTGTTCAGTGGTGATTGGAAATGTTTCTGGCTACTCCTTCAAACTCATTTGAAACAGCATCACACACACATGTGAATATTAACAGTGTGGCAGAAAAAACAAACACAAAAACCACACAGAAGCAAAAATATGGCTGACTTTTTCCATTTAAATAGGCTTTCCCTGCGAGTTCAGATCGGGCCATTTATGTTTTTAGTTTTTTTTTTTATACCAGAGGGCTTACAACCACATTGAGTCAGTGTGAACGTAGGTCTTAAACACATGCCGAAGATGACTGTGTCCCAGTATGAACTTCCTTCTTGTCTGCATTTCAGCCAGAATCATAGCAGGCTTTTGAACAGACGAAAAAGCTGTTATTATCCATGACTTGTCAAAGGCATCTGCTGTAGCACTCACAGCTGATGGCTGGACATCTAGAGCTAATACCAGCTACTTAACAGGGACTGGCCATCACATAATCCCAGAGGAGGACATGGCATGTGGAAGTTGGAGAGGCCAGGAACTACAATTCCTGTCACAACAGACAATGGTAGATATACTGTCAGCACAGTCAGTGGGTGTCCTGTGCCAATAGATTTAGCATCACAGAAAGCAGCAGCCCTCCAGCAGCTGTCCAGAGTGCCAACTAGAGCCTGGTAAGTTGTGGCTTTTTTGGTTTGTTTTTTTTACTGTAGCCCAACAACTGCACACAAGTTGGACACAAAAATGCAGATGCTAAATATTTCAGTACATCATATTCAGGAGGTCTCCACCCACTGGAACTGTAGCTTTGACATGCTTCAGAGGTAGAATGAAAAGCAGTGATATATGACTTAGCACTGAGAAAAAAGGCTGTGAAGAAGAATAAAGACATAACCAAGTGGTCTGACCAGGAACAGAAAGTAGCTGAAGGTTAAACCTCTAAAACCATCATAGCTCTGATGAACATTGAAGCCACCTCTTCAGGAACATTGATCCGACCCCTGAGAAAAACAACACTGACCTCTATGAAGCCCAGTAAAAAAAAAAACAATCCAGCTGAGAGAAGTAAAGACTGCTGTCAGAGAAAACCTGGAGGACAGACAGACACTCAGCTTGGCACAACTTCCATCACAAACGCATAACTCTTGACCCCTGGTTCAGAGTTCTCAGGCCTTCCATGTGGATGATGCTTGCAGTAATAGGATGTACAAACAGCGTCATCACAGAGATTGTAAGCATGAAAGAAACAACAGGTATTACTTTTCTTCTGCATAAATTAGAGGGATCGTAGATTATGCATGCTCAGCTCAAACTTGCACCCTTGTCCTTTACACTGTAAAATACATTTAGCCACCTTGAATCTTTTCTTTCTGCTTGCATCATTGGTGGTAAATTTGCTATATCCCTTCCCATCCTTCTTTGAAGATAAACAACAACTTGGCTTGATTCTTGGCTTTGGCTAGAATAGAACTTTCCTGGATGCTGCTTTTTTTTTTCTTTTTTTTTTTTTCTTACCAATTTGTTATTACAGTCAGCTGTTTAAATCATAATTTTCAAATGATATTATAGTAACTCAGTATCAGCTTTAAATTTCCCTTGTTCCAACTTTTCCCTAAAGATGTTGACAGATCAGAAAGTTATTATTTAACATTTTGTATTACTCTGTGTTATTATTGGGGGGGCAACTAGTAACATGAGGATCTGACCTACAAAGTGATGACATTCTAGTAAGTAATCACCTCCAGAGGCACCTTTAAATGGCTATTTGATGTTAAAAACTTGGCTTTAGGGTTAGAGTCAGGTATTCAGCTGTAATGGTTAAGGTTAAAGTAAAGGACTACTTTCACAATCATGTGTGTGGTGTCCTAGTGCCAAAGGAGTCACACAAGGTCATCCTGTTCATAGTGGTCCAGCTGTGTGATCTGGCTCAGTCACGCACAGATCACAACTGACCTTGATGTTGAGCAAGTGGCAGGTTGTGTGTCTATGTGGGTTACAAGGGTGTAACTGATCTAATTTTAGGAGAAACTGTGTGCATCACATACCTCAAAAGTCTGTTTCTACCAGCTGACCTTTTTATATTATACACATACATACATACAAATAAACTGTATAAGGCCTAAAGTCTCACAGGAAGGGACCAGCCTAGTTGGAGGGTAAAATTTGGCAGTAGATTTTCAACCCCATGCAAAATTCTTCATTTAAAACGGTTCCACCTTAAAATCCAGGAGCTCATCACTGCCTCTGCCTTGCCTATCAGAGCTCTGCACAGTTGCCATAGCACCAACTGAGCTTTTCAGTTCTTTAGCTCATGCAGTGACAGAAGTAGTGAGCTAATGCAAATATCAGCAACAGCAAATGTCATCTAAAACCCATAAGTCACAGGGTTTTCTACTACTTTAATTTTCAAAAATACCTACAACTGTTCAATTATTATACAGCTCTAAAGCATGATTTACTTCATAATAGGTCTTTTTCAGCCAGCAATTCCTGAAGCCTTCCTTCAGAGAAAACATTTATGCCCACCCTCTGATACAGTGCAGAATGATGAATTAGCATCATTGCAAGAGAAAAAAAAATATACAAGATGCTGGCAGCAGTAAATATGTTACAAAATACAAAGTTGTGGTTGCAATTTAGCTGTGACAATAAGGTTTGGTTGGGCTTGGGCACAAAAATTACTTCTTAAGGTTTAGGAAAGCATGGTGTGGGTTAAACTAAGAAATGTAAGATTAGATGACGCATATTGCCTGGATTACAATAATTATATTGAAGATACATATTGTATTTTAGTTTGTGTTTGAGTAAGCAGAACAAAGCGAAGTCTTGTGCAGAAATGTCCACTATTACCTGAATGCATTTGAGTTTGTCGCACATTACCGTTTATCACTTCATTTCCAGATATCTACTAATGCACATAAAGCATACCTGGTACCTACTTCACGTTACCTGTATTTCCTTGCTTTCCTGTGCACAGAACATTTCTGGGAGTGTTGCCCAAGTCCACCACCATCTCCATCTCCCTGCTCTACTGTTGGTCTACATGTCTATCACAAAGACCTTTATGAAACAAGATGAAAGATGCGCGTCAGCTGCATTCACGTCAAACCGTCCTTGGATTTGTGCCCTCTCCCATGTCACTGAACAACATAGGAACAAACTTTGCACAATTTACACACAGCACAAAATGTTGCATATTAGGTGTATTATCACATGATTGTATTAATAGGCCATCACTGGACTTTGGACTGAGGTGAAGGTGTGCATTTCCAAATTCTGGGATTTTTCCCTTAATTAAATGAGTTATATGTTGTATTTCTACTTTATAATATTCAAAAATTACCTGAAATGTATCAGTGTTAAGAATAAAGAGTTCTGACACTGTCAAAAATGACAATGTACTGTATTACGGGGGTAGGAACTAAGGGCTGGATCTACTGAAGGTTTGCATGTATTAAAACGTGTGCAAACTCACTGCACACACAAAAAAATGTACAAGCTGATTTACTAACAGTGTGCACTAAGGGTTGCGTCTTTCAAAGGTGCAAAATAGCCCCCTCCCTGCCAAACATACACACTTCATGGGACTCTTTTCCACTCCTGATGATTGTGATTAAAAATACACACTGACATTAGGCTACAGTGTGACAAAATTATGTGTGCTGGCAGTCATTCAATCCAAACCCCCCCCACCTCCAAAATGAAAAATAAATCAATGAATGAGTCATGCAATACCTTCTATGACAAAACTCCTCCAATGTTACATTTCTGTACATCTGGATCATTCAGCGCACTGTTACCACTAGTGCTGGCGGATCCCAGAGCAATTTAGTGCACACATCATCCTCATTTAAATAAGTCGGTCTATACGACTTTGCACCTGATGACATTTGCGCAACTGTTTGTCAGCTTTTAGGATACACATGTGTAACAGGCAGGGGAGTGAGGCTGCAGGCAGGCAGGCTGTGATGCTGCTAGTTCTGAGGGGGTAGTCAGCCACTGATGCCAGCCTGCTCCTCTCCTTGCCTCACCAACACTACAAGCACAGCAGCCTCTCAAAGTCAAAGGCATTTGCTGCTACCTACCTGCCACAAGACTAAATGCCAAGGTATGACAACAATGGGAATCAGGAAAAAGGTCAGAAATCAGCTAATTTTAACATTTCAAAGTAAAAATTTGGATGAAAATGTAGTTTTCAAAAAGTACTATCCAACCATATAATTTTGATAAGAAAAATAATAAGGTTCAGAAGAATAGAGGCTTGATGTTGTGTAGACCTATATTGCCAGCAGCTTGCCTCAAGCCTCTGGCTGCCTACCAATTTCAAAGGAGAATCAAGAAAAATGCTACAAATATGTTGGATTTACCTTTTCAAAGTCAGAATTTTGATCAAAGTGTAGTTCTCCAAAAGTACTTTCAGAATATATAACTTTCATATGAAAACTTACTTTTAAATATGGAGAAATTCATCTGCAGCCGAGTACGGCAGAATGACCTTCTCCAACCGACTGGCAGTTACACACTATGAGAATCCTAAAGGTCCCTGGTTTACCCAGAATACAGGCATCTGTATCAGTGAAATTGCACACAGAGTTAGTTTAGACAAAGTACTTCCAGATTGGTTATCAGGGTGATGGCCAGCAGACCCAAAGGGTCTGGACCTCATGTGAAATGGAGAAACAGACATCCTGATTACAAGTTGTTGTAAATTGCTAAATACGCACCAACTGATGGCAAATTTGATATGGATGTTTTGCTTACCTTCTTATTTGTCTGCAAATGTCAAAATAATTAGGATCTGACACCTTAGAGCCATGCCAGGGAGGAGAATGTGTAGAATGTGTGAGTGTCTTGTTACAGTGGAGAATGCTAATGTAACAGTTTTGTGAGGAAAAACACCTTAACATTTTAGAAAAAGTTTTAAAAAGCACAAATATTTATACACATGCATTTCGCTCAGATTCTGTAGATTAAATATATAATTGATTGATTAACTGTGTAATAATAACTTTAGGAGTAATTCAGTTTTAAAAGTTGAGAGGTCCTGCTTGTAGCGATTGATACCTGTAAGCTGAAAAACAGAGGCAAAGAATCTTAGTAAATCCGCCACAAACCGTGGTTCAACCCCACAAGCAAAATTCTAGTTTGCATACGCAAATTAGTACATGCAAATTGGGATCTTAGAAGATCCAGCCCTAAATGTATTCAGTCACAGGCCAATGTATGAATTCTATTAAATATGACCACTAGAGGGAGTTGTGAGTCATTCTACCATGGTGCTGAAAAAAATGCCACGACTGAACTGAAGAAGAGAAACAAAGTCAAAGAAAGTGACAAAGTAATAAAACTAGAAGCACTGGCATTCTGACAACCAGACACAGCTCTAATGAGCTTTCAACAGTTCCTCTCCATTTGTGAGTTTGATTACAAAATTCCTGAAGGTATAAAGTTAATATGTTATTATAGTATTATATTTGCTAGCATAGCACATTAATATTACAAAGCAACAGTGTGATTTTATTTTGAAGGAAAAAACTCAATGATGCAGATGTGTGTGAACAATGAGCTTCACACTTTATTCCGTGAGCGATACAGTCTGTGGAAACATAGCACTTACTCTGTGGTGTTTTGATAGCTGTGCACGAGTGTAAAACTTGAGAGAATCAGTGAAGGATAGGCAAAGACAAAAAGAATGATCAGGACTTCATTACTTTAGAGTGTGACTGAAAGTGAACCAGTCACTTCTCAATCACAACTCAACAATACAGTAAAGCAGCTGTTAAGAGAACTGGCCCATTCCTGCATTAGTTCAACAAGAGCCATTCATTAATTTATTTATCGGGGCACTCACGAGGGGGAGGCCATGGAGATACAGCGAGGGGAGCTTTTTAATCAAGCCCCAGCTTCCAACCGGCTGACTGATGTGCAGCGACGCGTGTTTGTTTATCCAGGGCACAGCTGCCAGAGGGCAAGGTGACGAGGGAATTTCTACTGTTATTCTTTCCCTATACACTGAACAGATCTGCTAAAGAAAAAAAAAAAAAAAGCAAGGAGGATCTTGAACTTTTTCTAACAAGATCTAAAGCACTGGATGTAATTAGAATCTGTCTGGAATGAGGACAATTAAGTGCGGTTTTGGTGTCCCCCAGGGTTCTCTCAATGGGCCGAATTAGAAAATGGGTGCAAAAAGATTGATGAGTTCAATGTTTTCCAAATGAGCAGCCTTATACACATAATTACACCACGGAAATGAATGGATCATCACGATACAAACTCAGGCGAGGGTATGCTAATTGCTCATCAAATGGGAAGGCTGCAGTGTCAGCTACACAACTGGCATATTCACAGTAAAAAGAAGAGCTGGGGAGGGGGCTCTGCTGCTCAGATTAATGCGATCCATCTTCCATTTGTCTATGTTCATTATTCTATATTCACACTCTACCCCACTTATCTAGACCTGCACTCCACACCAGTCAGGTGCACAAGGACACTGTGTCTGTTGTAAAGTCCTCTGACTGCCATTTAAGACTTTAAATGTGATACAGAATTCTTCAATCACTTTTCTTGTTTGTGTGGATGTTGCTGAATGTTGGAAGAATGAAATAGTCTCACTGCTCTGGAGATATTACTTTTTTTCTTTAATTCTGTAGTAAATTGCAGAAAAATGCTAAATTTCTCTGGATCTAGTAATGTGTGTGCTGACATTTGCATCATTTACTTTGAGTTTTAGTTTCCACAGGCATTGCAGTGACACGGTCAGATAGTAGGACATTTTGTCAGTGACAAAGACATTAGTAAGTAATATTTAGTGGAGTGATCTTGGGGATAATGACAAGACTAATTTGAATAAATTCCCTCTCTATGGTATGGGGGTTATAATTATCATCAGAGGTTAGAGGACTTCAGAAACAGCTGCCAGAGAGCCTGTTAAGATGATGGAATGAGTCCAAATGAAACTTGGTGAACACATTAGACCTTTGATCATACTGTTCTGATTTTCATTTTCAATATCCTCATTTTTTATTTTTTTCATTTTACTTGACTGTGAAGCTTCAAAAAGGTTCAGCATCATCTTGGCCATGGTTCAAGTCATGATATTTCAATTTCTTGAGTTGTGGTTTTTTTTTTTTATTGAAACAACTGTAATAAATAACCCTGCTTTTGGTGAAGTCATCAGGCTCCAATGCTTCAATTTTCAAGTCATCAATCTAACATTATCATCCAAATGCAGTCTACACAAACTAATTTGCTCTGCCCATAGGTCTTTGATATTCCCCCACTAAGCTCCAGGTGTCAGTATTTCAGGGGACATTGTTACAGTGGTCTAGTACTTATCAAATCCCAAGGAATGGATGGAAAATCCCTTTTTCCCTGACCTTATCTGATATCTGTCCTGCAAGCCTTTCAGCACTCTTGTCCTGTATTGCATTAGACCATATAGCCTTTGGCTTACTGGGCTGCCGTGTTTCCTTCCTCCCACATCCCCACATGAATAAGTGAGTGTCCAGGAAGGGTTGTCAGGATCTTTTTAGATTTCCTCTGAG
>JAPQRP010000018.1:12613262-12631443 GCA_037367295.1 Apogon hyalosoma
CATCAGATATGACCCATTTGGACATTCAGAGGCTCCGTAGTTACCATGGAAACACCCTCATCTTCTACAACATTGATTCACCCGCAAAACCCATGGAGTGGGATCAATGACAGTGAATGGACACACTGGGTTTATGTTCAGTTAATGATATATTTAACTGATAAAGTCACTTTTTCTTCAGTTTTCTCTGTTTTTGATATAACCCTCAACTTAAATCTGAGCTTTTATGAACATCTACATGATCAGTGAATTAAATATTAAATATATATTTTCACTTAAAAAATGTAAAGTACAGAGCATAATGTTAGAATAAATGGTGATAAATTACTTAGGAAATATTAAAAATTGAGATAAAAAATCATTTGGGAACTGTCACAAAAGTAGCACTGGGTCTTTATGTGTTAATCTAAGACTGTACTCATATACTGAAAATGTAGTGGCAAAGGCAATGAAAAAGCCACAATGTTTTCAAGGTTTGCTGTGAGCACTTAACACAATGCCTGAGGGAAGTAAAGGAAATACATATAAAAGTTCATTGTTGGAGCCATTAAGAAAATGTCTCCAATATCATTTACATTTTGTGACCCAAGCTGATTTAGAGAAAGTTGAATGAGAATTATGCAAATGAGCAAAGAGGTTTCACATTAAAAAGAGAGCACTAGTACCAGATTAGTGCTTGGTGTCTGTAGATTCCCGAGTTGGTGTTGAAAGACAAAAAGATCAATAAATCTGCAGCCCTGTGCATTAAGTGTGTGCGAATATTGGGAGTTCTCCACCTGAGGAATATGGTACAACACCAGACAATATGGTACAACAACAGACAAGGTGGCTGTCTGTCTCCATTAAGGTGTGTGTCAGGACGTTGTTATTGCTTCTCATTCCTTCGGTGCACACTGGCAGACTGATAATGGTGTGCAGAAATTGTGACAGAACTTATATTAAAATTATGTAGCCTACAGGTGCCTGAAGGGAAAAAAAAGAATTACAAGTATAGCATGCATAAACACTAGAAGAGTGGGATGTCCTTATAAGTTTGCATTATCTGTTGGCTCATTCTTCATACAGTATCAAAAAATACAGCTTTCTTTTTAATGTTCACAAACTTAAGCCACAGTTTTTGCTTTTTTCTTGTGTTTCTTTTTCACTCTTATTTTTAACACAAGACCTACCAATAGATAAAATTTAGGCTACTTCTTACCGTTTTTGATGCGTTTTGTTGATGTCCCCTAGTATTTTATTGTTACTAAATTTGTGCTGCTGTGCTATGTTAAACAAGATGACAATCCAAATTGCAAATATGTAATTTACACCTATATACGTAACAGCCACCAGGTCAAATTTACCTCTAAAGAAATGTTAACCATTTATATTAAAACATTACAGGTTTTTGGGCAACAGCATTTGCTTGTGTATGATTTGAAAGACATGACAGACAGTTTATTGTAGAAAAGAGAGATTTATGCGCCAAAATAGAATATACAGGTATTTTCTTCTAGAAACCATTTTTACTGCATTTTACACTCACTTGTACTGTCTATACCAGGGGTCTGCAACCCTGGTCCTAGGGAGCCGTTATCCTGCATGTTTTAGATGTTTCCCTCTTCCAGCACACCTGAAGGTCGTCATCAGGCTTCTGCAGAGCTTGATGATAGGCTGATCATTAGAATCAGGTGTGTTGGAAGAGGGATACATCTAAAACATGCAGGATAGCGGCTCTCTAGGACCAGGGTTGCAGACCCCTGGTCTATACAAAGTAATCAGCACTCTTTAAAGCAGCGTATGACTTCCATCACAAATTTTTCTCCAGATTTGTAAAACCTCAGTGATAGCCAAATTATCACTAATCCATTAGTCTTTCCGTGCTTACGCACCTGAATCACTTCCCTCACAGTGAACAACTTTGAAGGTGACTCCATCATAAACACAGTCCACTTGTTTACATAACGAACTGAAATATCACTCAGGCCTTTTTAGAAATTTTGATGCTAAGTGCATTGTGGGAAGCAAAAGTGGTTTCTCACAGATTCAGCAAGAAAATGAGCCACAATGTAAAATTATAGTCCACCAGGGTTGTTTTGAAGAACGAGTATAATCAGTGGATGGAGGTGAGTGCAACATTTGGGTTCAGCACTAACGAACAGACAGCAAAATTGCTGCTGCGTGGAATTCCCATTCCCACGATGCACTTTGCGACAAAATTTCTGAAAAGGCCTGAGTGAGGTTTCAGTTTATGTAAATAAGCGAACTGTGTTTGATTGAGTCCTCTTTGAAGTTGTTCACCATGAGGGAAGTGATTCAGGTGCATATATGCACAGAAAGACTAATGGATTAGTGATAATTAGGCTATCACTGGGGTTTTACAATTTTGAAAAAAAAAATTGTGATGAAAGTCATACACTGCTTTAAGATACTTTAATTTAATTTATTAATCCAGAACAAAACCCAAAGGGTGATTAGACAAACTCATCTTACAACTTGAGAGAATGACTTAATACAATCAGGGGACATTTTTATGGACTAGAAATGATATATGGATAAACTGACCCTGTTTGGTTGTTTTAGTTGCATAGCAAAATCTGGAGGTCCTATCGTTAAAGTTTTATTCTGTGAAATATCCATTCCCACGCTTTATTTACAGTGATAACTACATCATTAACTGATTCTTTCGGTCAAATCAGCTTTAAATGTGAAAATATATACAAGGTGTGCACAAAGTCTTTTTACAATTTAAAAATTGTATTACAAAAGCAATTGATACGATATGTTAATACATTAATATATGTAATCAGATTTGTTCTATGTACCCAGTGGTCATCAGAGTTTTAAATCTCATTGTGCGATCATGTGCAATCGAATCATTGGTCCATTTTTTCTTCAACAAGAGATAGATTACTGCAAATGTTTACCTTGACCTTTTGAGTGAATATGTGGCACCACAACTGGATGACCTTCAACCAACCATCATTTTCCAGGTAGATGGTGCACCACCACATTGGGTCTGCATGTTGGTGGGTTCCTAAATCAAACATTTCCAGACCGGTGGATTGGACGGGATGGCCCTATTCCCTGACCACCTCGTTCACCAGATATCACTCCCCTGGATTTCTTTCCATGGGGTTATGTTAAAGATATCATGCATCCAAAAAAGATACAGGACATCAAAGACCTGAAGCAAAAGATTACTGACACCATTGATGGGGCTATGATACAGCCAACACGGAAACAAATCCAGTACCGTCTGATGTGCTTTGTGCAACTAATGGTGCCCATATAGAGGTGGATTAAAGAGGCAAAAAAACTTAAATATCTACTTTTCATTTTGAAATAATTTCCACAGATTTCTCTATTGATTTACTTTTGTAATAAATTTCTTAAATTATGAAGAGACTTTATGGACACCCTGTATTTTAAACTGGTGAAATTCAGGTGAACCCTCAGACAACAATTAGAACAGGGTCAGAGGTCAACAATTAGAACGGGGTCAAACCCCCCACACACAGTCCCACATTTAGATTGTAACAAAAAAAGCATGCAACTGTTAACTACAATTTTACATTAGTTTACATATGTTTAAATATGTTTATATGAGTGAGAGACAGAGATAAAGGAAAATAAGACAGAAATAGTTGAGAGTGAGGAAAAGTGCATTTCAGTTAATGGGTTTTTAATGAAAGTATTTGCTAGTCAAGACCATGAACACTGCCGCAGAGAAATTCCAGCCAAACTAGAGGCAAGAGCATAATCCGCACACTTATGAAGAAAATTGCAACCAAATTACATGTGCTCAAATGCTAGTGACAGCACACTGGGGTCTTGCAAAGTATCATTTGCAAGTGTATTTATGCGTGTCAGGCACACAACTTTCAGAGACCTTGACTGAACTACACCAAAATCCATTCCATGCAGGATTTCAACAAAGAGGGTTGTGACTAATAGTTTGGACACATGTGCTCCAGCTTCTGACAACTGAGCTTCAGTGTTAATCATGTCTGGGTTTAGGGATCAAATGAATAAACATGAGCTTTGTTTAATTATGAGAGAGAAAATTCCTTACATTGGGAGCACATAAGCTGTCAGAAAGAGGATAATCTCTCACACCTGCAGGATGACACATACTCTAAGTCCTTTAACAAATATGTCCACCCTAAATCTCTTCACTTCCTTTCAAATAGAGTGCAGTTGTACAATTTCCAGGGAGTGAAATGGAGGAGCAATGACAGATGGTGACAAAAATATATAGACAAAGAAATTAAAACAGACAGAATGAACTGTGTGCACATCGTAACCTCCATGCTTGGAAGGTTGCATGTTGGTCGGGTTAACCTACTGGCTGTCTGAAGGCAGCTCTTCAACTCAACGCCCAAATGCTGGTGTCTGCCTCTGAGCTTATCAGGCTTTCCCAGATGGTGATTTGAGCACATGGAGCAAGCAAGAGGCGCACTGAAAGGGAAAGGGGAGTGGAGAGGAGTGGAGGTGAGTTTACGAAGATGAAACAGACTCTACACTTGGGGTCAAATAAATAATGTGACTTTTTTTTTTTTTTTTAAGTCCTATACGCTCCTGTTTTTTTTTTTTTGGCAGTGCCAAAGATTTATTTTCTACTGGATCAAGTACACTTTCTCCACACAGTGTGATGTAACCAGGGGCTCAGCAAAAAGTGAAGCAGCAAGTGGTGCTTTTGTTCACCGGGACAGCAAGTAACAAAATATTAATCCATCTGCTGATTAAAGGGATGTCTTCAGACTACTTATTTTCACCTCTAACAGGCTGAAGACTGAAGATGTTTCAGTCAAATAAGATGAAAAGGAACATAAAAAACTGGAAAAATTGTCACATAATGTAATATTTGTCAAAGAAACAAAACCATTCATTCATTCACTGTGTGAAATACTTAATTCTTAAGAGGGTTACATGGGTGCTGGAGCCTATCCCAGCTACTGTTGAGCAAAGGTGGGGTACACCCTGGATGTGTTTCATTGTGGGCTGACATATAGAGACGAACAACCATTCACTCTCACATTCACACCTATGTTTTAGATTGACTAATTAAGTTATTAGGTGCATGTTTTTAGGCGGTAAAAGGAAGCTGGAACAGCTGGAGAGAACCCACGCAGACACAGGGAAAACATGCAAACTTCACACAGAGAGGTCGGCTCGTATGGGAATCAAACCCAGGACCTTCCTACTGTTGGGTGACAGTGTTACCTACTACAAGAACAAGTTCTTTTGTGTATAATATTAGCTGAAGTGAAGGACAAGACACCATGTAGACACTGATGTGTTATAATAAAATGCAAATTTCAGGTGAGGTTTTTGACTGACACATTAAAAACCTAGAGAGCTATGCATCAAGGAAAACTGCAAAGTCAGAAAGAATTAGGTTCTGCTTTTTGCTCGGCATCCCAAAAGGTTTCTGCCTTAATATTAAAAATGTGCTATTACGTGTACTACCATAACGTGTTTACAGAATGTAGAACATGTGTGGCCGCTTACCACAGAAAAACAGCAAGTGTCATCATGATTTGTGGGAGGTTCAAGTGTTGTGTTACCGAATGTGGTGCTACAGGATGCATCCATGCAAACTCGAGAGCTAATTGACTGTAATGTCATTTTATCTGCTTCAGCGGGTTATTGACAGCAACATCCCAGAAGCCTGTTCATCCTTCTGTCAACTCGTCAGCATGGGACACGCCATTATCATCTCATTACGGCTCATGCTTTCATATAATCCTGACATTTCCTCTCTCTCTCTCCGAGCTTCAGGAGCTGCCACCGTTGGCTTCATTGTAGTGGTAATGGTGGAATGCTGTGTTTATGTGTGCATGTGCGTGTGCATGTGTGGTACAGGATGAAAATGAGAGGTAATAGACAGTTTTAATTTCCTGGAGCAACTCAACAGACAGTCCTTATCCATCTGGTAGTTCTCTCTAACAACCCCACAGCCTTTAAATCTCTTCATTCTTGTGCTTCAGCAAAAAACTGCTTGCTTAAATACAACAGACTGCTGAATCCACACCAACTACCACAACAGTCTGATATCGGCAGTCCTGTTTATGGAGGGAGAAGCCGTGAATGATGCTTAGTTATGACTGAAGTAACTGTTGTGCAGTCAGCAAAGTAAAGGTCACCAACAGGCAGCAATGGGAGGTGTGCTGAGGCAACAAACAGAGAAGCGTGTCCACGATTAATCTGGTCGTCTTGTAGTCACCTGGGAAATGAGGCAAGCTTCAAGGAGAGAAATCCTTCTGAAAAGCGAGAATATTGCCATTTATGTTGTGCCTTTGAAGAAAAAGAAAACAAAAAAGTTGTAATTCGTCTGCCCACAATTGCTTTGCCGTTTCCCCATGTGATGTACCGATCACATGCTCTTTTAAAAGTGTGCAGGGTCTGTAGACGACCTTCTCTCTGAACTGTGTTTCTTTTCATCTGCCGTTTCCAGCGACCCTCTGCTGTGCCCCTTATTAATCTTCCATGGAAAAAAACACTTGGTTTCAACCCAAGTGCCGGGTGCAGAGGGATATCAGAGCAATCGATGCGAGGAGCTTCTGTAAAGGAAGCAGCAGCGGGCCCTGGTGATGTGGGCGAAGGTGAGAATCTCAGTACGAGTCCAACAATTTATCCTGTACAGGCTGCAGAGAACAGAGGCAGAGTTTCTTATTTCCACTTCAGCAGCCATTAATAGCTCCCAGGCCATCTTTCACAGCAGTCCTTCATGATTGCAGATGTCATATGACGGTTATGCAAAAGTACAGAAGGCCCAGATCCAGCTGCCAGATCAAGGAGGCATCTTAATTAATAGGAAGGCATGTTCTCAAAAAAAGACACATGTAGAGGAAGATTAAGCGGAAAAAAGGCAGTGTATTATGTGGTTTAATGCATTGAAACTACGTCACTTCATGTCCTACATCAAATGAAACTTTCAACTTGCACTATCCGCTGATACATTTTCCACCAATGAACAGACGTATACAACAGCTGCAATGTCAGCATCATTCTTCACATACTTGCTTACTTGGAATATGTATCTGCTACAGAATATATTATTTATCATCTACAAAAACAGAATATCCTCCTTGTGACATGTAGGATTTCTCTTCAATATGCATGTATGAGTTTTCAGAAAATCTCATATTTGTCATATTGACGTATCAGCTGAGCAGTTTGGAAAAAGCTGGTGGAATTGACTGACACTGGACAGTAACTGTTCACAGTGAGTATGGGAGTTAGAAAGATATCCACTTTATTTGCCTGAGTTACAAGTTTTTTTTTTTTAGGACAAAACTGGGTTTTTGTCACCCCGTTCAATATTCTGTACAGATATATATAGTAGAGGGATAGTAACAAATAGAGGGGATTTAGTATTGAAACAAAGCTACATTATTCCTATACCATGTACCTGACGAAGAATGCTGGAGTCTCAAATTAAATGTATTTTCATGGAGAAAGTGCTCCATTTATTCAGCCCTGCACTTACACTGAAAGCCAATTATGAAAGGACCTTTTTTTTTGCATTTGTCTGTTGTCATTTTGAACAGTGTTTTAATGTATATGCCAACTAATAAAGTTATGAATCTGAATTTGCATCATGGATGCACATGTCTACAGTCTTGAGTCATGGTTATAATTATAGTCAGTTATATCCCTGCATCTCATATCAAATTTTTCATTTTTCATGTGTTTTTAAAATTAGTTTTATTGGTCCTTAGGAGAGTTATTCTTTTACTTTTTAAATATATTCTTACATAATAATAATAATAATAATAATAATAATAATAATAATAATAATAATTCTGATTTATAGGCACCTTTCAGGACCCTCAAGGTCACCGTACAAAATTTTTAAAATAAATAAAAATTACACACATGCAAATATAAAATACATGGGTACATAAAATGGCAGCAGATAAAAGTGAAACTATGGAATTGAGTAAGCCTGTCTGAATAAAGTTTTAAGCTTGGATCATCATTATCATTATCTACAGGTAGTCAAACTTCTATCCTGGATGATCCCTATTTGTACATGTGCTCCGCAGTTTTTCTGCAGATGTGGATAACCAACTAAATGTTTTTGTATTCTTTCCATTATTTCAAATCAGCAGTGTAGAACTAAACTGATGGATGCACTACAGATCAGGATAACAAGTCTCAAACATATTCCTCTGGAGGAAGAATATATTATACAACTTGAGTCTGACAGTTATGAGTACATGGATTTGCGTTTCAGTCTTGCTTCCACTGGAGTACATTCCATTGATCTCTCAGACTAACACTCATAAAACTTTGCAGGATAGAAAGATCTAAGATGTAATGCATATGCAAGAGGCAGCATCACAGTACCCAGTAAAGCCGGGCTTGGCTCTGGGGTAGGATATGAAATGCTATGAGTATGAGAGCATGCACCATGGCACAGGTGTCATTTTCAGACTTCCATCACCATCTCTTTTTTTTTGCGACTCAAAATCACAGAAGGATGAATATACTGTAATCATTTTATAGCCCCTTTGGTTGGACAGTTTTTTATTTTTCTTTCTATCACATTACCGATATTCAAAACATCTAACATATCTATTCCCGCACCATTTATCAACCAAGACACATCAGTGACAAATCAAACGGGGTGGGGGGGGCACAACGGCCTCTACCAAATGTGCGACAGCTTGCCATAAATCCACACAACATAAATCGGACCAATTATTCTCCTCCTGTCACAAACACACAGCCCATTCAGTTGACTCAGAGCCTATGCATAGCTACTGCTGTTGTTATTTTTTTGTAGTGTTGTTGTAATGTGCCACCACAGAGCTGCGTTCTACAGATCTGCCAGACTGCCAGAAAAGCTCAGTTAGCTAACTCTGTCCTATCAGGAATACCAAGTACATGTTCAGACTACTCAGGGGATGTGGATACAGATGCCTCTGTGTTCAGCCTCAACTCGCAGGCTGGAAGGCAGGACGCCACCATATTACAAAAACAAAGCCTAATCGTCTGACTGTGTTGCTCATCAGATGAAACATGACTCTTGTTGCTTGTTTTGCAGAGCTACGACTTGCTATGACAGGACTGTGCAGTCACACATATGTATGCATATAAAAACACAGTCTGTGCTCATGTGCACACAGACGCACAAGCCCACATAGATAACACAAACACACAATGCGCAGTCATTAGTGTATTCCTGAGGCAGCAGAGAGGGCAGTGTGACCCGGCTGTCGTACATGAGGGAACATGAGTGATATGGCCGTACGCCTCCAGGCCTGGCTTGTCACTGTGCTAAATTGTTGTAATTTTCCTCTCCTGGACTGGCCTGCAGTTGCATAACCTTTTACATTTCACCTTGCTTCTGTCCTTAGGTCAGTGAATTACTAAAAGTGTAGTCCTATTACAGCTAAAGAAGGACAGAAAGGTAATGTTGCCTTGAAAAAACTGTGTGACTCTAATTAATTAACCTGCATTTATTCACAGTAATCTCTAATCCGACATATTCATTAACAGTCTCTACTTGTGTACACTTGGCTAAAAATACAGAGAAAAACTGTAGCACATCAGGGCATTATGTCAGGCTATTGAGCATATAACACTTCTGCATCAAAATATTTAATATCTTATACTATATTACACATTTCCATTAGTGTTCAATTTCAGTTCAACTGTATTAAATGTAGCGGTCCGTCTCATGTTAATCATATTCTCGAACTTTAACATTTCTTGCTGATTTCTCTTGTGAATAATACAACATACCATTAAAAATATGTATTAAAAATAAATTACATTTAGTTCATTACACTTTTTGTAAACATGATTTCTCCTTGAGACATGTCAGACAAATTTTCATGATGCCAACTCCCAAGATCTCATGACATTATCTACTATGTCTTTTATTCCTGATTTGATTGAAAGACTCTTAGTGGCAGAAATTACATATTTTACATTTAAATATAAACTGCACCGCTTCACCTTCTTGAGTCAAAGCCTGTATATAGTCCATCCATTTCCATATAGTTATATCTTGTGCAAAGTGTCATGCAGAGAAGTATAATGACTGTACAAAGAACCATAAGGATTCATCTCCAACTGCTCTATATGCATTGCTCTCCAGCACCGTTCTGATCTGAGTAGGGGTGATGGAGTTGTCGTTCTCTTTAACCCAAAGGTCCGATAGCATCTTTCCCAGGTTTTCTTATCTGCGCTCACTGCAGAACACTTAACAGAGTGGGCCGAGGCACAAAGCAGACGTCTGATGTGCCTCAGCTTATTTTAGCATAGCGCTAGTGTTGAGACATCAACAAGCTAGAGGTAAACAAATGTATTATACTGGAAAAAATAACTGAGGACCGTGTTGTGAAGTTCTGTCTGCCTAGTTTCAAAGTCAAGAGCTCGTGACTGTGTAGTGCGTTTTGAGGACAAACTACAAACTGAGGAAAGTTAAGGAAGGGGCACAGGATGAGACGAGGGAGAATAACCCAGTGTCCATGTGCATTGGAGTCCTGTACTCAGCTGCTGAGTGCTGCTCTCAGGTTGCCATTTGTCCATTCCCTGCTCCAGAGAGAGAGGGTGAGGCACTGAGAGAGGCTCCCAGCAGCAGATGGTGGAATTATGCTCTGCAGAGGTGAGAAATAGCCCATTAGCCTGACCAAAAATTACAGCCTGCCTCCTTTTTAGTGCTCAGTCGTAAGTACACCTGACCAGATTGAGAACCTGCCTAGCATGATCATCACTCACTAATCAAACTGTTCTGTTCTGATCTGCTTTAGCATCACATCTCCACCCTTGCTGTATCAGTCAATAAGGAGAGGTTAGCTGGAAATGAGTAATATTTATGAGGGACTGAGAGGGCAATAGAGACAGAGTTTGGCAATTAGACTCCATTAATGTGCAGTATCATCCCTGCTGGAGTCTAAAAATGCCTTCAGCTAAAATTAGGGTTTGGCATCATCTCAGCATTCATGGTTGTTCCCATAAACATTTGGTAATAGAAATAGCATGATGAAGAAATGTGAGATGTCAGCTAATTTTGAAAATTAAATACAGTCTCAAACATTTGTATGATATATGAAAACATAGCCAATCAACATAATAAAATACATAACATAATAAAAGTTAAAGACATGAACAAGTAATAACAAAATGTATTTTACACTGTTGTGACATTTTCTGTTGCTTAAACTATTGAATCAGTTAACAGGAATAGTCAGTACACATATGAAAATGTAATCACTTTGTTCTTTGGGGTTTCTTCAAGAGCAGGGTGTTTCATGGCACTTCTTTAAATTCAGAGATTTCTGGCAAATTACTAAAATAACATTTCTTTTCATACTTCAGGTATTGCCTTTGGAGAATGACACAAAAGGATGAGGGACTTTGGAGACTTTAAAATGCCTCCCCATTCACTGAAAAAGGTGAGACTGAATTAATGTGGCAGCTTTCCAAGCAAAAGACACAGTATTACAATGTGGGGACTTGACAGGCGTGTAAGGATTAGCTTGCATTACACTGGAAGTAGACAATTCGAGGAAGCTGCTTCAGAAGGAATTAAACAGCCAGAGATAGTATATGTTCTGACATTGCTTAGGGTGTTATGTCAAGCACTTCTGACCGTTTAGAGGAAACCAACTCAGCTCAACAAACTGCATATAGCACCCATCTTACAGTAACACTTAATTTAAGTAATGGTAATCTTTTTTCTCCAAGACAGGAGATCTGTCTGCAGCCAGGGACAGGAAAAAATAGATTGAACCAGGTTAGACAAAGTCTGTTCTAATCTGCTTCAGTTGGTATTAACCCAGGGGAAATAAATCACACAAGATTTTAATTATTTGCCTTTTGTACCAGTACATCTTTCTCATTAAGATCCACCATATTTTAGGCATGTCTGATATTTACAACTGAAATCAAGACCATTGACATTACACATTTACTGTCGTGCCCACGCATCGGTAAATTCAAGACACTGCAAATGGATTTCTGGATCCCTAAATAAAGCATGTAGGTAGCTTGCATTGGAATTAAGTCATCAAGATGACAATTTCTTAAAAAAAAAAAAAAATTGCAGCCTTCCACTAAATAACACATGGGCCATAGCTGTGCAATAGTACTATGGAAGTCTTTTTCTGAGTGTCACCATAATTAAATTTTTGTTGACAATTAATTGCCATGCAGATAATAGCAATTAGAGCTGGGTAAAAGTGGGTAAATATTTTAGTGAAACCCACATAATATGTCACAAAACACTATGCATAGGACAGTTAATCAAAATAAAGGTTGAAGTACATGACAAATGAATATGTAAACCATGAAAAAACTTACAGACCTACAGAATAAGACAGAAAGCACTTTTAATAATACCTCAGCAATTATGGGTTAAGAACATAGAGCAAATCAAACTACATGTTAAATGCGAGCAAAAATGACAGGCTTAACTGTTTTGAAACTGTATTTGAAAGTTGTGGATGGGGAAAATCAAAAAGAAAACCGTTACAATGATAGCAAATAATGTCCCATCTGTAACAAACTCTCCACTGTCGAACCAACTAGTTATTAAGGTAACCAAACACAGTATGAGCTTCATTTGTGAAAATGAAAAGGCAGCAGGAACAGTCTGCTTTGTAAAGTACTGCATTCAACTGTGCAAACGCAACAAGTTATAGTAAAGTTTGATACGTTTGATGGATTAGCACCATTAATGTCACAAAATCCTTGACGCACTGATATCAGTAGTGTGAATTTACTGCCATTTGGGAGTAAAACTCTCAAACCCAATTACATCACATATAGTTGGCAACATAATCCACAATACTCCACACTGAACAAGCTGCAATACATCAAGACCTAACTTCAGTTATTGGATTAAGTTTTGTTTCCTTTTAATTTATGCCACTAATATCATAGAATCTGAACAATTGTTTATTTATACACAGCAAATATTTTATAGTAATTTTACCTCTGCTCCACTTAGCCTAATTTCTGTTTGGCTTTGAGGGTTTGGAAACAAAAACTGTAAAAGGCACGTTCACTTATACGTATTAACCTTGGCCAAAACTATTCCCACATAAAATATTTCACTGGATCACCTTTAGCTTTAATTACAGGACACATTCACTGCAGTGTCATTTATGCCACACCAGGGGTTCCCAAAGTGGAGTATGCATACCCCCAGAGGTAGCTACCGGTACTTGAATTTTTTTTTTTTTTGGGGGGGGTTTACATTAAATAAGTCATCATGTACCAAATACAAAATAAAAATGAGAATTAATGCTGAAATATAAAAACACAATAAATACATTCATATAATAGTTTTATTGTCAATTGTTTAAGCTTTGGTAACATTTTAAGAACATTTCTAAATGATTCAAAATTAGTTTATTTGAGTAGCTAAGTAAATATTTTTTGCTGATGAAAGGTTCATTTATTAATTAATGACCAATTTATTTTTCTCATCAATGAAAGGGGCACTTTTCAGGTTATATTTTACACATAAAATTTACTTTAAAAAAATGTGTTATTTTTTAATATATTACAGTTAAATATAAGTTGTTTATAAAGTTTTGAAAATATAAACAGACACCTCTGGCACAGGAACACACTTTGCCAATTTTTTTTTCAATCAAAAATGCTGAAGCAAAAGTTGGGGGTACTTGGCTAAAAAATATATATATTTCAGGGGGTACTCCACTGTAAAAAGTTTGAGAACACCTGTGCTACACAATGCTTATGCAATGCCACAATAAATGTTGTGACATGTATTACCATCCAGACTTTAATTGCATTAAAGGTATTTTTGTATTCATGATGGAGAGTCAGATCGCTGCGTAGGGTCTTCTTTCACATCCCAAAGATTCTCAATGGGATTCAGGTCTTGATCTCGGTTGTGGCTGATCCATAATGTCTCACGCTCCCCCTGAACCACTCTTTCACATTTGGAGCTTGATGAACCCAATGAATCTTGGCATTGTCCAATCTTTATGCTCATTAGCAAACTGGTGGTTGTTAAAGAAATTAGAAGCCACTGCATCAGTTAGGGTTAAATACCTTGTTTCCAGCTGCAGTAATTATCCAATTGAAGGCTCTTACCTATTTGCTAAATTAAATCCAGCTGACTACTTTTAGCCAGGCTTGTACTTGACAATGATTAAAGATACAAGGTCTATTATTCAAATACACAGAGCACTGACGGATAATAACAGGTATGTAGCTAGGACTGGATGTTCTCAGGATCTTCGATTGTGCTCTTAATATTAATTTGTCTTTTCAGAGGGATTATACAGATTGTGACATTACAAAATAAATACCAGCATTCTTTAAAAAAAATCCTTCTCAGCCAACATTAATTTTCAGTGTAATTACAGTATTAATCTGTAGATTTGTGGCATTAATGTCACTGATGAGTGTATTTCTATTTAAAGTGATCTATAGCTCAGTCATCTCTTCACAACAAATTCAGATTTGGTCAACATTAATTTGCAGAGTTTGATGACAAAGATGAAGAATATACATCTGGCTTCTGAACTTGAACATGTCAATCTGATTTACACAGTTTCATTTTACAACACCAGTAGCACAAAGTAGGATTCCACAATCTAGGTAATTAATAGATATATGTATGTGGGCCAGTGTTTAATTCATGTAGATGCTGTCAGTGATGCAAAAATATAAAGTTTGTTGTCAGTTAATGTCAAAAAGCCATAACACACAACCTTAGTGTCCAGAAACCAGACAAAACCAGAGGAAAACTGCAACTCATGTCCTCATCATATCATGGATAATGATTCTATCTTTAAAAAAATTATATGACCTTTGGGCCAAATCACCCAAACTTACACACACCGACAGAAGTGTCCCCTCAAATGATAAAGGCACCAAAATGACCCCCATTGAAACAGCAACAGCAGAGGACACATTATGCTCAATTGTCATTTAGGCATGAATCACAGCAAAATCTACAACATAAATGAGTATCTCTACCCCACATTACTCATCCACTTTGGAGGGTTTCAGAGTATGTGAGGCATAAGCAAGTAATATAATCAAACCCCTCCCATAACTTATTTGACTAAATTTGCAATGCAATAAATAAAAAATACAAATGAATGGATACTGTCACAAAGGTCAGCATCGGCGATCAGAAACGACACTGGAAATGTTCGTTATTGAGTAAACAGAAATGTTATGTTACAATAGAAATGAATAATGAAAGACTGATGAGACCTTCATTACAGAAACAGCTACAGCCTGGCTGACTGCACAATGCAAATGACAAATAATGTAAACTCCAATAGTGAAACTACTACTATTAAATGGCCTCTTGAAAATATGAGTAGACACAAAAATGTAATCTGATGAAACCTGACATGATTGTTAGAGGAAACATTGGCTTGAGCAGCGCATTATAATGCTGCTCAATAATGTGGAACAATAAAACAATAGTGCCATTCTACAGAGGCATTAATGGCTTGCACAAAACCATTAAAAGAAATGTTGTGGATTGAGTCACTTCATTAATACAAAAGGATTCTGTCGTATTCTCTTTTGAGTACATCATTCACTGATTAGACATGAACTGATGTGCATATCTGGCTATTTTATCTATTTCTGGAAATGCAGACAGCTATAAAACCATGTATGCACTGAGGAGAGTTTCAATCTCTCTCTTTCTCTCTCCCTGCCTCTTGCTCTCTATCCTTTCTTCTTTTACAACAGTGGCAATTAAATCCTATATGTGGTCTATAAACCCCAGGGGCCCAAACAGCTGTTGTTTTAAGGGCTCCAATTAATCATGAACCTAAGTATTCATTTCAGAAATCGGTGTGGTTAGGGAACGGAAACAAACACACTGTTGGTCTACATGTATAAAACCTGATATGGATACATGGGCTTAGAGGACATCAGTTGTGTTGTAACATAATACAAGTCAGATAAGAAATCAACTCTTTTGTGTACTATGCTGTCAAGTCAACAAACATCTGTCCAACAGCAACAGTCATCTTCTTGTCCACCAGTTTAATTTACATTAAACACTGCTAATCCACTTCTTAAATCTGATATTGTAATGACATAAATCTCAATCCCAAATACAAATAGTAACAAATATCGAAGCCTTTATATCTATTTAGTATCACGTATTTCTTCAGTGAGATAGTTAGACTTCAAAAAGGATAAATTCATTTCTTTAACTCAAATACTGTGATAAGTATAATTTTCAATAGTCAACATTTTACCTGATTCAGCTCTTGTGCTGATTTTAAAGTTTCTAAAATATCATTTAAGCGCCTGGTCTGTTAACAGTAGTCCATTAGTTCACATTCTCTGCTGTGTCATCTCCTGAATGTACATCTTGACATAAATTATTGCTTTATTTGCACTGATCAATGTGTCATTTGATCAGAACGGTGGAGTAGCTAGACATCTCTGTGTTCACTGCGTTTATTGGATTTTTCCTATGTTAACTTTGGCTATAGGTTTCCCCTTCCATCAAAAATATGCATATATGTCAATTCTTTTGTCTGTGCCCTTGACCAAGGTACTGACGAAGGTCTCAAGCTGGCACCTAAACAACTCTGAGGGCAGCTCACTGCTCCTAATGTGCTAACAACTAATGCAAATTGCTCCTGCTAATACTGGGTTCTGTGTTCACATGACAAGCCTGTTATGGAGTGACATAAAATTCACTTCTGAGTTTATACAAGTCCCTAACAGTGTGCTTGTATAATTTCTCTGTTTAAATTCTCTCTTCAGTAAGACACCAGTTAAAAAGAGTCCTATTTTGCTTTTTTAAATGGAACTATACATTTTAAAACATTTCCCTGTGGTCTACATAAACTGTAAATGCTATGCTTGGGTCTGAATTCTTCATTAATTCAACTCCACAGGTCCATCTTCAACCCTATTTAGGACTAATGACACCAGGGAGGTTATTTTGAGCGCCGGCCCTTTAAATGCAAATGAGCCACTTCACACCCCACCTCCTCCAGGTTGTTGGCTGTGCTGCTCTGTCCTGTTTCTCTGTACTCAGAAATGTTTGTCAGAAGTCTTGACCTTATATGTGCAAATGTCGTGACATAACTAGTTATAGACGTAACAAATTAAGAAGAAATTAAAACAGGTTGTAGAAATCCACTCAGTTTTTGCCAAAATGAATATAGATAGCTTTGCAGCACCTGGAGGGTTCAAATTCAATGTTTATGAACTATTTGGGTCCAAATACACAAATAAATGAACCAAAGACTAATAAAAGTGGGTTTAGCAAAATATGATCCCTTTGTTTGAAAAGGGGCAAAACTCATTTATTTAATTTAAATATACTTAATACCTTTTTTTTTTTTTTTTACCTATATGAGATTGTCATGTTAAGCGTCTTAAATATTGTCGCAGCTCCTGGTCCGTTTACAGGAGTACTTCACTTTTCTTAATGATCAGCTGTGTATGGGCTTTAAGCACAGCCCCACTACTTCCTGAACTGAAACCAGCTCCTTTATTTCCCGCCTTTCATTATTGGACACACTGATCAATCCAGGTGTGCCTTCTACTTCTTGTTGTGACTACTGTGGTCAGACACATGGATTAATCAGTGTGTCCAATAATGAAAGACAGGAAATAAAGGAGCTGGTTTCAGTTCAGGAAGTAGTGGGGCTGTGCATAGAGAACACTGACAGAAATTGTTACTTTATTCACCCTCCCCTGGACAGGACAGCACAGGTATATGGCTGACAAATGAAATGTAATGTGTGCAGATGTGAAACACCTCATAAAAGGTTTACTTTATTCTGGGAATCCACAAAAATCCAGTTTGGCAGGAACCAACATGAATTAGTGAACAGTAGTGCTAAACTTATTTTCTATGTTTATGAAACGTCATCCACTTTCACATAGACTGGTGTTTTTCAACCGTGGGGTCGGGACTCCACATGGAGTCACCTGGAATTCAAATGGGGTCTCCTGAAATTTCTAGTAATTGACAAAAATAAAATAAATAAATTTTAAAAATTACTGGTAAAAAATATATGGTGAGTTGAGAGACACAATCATAATACATAAAAGACATGAGAAACTGAAGCTGAAACTGAAGCACTGTGGTACTGTTTATCTGTCAAACGTTCGAACTGAAGCACTGGGGTACTGTTTATCTGTCAAACGTTCAAACTGAAGCACTGTGGTACTGTTTATCTGTCAAACGTTCAAACTGAAGCAC
>JAPQRP010000018.1:12635422-12649899 GCA_037367295.1 Apogon hyalosoma
CTCAAATATAGATGCATACAATGCTTTTTTGAACATAAAGGAACTACATTGCTTAAGGTTTAAATTAGCACTATTCCACACTTGAATCTCTTGAAAAGAAATACATCTTCTTTCACCTTCTTTTTTTAGCTTTTTGTAACATAAATTTGCATCCATCTCTCAACTAATATTTGCTTTCAGACACAATAAAAACCTTTGCACACAATCTAGTAATGTTTTATTTTTTGCTTTAAACATGTCTCTAAACATGTTTCTAAACTTCAAAACATAAGAATGTAAAAATAATGGATTAGTATAATCATAATGTCCCGCTTTATTTATGACATGTATGGCTCGTTTTTGTTGTAAAATAATTTATCAGTTGTGGTTTTAAAAGTAGATCTCCATTATTCAACACAGTAAGTTAAAGAAGGACACAACAGTGAGCAGTAAATGAAATATAAACCTTTGTGATTTAGCATGTCTGTTGCTTTGTACAGGGTTGCTATTGATAAAGAGTGGGATGCACAAAGTGTGAAAAAATGTATTCACCTTTTAATAGGTGCACATGGGGGTGTGTAGCAACAAAAGTGTTTGCAATTAGACATGCACTGAAAGAGCCATATTCGCCTCACTTACAGATGCAAATAATGTGTATACAAAGGAAGAGCTGAAACTTCTAAACAAAAAGAGAAAAACTGACAATATGCACGTGTAAATTAAATACTTAAAATCCTGACATGGTATGCGCATCTATGAATATACATGAACAGAGACTCTTCATAGTAAACATTGCTGTATATTTCATCTCCCACTGGAAACAACATAATCTCCGAGCGCTATGATTACAATGTGTGACATGGCATGTAGTTGTCTTAATGCAAAATTGCAGATACTCTAGAGGATTGAGGCAAATCTGTGCTTTTTATTGTTTTGCACATGACGGATGTTCAGCATGAGCTCAGAGTTTCTTGTCAGAATTTTGACAATTGTTAGATCCCTGATGGTTTCTTTACACCTCCAGCATTACGGTATGTGATATTTGGACTTTTTCAGATGTTCGACTGCTACCGAGTACAAGGAGTTTAGGAGCAATGTAGCATTTCTTTCTTAAACTGTTCAACGTTAGTATGGGAATCTGTATCTATCTACAGAAAACAGCAGTACACAAGTGAGACTGAAAGCATTTTTTATTGTAAGCACACAGCAATTGAGCTAAAGCACTGAACGCACAATACAGCTTGCTGAAAGATGTCAATCAAAATGTCATGGCCCCCTGTGGAGGTTGTGCATGTAACCTCTCTCAGGGTCTTTAAAGAAAAGCATCTTGGTTTAAACCCCATAGGCATAGGTTTTGTTGGTTTTTGCCCTTTTTTTTTTTTTTTTTTGAACTACTTACTCTGAGATACACAGGAAAAAGTGTCATTTTTCATTTCATGGGGCATGTAGGTGAATTTCGATTTTACAGTATCACAGCGGTCAGACTGAGTGTCCGGCATGTAGGAGGCATGAGGCAGCAGCCGGCTGAACAGATCCAGTGAGTAAGGAAAAACAAGGTCAGCAGAGGCAGCTATAATGTGTAACCTCAATCATGTTTGTGGAACTGAGCCACTGATTTGCATTTCACACTCACTCGTGCATGCACCTATATTCACACTTGCACAGAAACTTAGCCATGCAGAGGCTTTAGTGTGCTACATCACCTAATAAATTCAGCTTGAGTAGTCAGAATGACCTGCGCTGAGACTATCTTGGCTGCATTGTTAGGTTTTACATGCATTTCCTACCTTCATTTAGATGCAAAGAGAGTGGACACACATCAGAATCAATTGTAGCTGCTGCTCTGATTCCAAATCCCCAGGCTATTTTAACAGCTTTTACTTGTTGACTTCTTAAAACAAATCCTTCAAAATAGCGTAGGTGTTTATGGATTATTCTATGGCTGCATGTGGGCCGTACATACAGAACCTGCCGAGACATTTACTGTCACCTATAGTGGTCTTTCTTCATGCCATTTTGAGCGTGTAAAGCTGTAAGCCTTACATGACTTTATCATCTTGTTGTTATGCAGGATCCATATCTGGACAGATGCCCTTTGAGGATTCAGTAGATCACATACTCCAAAGAAAAATTTAGTTCTAATATTATAACACTGTGTGGCCAGCTTGCGGTGTCTGTGAGGCAGGAACCACCTCATTTCTTGTTCAAAGTTCTCCGCTTCCATGTATGCGTTTTATCTAAAGTATTCCTCAACGTCCTTGCACGGTCTTTGTTGCAGTCTTTCCTGCAGTACAGCTCTTCCCTAAAAAGCAGTCTAATTAGATTCCCTACCTGAAAGAGACTCGTGATATACTATAAATCCAGTGAAAAATATGTATCTTTAATGAGTTTCTTTCATGTCCTCAGGTTTCACTGAGACTTTCAAAAGTGAAGATTGCCTTTAACCATGACAGGGAAGGAACACTGACCCATTTTAATGCCCCGAGGGTCAAGTTAAACACAAATTTGAACCCTCTTTCAGTATGAAATCTGTGAAATGGGGTTCTTCAAAAGCTGCTCTGCTGATAAAGTTGCCTCTGTATGGGGTTTATGATTCTGTTCCTAATGAGGTTCGATCTATGAAGGACCCACCTTTTCTTCTATGCGTTTAGTAATGGAGAAGTGGCATTATTCTCAAAACTCTAAATGACACAGTAATGTAGCCTGTGTGTCCATTAACTGCCTTTTATTTTTTTTATTTTTTCATTTTAAGAATGACTTATTGTACTGATCATCCTGTCTATGCTACAATTATGTTTCCAAATGTTTCACACCAGTTATATCTCATATATTCAGCACCATTTCTAAACGCTAAATTTTACTTCCATTACATTACATTACATTCTCCATGTGCTGTTTTTGCCATTATGTTTGAGACTGTGCTATGAATCAGACCTCAGCTACTCTCTGTTGGCAGTAATCTCTTATAGCACATGATGTACTAAAGCATAGAGTACACAAAATGACTGTCATACAGGAGACTGCAACAGTGAGTACAAAAACAACTGAAGAACAGCAGGAAAAAACGAAAAAATGTATTTGTTGTGCTTACCTATTTCCTGTATAGGAAAGTAGGAAGAAATATAATAGGCTTATTCATAAATGTATCACCTGAAAAATGAACTGTTGCATTTTCTTCAGTTTTTTTTTGTCATTTATGGTGAATGACGTGCAGCATTATGGAACATTACCATACCCTGTTGTGTCTGATTATAGACCTTACTTATTAAAAGCCCAGGATGGAAAAAACAGTCACTCTGACAACAAGTTTTAATTCAAAGCTCTTCAGTGGGAGACACATCACTCGTCTGTCTCATATATGTCTCCAATGTGTCCTACTGACATTTGTGCTCTTCATTACTGAAGGCCCACTGACATTTATTACATCAATCTCCTCCCAGACAATTGCCATATTAGTTTAGTTTAAAGATAGACATAGAAGTATGTAGACCCCCCCCAGCTAATAACATCACAATTTGGTGCTCGCTTCAGTCCACTTCCACTGAAACAGCCCACACGTCCTATACTGATGATGCGTTTTCCTGTTAAATTGTTGTTGAAGATGTATCAAGAAATACATTCGTACTTACAGAGGACATGACGCCAAATGTGTCTCGGATAACCTTAGCGAGGGGTTTGAGTGATGGCATCACAGTGCTTCGTGGTGGCTGTTTCCACATGCACTGTCCTGTCCAGTGCTGATCACATCATCCAAGATACATTTTGGAACCAAACATAAACAAGGTGTGAATCTACAAAGAACTATACAATGTCTGGTTCTAGTTATAACTATGGAGGCTCTAAATGCCTAATATATAGATATCACTGATACAAGTCAGTTAAATTGACTGTATATATATCTATGTAAGTGCTGTATATATGAGAAGAGGTAAGTCTACCACTTTTACATTTTAAACTAAAAGTCTGTTACCTGAGGCTCAGCAGCTGTTAGCTCCAGAATATGAATCAGCTCAAACTGTGAAAAATATTCATTTTCCACAACCATGAGAAAAAACTGCCTCTAACCCAAGGACATTGACAATATAGTCTCACTGTGGCTCTTGTTCAGTGCTGCTGAAAGTATGCTTTGAGTATAGTTAATAATTAATCAATGCCACATTCAACTGCCCACAATAAGCATGGGACTGTTTACCTCAGAAACAAGTATCTGCTCTCCTCATCTGCTCTGCACTCTATCTATTGATTACTTGTCTGTCCATTTATTTGTCTGTCATTCACCCCCACAGCACCAGACCATGGCCCCTGAATTGTTTTCTTTTTACTGTTTACAAGCTGCTTCCGTTCCTTGTTATACGCAAATAAATAAGAAATGTCTGTGCTGAAATATTATCAGGTTGCAGATAAAACTTGCAGACAAAAATGGAAAGTACATGTCTACACTGTAATTACCCCGCTCCCCCTAGAAAGGGAGGCAAGGGGTATTGTTTTTTTGGTTCAGTTTGTTAACACTTTAACTGCAAAACTATTGATTGAATTCATACCAAATTGGGTTTATAGATTGCCAGTGACCCAGAATAGATGTGATTACATTTTAGGAAACGTAAGTCAAAGTTAAATTTTTAAATTCATTTTTGTAAATGTTTTTTTTTTTCCCCCATTTTCTTATAATGGCCAAAATATGTCTATGCTGTCTATGTCTATGCTGACATGATGACATCAGGTGGATCGAAGCCAAAATAAGCTACAATATGTGCGAGGGACAGGGTTTGTTGTGCCTGGCCCCACTTGTTACCCGTTACTTTGTTGAAGTAATGTCCCTCCTACTAGAACAGAATAGAACAGAACAGAACAGAACAGAACAGAACAGAATAGAATAGAATAGAATAGAATAGAATAGAATAGAATAGAATAGAATAGAACAGAACAGAACAGAATCTTTATTTGTCACATGACATTGACAAGACAATGACAGTGAAAGGGGAGCTGCGACAGGCCCCGACTGTGCAAAAAACAGATGTAAAATAAAATTAAAAATTAAAGTCCAATATACTATATACAATATACAAGAAAACAATATACATCGCCCAGTCAAAAGCTAAAACTTTTACTGTATTAGAATGTAGCTTTGGTGTCTATGAATGTGTGCGTGTGCGTGTGTGTGTGTGTGTGTGTGTGCGTGTGCGTGTGTGTGTGTGTGTGTGTGTGTGTGTGTGTGTGCGTGTGTGTGTGCGTGTGTGTTTGGTGGGATGCTAAGTGGGGGGTACAGAGTTCAGAGTCCTTGAGGCCTGAGGGAACAAACTCCTCCTCATCGTTTCTGTTCTAGTTATACAGGAGCAGAGGCACTTGCCAGACGGCAGCCACCTGAACAGTCCACTGCCAGGATGGTGAATGTCCTTAATAATTTTCCTGGCCAATAATAATTTGAACAGTTTTTCTCCTTTACCTTAAACCTGTAAAGCTTGAACCATAAATCATTGACAGAAAATTCCAGTTCTTTGAAACTGGAGCCTTTATTGGTCCTTCTGAACAACCAAAACATTTTTTTTTCCAAATATTAATTTCCATGAAATTTTGTATCATATTTGACACATCAGGTCTCAATGCTCAAATATTATTATTTCTGAACAAACAAAAACCCAATATAACACAAACATGTCTAACACATTGGTAATTCCTTTTCAAAATTGTCAAAGTTCTGCCTCCTTCTCGTAACTGTCAGTCTTGTAGTGTCACTGGAAAGGCCTCTGGTGAACACATTCCTCCCCCCTGTTAGATTATCCAGGTATTGCGTGTATCTAATTATATACACAAGGTTCTTCAAGAAAAAAAAAAATCACACTGATCATGTATAGGGCTTCAAAACTCATGTATCAAATATGATACGTTTGGAGTTATAGGGTTAAGCAACACACACTGAATCATCTGGCTTCAACTGTCGTACGCATCCATGTATTTCTGTTCTATGTTTGTATGTTTCAGTACAAATGCTGTGTTGTTTTCTGATGACTGTGTTACTTGATACATTCCTTCTTATAAAACCTAACCCCCCCCTCACTTAAAATATCATACATTTTTTAAACAGTTTACACATGGGCGCGTTATTCCTTCTATATTCTCTTTATCGTGATGATGTAAAGAAATGAAAGAAGTAAAGATACATGGCAACAAAAAAACATGTTGCAGAAGTCCTTACATTATATGTGTAACAATTTCAAAGAAACCCAGCTTGTATTTACTACTCATGTACAACGTTCATTTTGCAGTCCCTTGAGCTATGAAAGTTATCAGGATGCATTATAAGTAGATCCCTTGGCCCCTATTAGAGCAGAGCTTCCATCTGATCAACTCTGCTGCTGAAGTGTATCCTTTAAATCCACATTGTCTGTTTTTGTCCACGTCTCCACAGTGCCCTCCTCAGGGCTTCACAACACTGGTGTTAATGCTAAACGCTGCCCACCCTGATGCTGACAAAATATGAGGTGTATAGGATGATGCTCACAGCACAAGATGATGCTTTTAATATGAGCTGCAGTTTGCATTAATGCGTTGACTTTAACTTTTTAATTAAAGCAGTGTGAAAAGCCCGGCAGCCTGTAGCAAATGTTACTGCTTGTGTTTGTTTGGTACCGCCTGAGGACTTCCACCACCGCCGCCACAAGTTGTTTTGGTGCTGCTCAATATGTATCCGCGGGGAGTTCGGAAAGTATATTTGTGTATTCTAACTGTGCTTCACTACTACAGAAAGATGCACACGGCAAACTTCTAAATCTTTACAAACACGTCAGGTATGACTGCAGTCTGAGTTGAATCCTTGGAGTTAACATCGCAAATGTGCCTCTTGAAATAAACATATTCAATGTTGATGAAACACAGACACAAGTTTCACACGTACTTGGACAACTGAAAAGCATGAATTACACCTATTTCTCAAAGCTGCGGTCGATTTCCCATATTGTGTTTCTGAATGTATCTGATGACACATATCAGACTCATTCATATTATGAAGGTTTCATGTCTTTGTGGACCTGTAATGTTCCACAGACAAGTGTTCTGTAAAAATGTTACATGCTTGGAATGGAAGGACAGAAAGCCTATACTGCCTGTCCTCCGCAGTCTGTCGTCTGATATTCTCTCAAGGTACATACTTTAAATCAGAGCTGCTTAAAGAAGTACTAACAGTGTGTAATTTGTAACAGTAAAAGTTGTAAATGAAGTTACTATTCATTTAAAAACATAAAACCAGGAGCTATATAGTACAATAAAACTTAAGTTCAAGATAAATATTAATTAAAAATGAAATAGGAAGTTAGTGAATTAAATTTAATTAACAAACATTGCAAAGGTACAGCTTAAAGACCAATTCCAGAAAATGTTCATCTAAAATAATGTATCACATCAAAGTGAAAGTAAAAGAAAAGATTTCTTGATCTCTTTTATTTAATTTATAGACATTAATCTAAAATATTAAAGGTTCGGTAGATATATGTATATTTTGTTATGTAAGTCCAAAAAGCAAATATCTGAAACTGTGTTTTTTTTTTTTCTTTTTTTTTTACACCTTTTACTCCAAAATGGTGGAAGTGTTGCTTTGCTGTTATGCAATAATTTAGCCATTAAACAATATTATGTGTAAGATATTTCATAGTAGCAAAGAGGAAAATGACAAAACTGTGGTGCTTTATCCTGAACTAGTTTCAGTCTGTGATGGTGGAAAAGTAACAGTGTTGCAGGTTAATACAGGATGATATATTGAGTTTTATTTCTGGTTGATGTGTGTTTTTGCTTTTACGCTAAGAGCCAGTCATTTGTTGACATTAGTTTAGCCCCACAGTTGTCTTAGTTGTGTCCATGATAACAGCATGTATCTATTCCTAAATCAGGTTTTCCACAAATATCCTTATTGCTGTGCCTTTGTTCTGCTCCTTCACAACAGCAACACAAGATACCTTTAATCCAAAAAGACCCAGAGGTACTTTTGTGCCAGTTCCCAAATGCATTTTTCTCTATATTTAACCTTTCTTAAGTGATTTATTAACATGGATTGTAATATTATCTTCCTTATTTTGCATTTTTTCAGTGTAAATAATGTATTTTCCTATATTCAATTTACTGATTGTGTAGATGTTCACTAAAAATCAGAATAAAGCTGAGGGTTATTATATCAAAAACAGAGAAAACTGAAGAAAAAATGACTTTTTCAGCAAAGATATCAATAACTGAACATAAAAACAAATGTTTCCATCCACTGTCACTGATCCAACTCCATGGGTTTTACTGGTGAATCAATATTGTAGAAGATGACGGTGTTTCCATGGTAACTACAGAGTTTCAGAATGTCCAAATGGGTCATATCTGATGACCATGAAAAGATGACAAACTGCATTTTATACCAATTATTTACATGGATTGATAGGATTAATGGATCAGAAGTTATTACCCCTCCCTCCAAAGGGAAGTCAAGGGGTATTGTTTTTGGTTTGGTTTGTTTGTTTGTTTGTTGACACTCTTAACAGCAAAACTATTGTCTGAATTCATACCAAATTGGGTTTATAGAATACCAGTGCCCAAGAATAGATCTGATCACATGTGGGAAAAGTTGGTCAAAGTTAAATTTTTTTAATGAATTTTTAAAACCTTTTTTCCTCCCATTTACTTATAATGGGCAAAATTTCAAATGTCTATAAAAACATCCATTTTGTTTCAATTTACTTAATACTTGGCACATATATAGAGGCAATTCATACGCTAACATAAGCACGCATATAGACATGATGACATCAGCTGGATTGATGCCAAAATAAGCTATGATACGTGTGAGGGGTGGGGTTTATTGTGCCTGGCACCACTTGTTAAATATTTTAGATCAGTAGATAGTTTCGGTCGCTGGTGGATGTTTGGGCCTTTATGGGTTTACCTAGAAAAGGTGTCAGCTTGGCTTCACAAAAGACCAACCCTGAGCTCAGCAAGAACTCTAAGACAAAATTCTTGCACAAAAATAACACATTGAACCTTTAATTGAGATATAGGAATACTGAAAAAAATGGTTGCAATAACGCAGAAACACTTGAAATGAAATGCAAAAGGGCAGCTCCTCTGGGGACCATGATTCATATGAGGTACAATAGAACCACCACACTCACAGCATACATCTACCCTGTTAGAACATGGATCAGAATTAATCCTCCTGTACGATCTGCACCAAAGTACAGACAAATGTCAGTATTTACATTTATGAGGAGCTTTTCCAGTAGCCCTCAGTGGTTAAGATGTGAAGTGGAGGAGTCACACAACCAAATATTAATTGTTCAAGACTCCTTATTGAGAAGCTTTCACTGGGCATCTGCAATCAAATCAAGTCCAACATCTAATGGCAAAATCAATAGATCATCAATACTAAAACAGAAGGCGTTTCATCGATTCAGACAGCTTCTTTCCCTGCGGATAATTTATTGCTTTTCATACGCTGCTGATTTGTATTGTACTCTATAACTGGGAACTGCAGTGGTGAACATGAGAGTTCAACATATTCCTACTGACATTTATGAGATATTACACATTTATCTACACACAAATGCATTACCGGTTATCCTTCAGTGCTCCTGGTGGTCAGCGGCACTGATGGATTTGCCTTCCGAGTCCAGGTGATAATCAAGTCTTGCTTTCAAAGATAATGTATAGCTGAGTTCTCTATGAGCAAGACAGATTTCTGGCACCTATATGAGCTTTTCCACGTCCTTTACCGGGGGATATTAAGTAGCAGCTGTTGGAGACACATACATTACCGATGGAAAAATCTGCATTTTAATACTACACAGTTTAAGGTAATTACATTGAAATTACAGAGCATTATGCTTCATTCAAATCAGTCCATAAGAAATGTTAAAAACGTCCTATTTACAGTATTTATAGTGAAGAACTTGCTTCACTTGCTGGTCATGATACAGGCCACAGGATATGCTTCAGTTTCAAATAATGACAGATTATTTCAACTTTTCACAACATTAACAGTCACTATTTCAAAAAAAAAAAAATCTTTTAATAGCCCTGATAAGATATTTACATTGCAAATGAAAAGTAATATTCCTGTACATATTCTGATTAATGTAAAAAATAATTGTCTGGAAGGGGCCTACTTAGTCAACCTTACTCAGACTCAGTCTTTCATTTCTTCAATCGTCTCCATCAAAAGGTCAGTGCTGCAATATTTGCACATATCAACAAACGCCAGCTGACATCCAAATCTTTCATCTTGTTTAACAAAAAATGTGTTTAGACTTTTCTTTTGGCTATGCATCTCTAGCCACGATTTGCAAACTGTTGACTAGTTTTTTGTGAACAACACATGGCTGTGTATCACAAATAGCGGTAAAAACGCCAACTGGGATGTATATTTTAATGTGCTGTATGAATGTGTTAAATGCTGCTAAAACCCGAATAATATGGACCGATCCCATAAGTGTTACTCATATCCAAAAACGCACTATGCTTTGTGCATGCCTGTAATATCAAATGTGGAACGGAAAGTAATAGTAGAGTATTAGTATATATTTGTGAATATATTACAAATTCAGTGTATTTGCCAGCTATGGATATACAGTACAGTCGCGGAAAAAATTATTAGATCACCCTTGTTTTTTTAAATTTCTTGTTCATTTTAATGCCTGGTACAACTAAACGTACATTTAATTGGACAAATATAATGATAACAAAAATAGCTCATGGTAGTTTAATTTCAGAGCTGACATCTATCCATTTTCCATGTTTTCTTGATAATAACCAAAATCACTTCAGGTCTTACACCAATATCTATGGCATTGTATTGACAAAAACAATGTTTTTATTCATTCCATGTTTTCTTTTCTGTCTGTTTTAGTCACATGATACACACAGGAGTTAGTATTTGATTGCATAACCATCGTTTTTGATGACTTTTGATTGTCTAGTAATTTCTTCCGTGACTGTAGATGCTAACGCTTTTTTTCAATCCATTATCTCCTGAGTCCAAGATGGGCTAGTTTATATTGGGTCATGTTTAAAGGTGGAAACGGATTCTCCTTTCTTTATCTGATCATGTTAACATTAATCTGATTCAAGTGAAGCATACTGCAACAATATCTCTTATCTTTTACACAAAAATATATTTGCACTTTGCAGGTCTGCTGTATTTGCACACCATCTATATTGTGGCCTGTTTCTCTACATTTCATTTTTTCTTGCTTCGTCTACCCTTCGGTCTTTCTCTCTCTCTCTTCTCTTTTGCAGTGCTTCCCCCTGAGCTCCCCGCTGACAGCTGGATTACCATGTATCAATGCAGTGCCAGAAACTGCCTGCCAGACAGAATCGTGTTTTGTCTCATCCTTGGCTACAGCAGTGTGATGAGGACCAACACCGTGACATTGGGGGAAGAGAAAGAAGGCCAGGTGTGATCAGAGATGGAGGTCAGTGTTTGAATATGAAGATATACAGCTCTATACAGTACTATGTGTGTATGAAAATATTTAGTTTACCCTTAAATGTGGGAAATTGTTCATTCATAACTGCCTTTTATGAGTAATCTATGAATATATGTCAGTAATGTGCCTGCATATGTATACTTAGACTGCATTGTGTGCTTTTAGTCTGTAGAGATGTCTATATGTGCCAGTGTGCGATGTCTTTTTGAAGGTTATAAATGCTTATTGTCCCAGAGACCATCGTGAAATTGCAGTGCGATGTGAAAGATTCTCACTGGCTTGCAGGCTGAATATTGGATTTTCCAAAAAGTCAATAAAGGCCTTGATCATTAAAGTGAATAAATATTCTCTGCCCTCAAAGCTATTTCAGGACTTGCAGTTTCCAATCGCAACTGTGGCTCTTTTATTATTTACAGTATTGTGCTGACACACACACTCTGACTGAATGTAGTGTTTTATATGAAACTGAAAAGAGGTGCACGGAGGGAAAGTTGCCAATAACACAGACAGCTCTATTAAAATGGATTACCTTTCCCCCCACTCTTAGTCTTCTGCTGCACTCCCCAAAAATAATGTATAAGATTTCTGTCATGGATTTTGCAATAGATTGGCTTTTTGTGTAATATCTGTTTCCCAGTGGAGCAGAAGTTATTTTGGAGCCTTTGGTAGATTTGGAGGAAATGAATTGCTGAGGAAGTAAAAGCAGTATCATAAGGGAATATACCGTATTGCAGTCATTATCTCATGTCCATATAATGCACTCGATGAGTGACATTTCTGCTGTTCCTTCGTGCTGACTTGAGATCTAGTTAAAAACCACAGCTAATTGTAAAGTGTAGTTTAAAATAAAGATGACAGCCTGGCTGAGAAACTCTAACACATCAAATCTTATCAGGAAAAACACTGTGCAGAATTTATTTTTCCTCTGATTCTTTCTGCCTGTGTTTTTTCAGTCCCCCTGCAGCTGTTTGACCTTTTGAAAAAGAGTTCAAGATAAAATCTGTCTATAACACATTCTTAACATTTACATCTGCAACCATAATGGATCACAGTTAAATTTCTCACTTTCTAACGAGCAATCATGTCTGCGATTTTACATGTCACTAAGTCATTAATAAAGGTTTATTACAACAATTTATCATGTCTATAGCTGTAAGTATTAATACATTTAAAATGGAGTTCGTTATTGGCTCCCTGCAGCTTTATTCCATGGGGTCAGTGGTCAAACAATCTACTGGAGTGCTCTACTCGCTGAATTACCAAAAAAGTGGCAGTTTTACAAACTAACAACCCAGATGTTGTTCTGCTTTAATGGCTGGTTTCTGCTAAATAAAAGATGAGCAAATGATGTACTACAGATTTTTACAGTGTTTCAAAGGGTGGGTCATTAGAAAAAAAATACACTTTTTGGACTTAAAATACTCTGACTTGTTATATTGATGTTGTGGACGATTTAAAGTATAGGGAATCATAAAACAGCATACAAACCACAAACAAAAAACACCCCTTATCCTTAAATTAATGCTCTTGTCCATGTGGTTGAAATAAGATTTCGAGCGCATTGTCTTCCCACTGAAGACTAATAGTGTCATGAGAGAGCTGCCAAACTGTTTATCCACATATCTGTCAGTCCTCAGGATATCACTCCTTCCGTTCCATCACTCCTTCCGTAAATAACCATTGTTTCTGGTTATTTACGGAGCTGCAAGCCCCCAAACCCAGACAGGCTGGAGAAGGCTGATTTGTATTCATCTGGACTTCCTCACAACGTGGCGGCGTGGAAGGAAAGGAGGAGTGAGTGGGCAAGATTTTGTGAGTGTATGCGTGTTTCCAGGATATATATACGCTATCATGTCCAGGTGTGTATGTCTTCTTGAATAAGTGTGGCAGTTTATTCTACACACACACACACACACGCACACGCACACGCACACACACACTACAGCATAGGCCAAGTTAATTAGTTTATTTATGAGGGAGGTGAGCTGCACAAGGAAGCAAATGAAGACTTAGTATTGTTACTTACCCTGACAGAGCAGGGTAGTGGAGAGATTAACTATGTGGGGCCAAGATACAGCTTTAGTGGATTGATGACTCCTGAGCAACTGGGAGACAGGCTCAACCCCTCTTGATACTGAACAAAGTCCTTTGAAAAGCTTGTATCTCCCACAAGTGACCTCCCCTCAGGATAATATACCTCAGTTGTCACTCTTATACCTACATCTCACACACTGGTTCTGGGCCTGAGTACTTGGGGATATCGCTTTAAATAACTGGGTTGCAAAGTGCAGAAATCCACCATAGCTGACATCAGCATTCTTTTTTTTTTTTTTTTTTAACCAGTCTTGATTTGTTCATTATAGTCTTATTTCTGCATCACCAGTTCATTCAGTCCTTCAAATCAACAAAACTGTATTTGTGCCTCATCATCACATGTATTCATTTGGCCTCAGTTTGACATCCTGACCAAATTACTCCTCTCCAACTGAACTCTTGTTGAGTTTTGGAGTTCCTTCGTTGGCATGTGTACTTTAAATCATTACATGCTTGGGTCCTTTTTCCACTCCTTCATCATTCAGCCTCCCCATCCTTCATGTTTGCTGTCATGTCCTCCATCTGCACAATGCTGTTAGCTTGCTGAATCAAGAAAAAAAAATGCAAGCTGCAGAGCATTTTCCTCTCTGGTTGTCTCAGGAACCAAACACTACCACGATTAAACACTGTGGAAACGCTTACATCTACCATCAAACACATTTCGCTATTTTTATATGATTGGCCTTATTGCTGCACTTCATTTAGAAAGCACAGTCAAACCTTCTGGGTTATATTGTCCTTGGCAAAAGTCCTCATGTGCTTCACAGCGTTGTTTTTTTTTAATGTTTCTGCTTACTTAATTACTTCATTTGTGGTTTAATACCCTGTTGTTTGTTTAAGTCAGGCTGGGTATTTCTAAGTAAAGCCTTTTGGGATCCATTTGTAATGAAGGGCTACCTCATTTATGATAGGACTTAACATATATAAATGTATACATTCATTCGGAAGACA
>JAPQRP010000018.1:12661622-12673280 GCA_037367295.1 Apogon hyalosoma
TCGCAGGAAACTGACTACATTGGTGGCCCTTAGACAAGAAATTGAAAATGCATGTGCAGCGATCCCATTGGACACTTTGGCTAATGTTATCCAAGCAGTAGTTTGCAATACACGTAAATGTCTGGAAGGCAATGGCCACCACTTGGAGCACCTCTTGTAACTGTAGAGGCCAAAGGTGACTTGCATTAATCTCATGATGTCTGAATAAATTTGATATTGAAATATTTATGCAAGTTTTACTTTTCCTGACGTGTGTATACATTATTTTGGTTGACTCCGTATTCAAACACATCTTTCTACCATAGATGCATCCACAAATACTATCCACTTATGACAGACAGAATTTCACTGGGTTAATTATATTCCTACAGACTTTTCTAGCAGCTATTACAACTATTCCTTCTGTCTGTCACATTTCACCCTTGCCACCGTCTGAGATAATTGTTCAAGAATGAAAGGTTGGAGAAGTAAGCTTTAAGTGTTGATTTGTGTTTCCTGCTTTCACAAATCAAACTCACTTTTACTGAAACATTAATTTCTTATTGAATTTATCTGTGATATATTGGGCGACAGGTCTTTTTTTTTTCATGCATGAGTGGTGCTGTGCTCCCGTCACCTGCAAAAAAGAATTTGCATATGTTTATAAGGAACAATTAATACCCAGTGTACACATGCACATACACTTGGCAGCAATGTAAGCAAAAATAAGTTACATAAATGTAGTAGTATGTACACTCTGGAAAAATATTTTAGTATTATTTAAGGCTGCCAAAATTAATGCATTAACACAGATTAATCCATTATCCTGATTAATCTGATTAAAAATTTGAACGCAATTAACACATCTGCAGCACAGAATGACCCTGAACGTCTCTGCCAGTGCATTTGGGGCAGTTTGTCCAAGTAAGAGTTACAGTCGCACATGTGCAAATGGGCAGTTGATCTGATAGTGACAGGCAGCAGAACCAACCCATAAAGACGGAAGATGCTAAACAGCACGTTGGTCTTCTGGATGGAAATGGGTGATTCTATGAAACTGGTCCCTAAAAATAGGACATGGGGGGCTAAAAATTCAAACCAGATGTACACTAATGTTATTAAGCAAGTTCGGAAGGACTTTGGGTCTGTTTTAAAAATAAATACTGACTGAGATAAAAGAGAAACTATTTTTCAAATAAAACACATGTTTATATTATTTTACATTATATTTAATACAAAACCTGCATGTAACACAGTCAAAAGGACATGAAAATTACACTCTACTGTTTTTTTAATATGTCTTTATTCTCTCGCAGGTACATTTAGGGAATTGAACAAAATATGCAAGGCAGAGTGTTTCACAATGTCGCACATGTTGCAAAATAATTTGCGATTTATTAGTGTTTAACTGGGCAGGTTCTGCGTGTAACGCAAATGGACACAATGGGTTACATACAAAACCTGGAATGAGACTGAGATTCATGAAAAACCCACATGTCTGGATTAGAAAAACCACTCGGATCCTCAAATTTAACACAGTGTCTATTTATAGCAGTATATAAGACCATTTTAAGTCGTGTTTTCCAGATCAAATGCACTGACACCTTGGTAGCTTTTCATGCCCCAATTTTGGTCCTATTTTTGGCCCCAATATTTGATTAAAAATTCATTACTTTTGGGATGGCTCATAGCAAGAGTATAATTATTTTGCATTTATCTGAGGTCATCATTAGATACATCCTGGGAGGAAATATGTCTAAATTTCTCTTTCATAATTGGGTCTAAAAAGCTGACAAAGTGCCAGATACCAAAATGAAGCCAGTTTCATGGACGCACCCAAATATAAGGACAAAAAAACCCAAGACGGAACAGTCGACCCACATAAAAGTATTTGTACACTCTGCAGGAAGGAGTTTTCTTTTCACTGAAGCACTTCCAGCTTAAAATACCACATTAACACAAAACATATGTTCGTTGGGGATTCTGCTGCACTTCAGCTAATGCGTTGCCCAGCTTGTGACAAACATGAAGTGCATATATTCTCATCTTTTTTGAGTCTGTTTGCTCATGCAAAATAAAACACAATTAATATAGATTAACCATGAATGATATTTAATCATGATTAATTGAAATTAATCCACAGCAACCCTGTGATTAATCTGATTAAAAATGTTATTCATTTGACAGCACTATTATTATTATTTTATTGTTGAAAAACTGATCCCAAAAACCAAGGAACAGAAAATGCATATGTTAGATATATGTACACTGGCCATATAAATATGACAACATCACTAAAACACGAAATGTGACTTTCAACCTTGAAAAAAAATCATATGCATCGTATTTATCATATGATGCAGGAGACTATTATGCACACAAAAAAAGAGAAAATGATGAAACATTGCTGTTGCAACCTCAGATAGATCAAACATGAGAGGAGAGAAGCTCTGTGATCTAAAAATCAAAACAAATTCTCTAGTGAAAATCATCTTTGAATGTTGAAGTTGAACAGCCCTAAATATAGTTTTAATATTTTGCTTAAAAAAGTTCTGCTGTAAACTATGGAATAGGGTGGAGGCAGTTCTGACAAGTATGGTATATACAAACAATCCTATTATTAAGTCTCATATGGAGACTTGATGTGACTTACCTCTGGACAGGTCCAGATGGAGCAGCACCCCCTCCATGCCTGGGTTTTAAGATTATTCTCAGAAGGTCATACTTTAGTGCCCCTTGCTGCCATAAAGTGGTGGGACTGGCCATGTATTCCTAGTTGAACAGTGTTATGAACAGGGGAAGGTTTAAGAGGAAGAGAACACTGCCACAAGTGAAGTGCAGAAGAGCAGAAATCATGCAACGTTACCTCTTACCCCACCTCCCGAAGGGGCGGCAAGGGATACTGTTTTTGGTTCGGTTCGTTTGTTTCTTTGTTTGTTAACACTTTAGCAGCAAAACTATAGGTTCAATTCATATACCAAATTGGGTTTGTAGATTGCCAGTGACCCAGAACAAATGTCATTACAATTTGGGAAAGGTGGGTCAAAGTTTACTTATTTTTTTTATTATTTATATATTTAATTATTTATTTTTAAATATCTTCCCATTTACTTATAATGGGTGAAATGTGTGCAAGGGGCAGGGTTTTGTTGTGCCTAGCATTACTTGTTAAAATAAATGCCTTTGTTTTTGAAGCAGCTACAGCCGAACTTGTGGGATATCAATGTGAAAGACAGACATACATTTCAATGGCTGCATCAACCATTTGCTTCAGGATGATTTTAATGGATGGATGGATGGATGGATGGATGGATGGATGGATGGATGGATGGATGGATGGATGGATGGATGGATGGATGGAAGGGTGGATGGACACTTTTACACTTCAGTAGCTTGTCTCCGTTCTCCTCCTGGTTTTTTGTTGCAGTGTTTCAATCGATGGAGCTGATCTCTCCATCACCTGGGGTGATGCTTTCCTCATGATCGAAGTCGTCTATCTGTTGGATGACTGGATGACTGTAGGTCCACCAGCTAAGTCTGCCCTATGTGCAGCGTTGACCATAACAACGTGTGTCTTTCCATTCTGGACCACAGGTACACTGAGGGAAAATAAGGTCATTAACCCATAAACATCCAGTGCTACTTTTGTGGCAGTTCTCAAATACATTTTCCCTCTAGATTTGACCTTTCTTCAGCAATTTATCACCATTTATTATCTCTCTGTATCCTCTGTATTTTCCATTTTTTAAGTTAAAAATCATGCATTTTCCTGTATTGAATTTACTGATCATGTAGATGTTCATAAAAACTCTGATTAAAGTTGAGGGTTATTATATAAGAAAAAGAGAAAACTGAAGAAAAATTTATTTTTTTTCTGCAAAATATGTTATTAACTGAACATAAACCAAGTGTCTCCATCCACTGTCACTGATCCAGCTGCATGGGTTTTACTGCTGAATCAATGTTGTTGAAGATGACAGTGTTTCCATGGTAACTACGGAGCCTCTGAACGTCCAAATGGGTCATATTATTTACATATATTTACATATATATAATTATTTACATGTATTGATAGGATTAATGGATTAACATGCATTAAACAGTTTCCATCAGTAGATGGATTTGGTCACCAGTGGCTGTTTGGGTCTTTATAGGTTAATTATATAATTATTTCACTAGTATTTTTTCCCTTCTTAAGACTGCAGCTTGTACTGACAGATATTAAAAAGGAAAACCATGGAAATAAATGTACAGTATACATACAATGTATTGAAATCCAGATACTATTGTTCTGAAAAACTTTTTGAGCTTGAAACTCAGAAGATAAATTGGCTTCTCCCTGGGACTCAAACTTAATAATATGTTATGAACTGACAAAACATCTCAACCTTTTACTGTCAAAACAATGTTGAGTAAATGCACTTTTATTACTTTTCAAAATAATAAATACCCAAATAAATCAACCTAAATCTAGGTGGGAGATATTTATTTTATTTCTTTTTTTTTATCTTTTGAGTTGTAGTTTTTCCTCAAAGTCAGTATTGCCAGGTGAGGTACCACTACTGGGCCAATTTCAGCTGATACAGGTACTCCGACATAAAATCTCATACAGCTTTCATATGCTGTATGTCTCGTTTTTTGGGGGGGAATATGTTTGATGGCCACATTTAAGAAGGAAACACATACACTTAAGCCATTATTTTCTGAAGATGCTGTAAAATGTAAACTAGTATTAAAGACATAGACGTGTGGTGTTAGAGTTACTCCATCTCACATTTAATCACTAGATCATTAAACTTACTTCTGTTAACTTTAGCCTCAGAATGACTCATTATCTAATGCTGACTGGCTGCTGCTCTGTCTCCTCTTTGACCTCTCTGAATCAGTACTGGTCTTTTATTTTCAGGAGTTGACACTGATATGAGCCGGCGCATTCCTACCAGACTTACTGAATGCTAAATTCACCTTCAACTTCGTCTTGTGGATCTCGACATCAGGGCCAGTGCCAGACTATTTAATGCTCTCAACCTGACTGATGTTGGAGTTATTACTTACAACTGAAGCAAAACATCAACTGCTGACAAGTTCCATAGTGACAGTGTAACATTATCTAGTAATATACTATATGAAAATAACTTTTATTACATAGCACTTATTAGAAAGAATGTTATAGAGCTACAGTGTCATAACTAGAAAAAACAGTGAAAACATAAAATTGAAATATACTTAAAATCACAACAATGTAACGATAAAAGTAGACTACGAAAATAAAATAAAAAATAGAAATATCAAAGTCCATATACAGAATAAGCCTTTATATGATGTAACCAATTCTTCTAAATGTGACATTAAATAACACCAACTTTAATAATAGGACATCAAATGTATAATAAGACTGACCCAAACTGGTCTTGATTCATGCACATTTTAATATTTTACTCTAAGACTTTCTGTTTTCACTGTAGCGCTTTGACATTCTTTTGACCTCAGTTCGTTTTTTTTTGGTTTTTTTTGTCCTCTCTTTCCATTGCTGTAATCCTAGGTGTAGGTGAATATGATTGTATATGTACATATAGGTTTTATCACAACTGTGACATATATGTCTGCTGTAAGTTGTAAATGTAAATAGGATCATGTAATTTAACTTTTTTACACTAAAACAAAGAGAAAAATTTGGAGTTGTGATTATTTATAGGTTATCATGACAGTATTTTAGTGGTCTGACTCACTTTAGATCATATTGGTCTGAATGTGGAACCTGAACTAAAATAATTTTGATATGCTCTTCTACAAATCCATCCCACTGGCTGGATTGACCCTTTGGTGGGGTACACACATACACACAAAATTCGCTAAATCATCCTTTTCTGTTCAGCCCTGGATTGAGAGTTTTGTCAGATGGCTCAAATTTAGTTTCAGTACAAGGCTTTGACTATACCTTCTTTTTTCTGCCTCTGACAGAGTTATAGAGACATATTTGTGCGTATTTATAGATGAATACAATTGCATATAATGTCACTTTAATAAACCTGAGTTGCCTGGTGGGTAAAGTGAATAGGAAACACTTGAATGACTGTAGATATTTCTGTCTTTTCCCTTGATTATTGTGTATGACTTCAGTCTTCTGATATTTTAGTTATAAATTTGGTTTTCAGTGCATGTGAATATGGATGAGTGTTATCTGCTTCAGTCTGACACTCAGATGTAGGGGGGCACTGGCTCCTTCCTAAAAGCACCGACGCACCATATGGTAGATCTTCTATAATGTCTGTAAGATAGACACATGTGTTTCTTCTCACTGAAATCTGATTGAATGCCTGTTCTTCACTATAACAAAGTATGCAAACTATAAATCTAGTCTATATATGATTGAAGCACCTTGTCTACAGGTGACATGCAGCGTCAGTTATCATCTCCGGTCTGCTATGCAAATGGGAAACTTATCTTCTTTTAGGTGTCGCCAGTTTAATAATGATACCAATTAGGAATTCAGGTCAGGTAGGTGATTGAGCTGTTGTTATCTCCATTGAGTAAACAAGGTTTCTTTCTTCTCATCCCTTTGCTTCATTAGCAAGCATAACACATGACTGCATCCTGCAGCCACAAAGACAGAATCTATAGCTGCAAGTGGACTGGAGTATGCACAGATACAGACCCACAAAAACATTCCAACAAAGATGCAAGTGATTATTTAAAAAGCAGCTTTCAAAGTAAGCATTCAACCTGAAGTAAAGGCAGCGGCGGCAGTGTCGCCATTATTTCATCAAACTTAACTCTTAGGATGTACGTACAGTGTGTCTCACTAAACTAAAACGTGAAGAGGTCGGAGATAGAAAGCATAAGTCAACACAAGAAGTCCTGGCTACTTGTGAAGACTGTGGTAAGGCCGACTCAGAGATACACTCACAGGTAAAATATCTGAGTGGATACGCCATGGGATCTAATTGTTGATCTCAAAATTTAGATGAAAGCAGCGGAAAAGGAATTCCTAATGTGTGTCTCTTAGTAGGAAACAGGCAAATATCAACACAAAATATGATCATTATCTTAACCCATGAAGAGCCAGTGCTACTATTGGCAGTTCCCAAATACATTTTTTCTTTATATTTAACAATTTTTAAGTGATTTATCACCATTTATGACAATTATCCTCTGTGTTTTGCATTTTTCAGTGTAAATCATATATTTTCCTATATTAAATTCACTGATTAAGCAGATGTTCGGGCGACACGGCGGTGCAGTGGATGGCATTGTCGCCTCACAGCAAGAAGGTCCTGGATTTGATTCCAACCAGGGACCTTTCTGTGTGGAGTTGTTGCATGGGTTCTCTCCAGGTACATACACTGATTGGTTAATTGGTCAATCTAAAATTTTCCCCTGGTTGTGAATGTGAGAGTAATTGGTTGCCTGTCTCTATATGTCAGCCCTGTGATGAAATGGTGACTCGTCCAGGGTGTACCTCGCCTTCGCACATAGGTAGCTGGGATAGGCTCCAGCACCGCCTTAGGGAGGATAAAGCAGGTTCAGATAATGAATGAATGTAGATGTTCATAAAAACACAGAGTTAATTCAAAGGTTAATACATCACAAACAGAGGAAACTGAAGAAAAAGTGACTTTTCCAGTAAAATCTATCATTAACTGAACATAAACGGAGTGTCTCCATCCACTGTCATTGATCCAACTCCATGGGTTTTACTGGTGAATCAATGTTGTGGAAGATGACGGTGTTTTGATGTTCACTACAAAGCCTCCGAACGTCCAAATGGGTCATATCTGATAATGATTTAAAGGAGTTTAGTTTAACTTCTCTCTTCAGCAAGACACCAGTTAAAGGGGGTCAGATTTTGCTTTTTTAAATCGAATTACACATTTTAAAACATTTCCCCGTGTTCTACGTGGGCGGCTGTGGCTCAGGAGGTAGAGCGGGTTGTCCATTAATTGAAGGGTTGGTGGTTCAAATCCCACTCTGTCCTAGTCATGTACTGTTGTGTCCTTGGGCAAGACACTTCACCCTACTTGCCTCCATTGCTGCTACTCACACTGGTGTATGAATGTTAGGTGGGGCCGTAGGCGCAAATTGGCAGTCACACTTCTGTCAGTTTGCCCCAGGGCAGCTGCAGCTACAGATGTGGTTTATCACCACCAGAGTGTGAACATGTGAGTGAATGAATAATGGATCCGCTGTACATGCTTTGAGTATGCATTAATAGAAAAGCACTGTATAAATCTAATCCATCATCATCCTCTACATAAACTGTAAATGCTCTGCTTGGGTCTGAATTCTTCATTAATTCAACTCCACAGGTCCATCTTTAACCCTATCTCGGAGGGCGTTTTCACACAGAGTACTCCAGTCCATATCTGAGTACGCTGGACCCCAAAGTCCACTGAATTTTATCCATTTAAATGCATGTAAATCCATGTAAACCGTGCCCGAGTCCAGTTGAGAAGGTAGTCCTGGGTACAGACTGCCCGTACTCCAGCACGGTACAACGCCATGTGAATGCGATCCATGCCCATCCATGCCCGAGACCAGAAGTGACCTAATCACCACTCTGACAAAGGAAGTGAGTTAATCACCATGAGACCATAAACGGCGCTAATGTTGTGTCCTGAAAAAGCCTCGGATCCACGCAGCCTCACCTTATGGACCAAACCACTCGGTGATATATCAGGGACAACGAGCGTCGCTCTTCTTCTCTTTGCCTCAGACACACTAACAGATAGAAAAGTATTGCCTGTGAACAGAACAGTTGCTAAGTTGATGACTTCCGCGTTTGTTGGATAGGGACACAATTCCTTCCCCAGCACCACCTACTGTTTCGGCCCTGTAACACCCACTCGTACTCAGGCATGAGCCGCGGTACGCGCTTGTGAATGCAACATCTGCAGGAAAGGTGTGAACGTATTCAAGTATCGTATGGACTCGAGTACGCTGTGTGAAAACACCCTGAGTAATGACACGAGACAGGTCGTTTGGAGCGCTGGCCCTTTAAATGCAAATGAGCCACTCCAAGCCCCACCCCCTCTAGGTTGTTGACCATGTTTCCGTTCAGCCACTTGTGTTCCTTAATACAACCAACAACTGAACATTTTAGGTAATCGGCTCGAAGTTTAGACATATTGGACTACAACCGCTGCTGCTGATAAACAATTTTGGCGTACTGAGAGAAAAGTTTGTCTTGACCTTATATGTGGAAATGTTGTGACGTAACTACTTATAGATGTAACAAATTGAGCAGGAATTTAAAAAGTTGTAGAAATCCACTCGATATTTGCTGGAATGAATATAAAGATAGCTTTGCAGCACCTGGAGGGTTCAAATTCAAACTTTACAAACTATCAGGGTCCAAATACACAAATAAATGAACCAAGGACTAATAAAAGTGGGTTTAGCAAAATATGAGCCCTTTAAAGCTGAGAAACTGCATTTTTACATTTTTAAATATTGCAACTTCATTTCCAACAGTGGGAATAATCTGGTCAACTAAGTTGAACACAGAAGTTTGAGTCCGTACTAAACTGACTTGAATTAAGTTTTCTAGGATTTTTTTTTTTTTTTTTTTTGTCTCGTTTATATCTAAAGTGGAACAAAATTCTTCAACAATCTTTAACAGCAAAGAATGTTGCACAGGAGGAAAAATGCCATGAGCTGTCTTGTCACCCTGTGAAGCAGACGTAGACGCCGACACAAGAACCCTGCAGCGTTGCCTGGTGTGATACGAAGCAGAACTTAAGATTACATATACAGTAGACAGCATGATGCACGAATTTCCAGATTCCTGACAAATATGCCAGTGATGACAGAACCACTGTATATGAAAGGCGTGAAAAGCAATAACAAGGTATTTCTTTGAGATCAACAAGCATGGGTTGGTTTCAGAAGGAAACAGACATATGAGGCATGAATTCTACTCATAAAAAAAAAGAGAAAAATATTGAGTTTTAGTTCCCGGATGTCCTTAACGTGTACATTTTCAGCTTTTCTCACATATATCCAAGACGGACCTGCATCATCCACATGATATTCATTTAGATCAAATGAGAAAAGCAGGCGTTTGATGCACTAGCCCCTCATTTCACATAACAACAGCAATTCCTTCCCCTTTTTATCATTACCCCCTCCCCCCTTCTCTCTCTCTCTCTCTCTGTGTAAACTGGGAATTCTTTTCATGCTTCATTAAGGCTTGCAGTGAATTTCCATTTAAATCCATTACTTCATAAAGCTCAGTGATACACAGTGGTGATGATGCTCTCATAACCCCATTTAAGATTTCATTGCTGCTAAAATGAGCTCTGGTGTAATTCGTAAGTAATAATGACATTTGGACCACTGTCGCTACAGTTTCTGTGCCTCTTCCCAATTTCTACGGCATTTCACCGGGTGAACTCGACTCGACGCCCATTCAGAGGCGTCACTGTTAATTCTGCATAATAAAACCGCAGTAAGAGGACGCCGATGCAGCATGTTGCTCATCAGCCGCTGTGAAACACTCCGGTAAAAGCAGGACTAACTCCTGGGGATGAGCAGATATAATATCTCCCATCATTCACAGCCTCAGATGACGTGAAGTCCATTTGGACGATTGAAGGCCCCCCTGGCTCTCCTTGGCTTGCAGGAGAGATGGTCGCAGCATTTATTAGCGTTGAAAAACCTCTTACCTGTACATTCCCATCCCCTTTACCTCTTAATAAGCTCAGTTCATCTGAATTCCATTTGGCTACGATCAGCCGTGGTGATTTTCTCTGTCTCTCTCAAGGCTAAATTACGCCTCGTACATCATCATTTCCTTGAGCCCAAGCAGATGCTCTGAGCAGAATGAGGTTGGGAAGGGTGTATCGAATTAATCTAAATAATTGGTCTTAGCTTGTTTGAGCGGGCTCTCACTGATCTCAGACAGTGTAATGAAATTGTGACCTCCCCTAAGATGAGAGGAACTAGTCAGCCCTGCTTCGTATGTACTATGCGCCATGCCTGTAGTTAAACGGTCACATCTGAGGTGAAGAGAGATGTGACGACAGCGCACCCCTGACCCCAGCCCTCATAAATCATAAACTCCACATCCTCTTTATATTCTTGATTATAAATAACACCTACCATCGGATCCTCCGCTGCTGAATTATTCATGCTTTACTAATAGGGCTATTTAAAAAATATTCTGTTGCCTTACACGTATAATGTGAATACTTACCTTGTATTAAACATTTAGCTTAAGACTCCAGGGAAAAGTGTAGACAGGCTTTAATGGGAGCTTAAGGCAATGTAAGTGTTGCTCCTCTGGAACAACAACATGAAAAGGTCAAAGCTGCGGTTGGTGGAGGCAAAACATGATGCTAAGCGTACCATCAACACTCGATTTATCGAGAAAAAAAAAAAAAAAAAGGTCGATATGCAACTCGTAGTTGTGATGTGTGATGACTTTTTCACCAGCAGTGTATTGAAAATGAGTACATTTACACAAGAACTGTGCTTAAAACCAAATTTAAGGCGCTATACTGGAGTATTTGCATTTAACCCATAAAGACCCAAACAGCCACCGACAACCAAAAGCATCTAAATGCTTAACAACTTCTGAACCACTAAACCTATCAGTATGTTGAAACAATTTTGGTAAAATACAGTTTGTCATCTTTTCATCGTTGTAAGATATGACCCATTTGGACGTTCAGAGGCTCC
>JAPQRP010000018.1:12694126-12704287 GCA_037367295.1 Apogon hyalosoma
CACATTTGTTTGATAATAAATGGATTCACCAAACCACTAGCCACGAGTGAAAGAAAAGTTTTTGTATTATCATTCATTTTCTCTGAAAAATGGCCCATAAATCACAAATTCTGCTAGGGTATGTAAACTTATGAGCACAGCTGTCCATACATTCTCCGCCTTTACAGCTATTTTAAAAACTTGGTTTGCCGACGACTACACCTGCACACACTAACATATGGCAGTATGTTATTTGTGTCATGATCGCGGATGCTGTCTGTCCATATGTGATGTGTGTTTACATCTCTGTCTGTGATTATGTGCTGATGTATTGTGTGTGATTATATTATACGTGCTGCTTTTGTTTGGATTATATGTGTTGTCTCTGTATAATTGTACTGATGCTTCACTGTTCTCGTTTATCTTTTTGTTTATCTTTTCTCTTTATGGATTTATCTTGTCTGTTAGCTGTCTTAACTCTCTCTTTTTAATTAATGTGCTGTGATATATTGTTTTTTGAGGGTGCCTATTGTCTGGGGCACCGCTACCAATTCTGGGTCCCATGAAAGCTAAAGTTTATGGACCCTTCATAAAATTCAATATCTTCTTGATTTGTTGTACGTAGGGGTGCAATCCATAACTAACATAGCTTGAGTGAAACTGTACATTCTTTCAACGTCCAACTCTCAACTTCCTATGCCTCTGTTATACAGCAGTCCTTGCTAGAAATTTTCACTATTTCTAACCTGTATCCACTGGGCCCCCTCCAACGCTCTGTGGGCCCCCCACAAATGTTGAATTTGTCATGTTTACCCCCCCTTAACGGTGCCACAGCCTATTGTCATCTGGCCGGGTACTACAGCGGTATACTAGCCATGTTGGGTAAAGCTGCCCTTTATACTATTATTGATACTGTTAATTAACTGGGATTGTCCATGATACAATAAACTAATAAGCTAAACAATAAATAGTGATAAATTACTTTATAAAGGTAAAACAGAGAGAAAAAAATCATTTGGGAACTGCCACAAAAGTAGCGCTGGTCAACTTTCAACCATTTTTCCAGGTCAGAATTTCAGTAAGAATAAAGTCTAACACCATCATTACATCTACTTTTCTGACTGTCACTGTAATTTACTTTTCAGACATATTCCTGTTTTTATTCCTATTTATACACAAGTAATCACCTTTGACCTGGAGCAATGATTACACTTTATCAAGAATGAATCACAATTTCTGAGAAGAGGTACTAACATTTTATTCCAGCTTTATGGGCAACAGTGAATGATAGAGGCAGACTAAAAACACACTTAGAAATAATAACATGCCTGCGCTCAAGTTCACAAGTTCACAAGGTAGGACCATCCAACCCACATCAACAAGCAGCGATAACGTGTGTGGACTTCACAATTCAAAATAAATAATAAATAAATAATAAATAAAGCAGATGTTAGAGCGAGCCAGACAAACACACCAGATCTCAATCCAACGTCGATGTAGTTCCAGCCCTTCGACACGTCTCCACATTTCTCAGAAGTCTGTCATGCTTTGTTGGCGTGAGCTGTCTGAATTCCTCAACCTTTCTATCTCTCTCGGCCTCGGTCATGTTGGAGGCTCTGAGAACCATTTGTTATGCAGGTTCATAAGATCAAGTGGGTGTTTGTCATTCCCAAGCACACTCCTTCACAGTGGCTGACTGCCTGTCTCCCTGTGATACCACACTGAGGAGAAAACAGCATGACACAGACCATGGTCATCTGCCTCTCAGAACACAAACATAGAGAGGCCACTTCTCATATGTTGCTCTGATTTGCTCCAGTGTTACATTGATTTGCCGGCGAGATGGTCAGGCGAACGGTCTTCGCTACAGCGGTTTGATTCTGCTGTCAGTCATGCAGCAGCTGCTCGTGCTCTGTCAGAGATAAGAGACTTGAACGGTGCAGACGGTGGTGGTGTATGTTGGTGGGTGGGGGCTCCCTCGCATAAAACACATCGACAGTCGCAGCAGGAGCGAGTCTGACCCCGCAAAAATAGCGATGAGGTCATTACAGTCGACACATCCAGGGCTGGAGCCTGGAGACGGGAGGCTGCGCGGCAGTAAAACAGAGCAGAGTACAGCGTGTTCGTCACACAGGCCAGAGGTCGGGACGTGCTGGTCCCCGTGCTTGTCTCCGGCCGTGGACACAGAGGACAGGGACTCGGTGACATCACACAGGGCCACTCGCACTGACTCACAGACACTAATTATTGTTTCAACCTCCTGCTCCTGCTCAGTTTGACTCCTCTCCACCTCCATGCTGACATTTCCACCTGTGACATTTTGACAATCTCTCAAATCTCTCGTTCTCTCTTCCTTGAACTTTTCCCCTCACCTTTCTCTGCTCGTATGCGTTACACTCTCTCCCTCTCACACACACACACACACACACACACACACACACACACACACACACACACACACACACACATCTTGTTTGCAAAGATTAAACAGAACAGCTACATTTCCATTGGGCCAGTATATGTCACGACGTTCAAGGTTTTGTATTCTCAGCCCGAATGAGGACCTTGGATTCTTTAAAAAACACATTTCAGCTCATATAAGAGCAGCAACACAAATGTGAAATTCATGTGCGAGGAATGGACTGAGTGGTCTTGACAAATTGCCATTGAACTGGAAGAAGAGTGAACAAGTGCTTGTTTAAATCATCCTCTGCCGTGTTTGGGTTTGTTGATTGTATGTTAAGAGATGACTCACACCACAGCCATGCAAAGATTTCAGTGACAAGATTCACAGCAATACAAGCTGAAAACTTGCTAGTACTTACCAAGCACCAGTCTGCAATGGTGCGAAAACAGGCCACTCCACATCAACTCAACGAGATGAGACATTACATCCTTTCTGTATCAGTGACTCATTTTGCTTCTTTTTGTGCCAGGTTAGAATTTATAATTGTTATTTACTACAATGGACTTTCGTCTATAGATGAAACAGTGCAAACATAAAAACAAGACGGTGTTCTCAGAGCAGTTCCATTGGACAGAGCAGTGATTTCTAAATGTTTTGAGCTTGAGATGTGTCTCCTTGGGACCTAAATGTACAAAAATCTATCATGATTTGCCATTTTTACTGATTCGTCCATCATCAAAACAATGTTGAATGCATGTTTTTATCAGAATGTTAGTCAGAGATACTGAATTTGTAAGATGACACCAAAAATAACTCGTGACACGACAGATAATTAAAATGCAACACTCACTGTTTTTGTTTTGTTATGACTTAGATTTTTCTCTTGGTTTTAATTGTTTTCATCTTTGTAAGTTTGCCTCTGATGTAGATTAGAGTTATTTCTTAAAAGCCAAAACACACCATCGTCAGGACATCACATTGTAATTCCTTAACCCTTTAACTCCTTCAGCTCATAAAGCTGTGAGAACTGCACGTGCCAATAAACAAAACATAAATCTAGGTGAGACTTTACAGCATGTAGCATGTAAACAATCACAATACAAATGGTGCTAACTTAGCATGCTAACATAATATAATTTTCCACATTTAATGAAATACTTTGTTGACCGTGAAAACAGGTTTTTAAGTCCCATGAAAGTCCCTGTAGCCACTTCAGCTTTCAGACGTATTTAACATGGGCTTGTGTGTGATGCAGCAGAGATGTGTAGCCTCTTAACTTCTGTTAACCTGCGGACCACACAAACCCATTTTCTCACAACTCTTTTTACCCAAATAATTACAAAGGAGCCTTTTCTGCACAGTAATTTTATTAAAATTTATAACAAAAAATTACAAATGATCCAAATTAATTATTTACAGCATGAGATTAGATTATCATTTTTATATTAGGAACATGAATAGTTTATGCAACGGGACATATAGCCTTATATCAGTCTTATATTATAACATTGTTGTCTTGTTTCGTCTTGTTTAATTTTTATTTGTTGCATTTTTATGACTGATGATAAACATACCTTTGGTCATCATTTATAACATGATGAATAATAAATAATAATGAATGAAATTGTGAATAAAATGAATAGACATATCAAATTATTGAATATATTTCACTCATGACCCTTGAGCCCCTGGAGCAGCTTAAAAGAACTGGTGTGGCCTCAGAAATAGGAGCTTCTATGAAACTGGTGCCTAAAAACAGGACATGGGGCTAAAAATTCAAACCAGAAATAGACTAATGTTATGAAGCAAGTTTGGAAGCACTTTGGGTATGTTTTAAAAATAAATCAATACTGAGATAAAAGAGGAACGCTTTTTCAGATAAAACACATTTTTATATTTTTAATATTATTTTTTTATTTTAAAAAAATCCATATGTAACACTGTAAAAAGGACATGAAAATTACACATTGCTATTTTTAATACATATATATATATATATATTTTTTTTTTTTTTTTTTTTATTCTCTCACAGGTACATTTTGGGAATTGAACTAATTATGCAAGGCAGAGTGCATGAATAAAAAGGCCACTGTTGTAATTTATTTGTGTTTAAATGGGCAGGTTCTGCGTATAATGCGAGTGGATACGATGGGTTACATGGAAACCTGGAATGAGACTGCCAATTCATGAAAAACCTGCATTTTTGGATTTGAAAAACCACTAGGATCAACAAATTTAACACAGTGTCTTTATTTATAGCGGGATATAAGACCATTTACAGCCATGTTTTCCAGATCAAACGCATTGACACCTAGGTAGCTTTTCCTGTCCCAATTTTGGTCCTATTTTTGGCCCCAATAGTTTATTCAAAATGTATTTATTTATTTATTTTGAACATGCAAAGAAACTAAATAAAACAAAACAAAGCAAAATAAGACAAAAACAAAATAACATTTCAATGTAAAGAATCGATCTTCAAGTACATGCAAATCTGAATTTTGCATGGTCAAAAAGGAGTAGGAAGAAGTATAAACTTATTTAATCCTACCCCTCAAGTGCTTTTACACCTTTATCACTAACTACATACATGAATTAAACAATACATTTTACCTAATTTTAGCATTCAACCCACAACTAATACATAATGCAGCAATTGAATTATGCACAACAAAACGATCATGGTAGTACAGTCATACAAACAGACATCAGCGTTCAACAATTTTCTTCAATAATTACAGCATATTTATCAATACAACATTATCCATAAACAAAGAAATAATTTTGGGATGGCTCAGAGCAAAAGTATAATTGTTTTGCATTTCTCTGAGGTCATCATTAGGTACATCCTGGGGGGAAATATGTGTAAATTTACCTTTTATTATTGGGTCTAAAAAGCTGGAAAAGTGCCAAGTATCAAAATAAACCCAAGCACAATAATAAATACAATAAAAAATAAGAGCAGACTAAACTTCAACAGAAAAATAGCTGATGTGCTTCTTAGCGACAGGTGAGCTACTGTGAACAAAACATACACTATGCAAAGCTTTATCTTAAAACCAGCCCTGGGTGATATATTTGCCAAACGGAGTCGCAGGTCATTCCAGTTCGCACTTTCTACAGCAACATCTTAAAATCGTTGCGAGTCTTTGGTCTGAGCTGGGCTTTGGCTTCACAGACCAAAGCAAGATGTGGAGGGATGAGATTGGAGAAGGGCTAATGTAACAAGTAAACTTTGGAAAAACAGGTGTAAATGGAACCAGACGACGTAAATGGGAGGGTTTGGTTGGCAGCGGAAGAGGCTGTGGGCGGGTTTCTGTTTGCACTACCGGTTAGCTCTCAGCCGGCTGATATGAAGGCGCCTTGGTAGTGCAGTCAGCCAGCAGCCAGCACACCTGAGGAGTAAACATGACAGATGCTGATAGACCCTGACACAGACTGATAAGCACACTCCCAGTGCTGTCCACAGCGGTGCACAAGCCTTATCATGCAGCGCACCGTGCCAAACCTGCCTTCCCCTCCTTCCATCAGCACCATCTCAGTCACCGTGCGACCACCATGAGAGCCAGTGATCTCCTCCCAGAGCGTGACGTATGGGCTGCGCATGCCCGACCTGGTGGGCTGGAAAGTACACTTGACTCCTGGAATTATTCATCTCATCTGGGTTACTAGCATATTTTATTAACATCCTAAGGTTTGATTGAGTACCAGTCCAAATTCAAGTGTAATGATGTAGAGCGAGCTTCCATAGAAAGGGAAAATGAATGATGAGATGCCAACGTTACACCTGTTATATGCAAATTGGCCATAAAGATATCTCTGTAAAATGCATAATCTCCAGGGATAAGACAAGAAATAAACGAATTAGACAGATAGGCTGCTTATTGTGCAATATTCCAGCACAAGAAGTGGTAGTAAAATTAGTAGTAGAGAAGTATGCACATCAACCACAAATGCAGACACTAATAAGAGCAAAACGGAAACAAACTGTTGTGAAGTAGAGATGTAGCAGAACTAGCGCCGCACTCTGATGGTCTGTCTTACAGTCAGACTGAGATTACTACCGCCACTTTGTACTAGAACACACCACCACCGATAAATGCACTAACTATTACAATAATTATTACTAGAAAATAATGTAATTTAAATCTCATTACTATAAACTGGGCAATAAAGCTGTAAAGCCCTAAAGACATAGATTTACTGCTCTGTTCACATTAGTATGAATATGTTTTCTAATTGTGTATTTAAAAACATAAAAATAAGAATATGATAATGAAATAATAGCAATAATTATGTACAATACAATGTAAAAATGACTACAAAGAGTAGAAACGGTAAAAAAAACCAAAACAATACTATTCTCAGATGTTATTGTAGATACCATAGATATTATTTGACATAAATGAGGCACGTTTTAGTCTAACATTAAGCTGAGGAGCAATGTGAAGTTAAGTAATAAACCTGAGGTATATTTAGGCTTGTTGAAGCATCGTCTTTATTTCATGTAGATCTTGCCACAACACTGATACAAGTATGTCTCCCAAATGTGTCAGTGCTGACAGTAGTGACTTTTCTATTGGACGTCTGTGCAAAACTTCACCGATATTTACTAAATGTCAAAAAAAAAACAAAAAACCCAGAAGTGTGTAATTTCAGTTTTTCCATTAAATCACAAATGCGATGATTTGTTTATTTATTATTGCGAGATGACACAAGAAGTCATTCCATAAACATGGCAATGAACACAAATATCATGTTGACTTACAGATATATTCATGATTATTATTATTATATATTACCCCTCTATCCTGTACTAAATTGAGAAATGATTCTGTTTCCCGGTGTGTCCACACATACCACACCATGTTTCTTTAAAACTCTTCTTCTTCGCATGTTGTAACATCTGTCAATGTCTTTTTTTTTTTTTTTAATTCACGTGACTCTAGTTTCGGAAAAAGGTCTGTCCATTGCAGCTTTGCATGATATACCAATTTTGCTACGCCCGAAAAACCACCTCTCAGCAGCGCAAAAACTTTTCATCGAAAAACGAGAGTTTTGGCGAAACTGTCATTTTTCCAATAGGCAAATTTTTCAAGTTATATTGGCACAATTTGAGGGTCAATGGAAAATTCAATTCAATCTTATTTTATTTACAGAACCCAGTATCACAACAAAGTCGCCTTTGTTGACAGGGCTTTACAGAAATTGTCATATTGATTAAAAAAAAAAAAACACAATGAAAATAAACTAACAGCAACTAGTGATCTCTCCCAGGTCATACACTGATGCTGACATGCCTATGTTACCTATATTTGATGTAGGTACATGTTCATTACACAAATCAACAACAGATATGTGCAACTCATGGTATGACTCCATTTTTCTAATCTTGCTGTTGTCCCTGTCCACACGGATCACGCAAATTTCAATTTAGAAGACTTTTTTTATATTATAATGCTCTGTCATTGCAACTTATAATGCTGTTTACATGAGGACAAGAGGCCTGAACGTAGAGAATGCTGTATGTTTTGATTAGTATCTGTATTAGTGTTTATGTGCTATTAACAGTCCAGCAATATAAGAGCCCTTTTGATTTGAAAAAAAATACAGTTACATTTCAAGTGGTGAAAATAGTCTCGCAAGATGATGACATGAGTAAAAATTGGAAATGGCATGAGCAGCTAAACTCAACAAAGGTGGAGCGTAATGACATATGCATACTGTATTTTTTAAGTGCAGTATTTATTCTGATGACCTACATTTCAATACAAATGTACTCTTTCCATTTTTGAAACAGGTTCCTTACTTTTGAAGACATTCAAGGTGAGTCACCACTTATTTCTCATTTAGCATCAGAGTTCAGCTTCCAAACATCGAGAGCAATTCCAGCCTATTTGGGCGGCTGAGTAGAACGTAGAGAAGACAACCCCTTGGTGTGTAGCTCAGTTCGTATCACATGTGACAAGCGAAGTGACGTAACAAGAAAAAAAAACAACGAGAGAGAGAAAAGGTCTATTTAATGAGACATCTTACATGGATGATGTGAGGCTCAGCTTTGCACAGAAACAGCCAGTAGAAATATGTTCTGAATCGCTTTGTTTTTTTCCTGATACTTGAGTAAGGAACATATGTGTGTTTTTACCACCGCTGCAGCTCAAGTACAAGTGGCCACCCGAGAAACAATAAAACATAAAGCACATATTACATAATCTGAAAACATAAACCAAAGGATGTTGCATTCCCTGACAACCATCAAGAAAATGTCCAGTACCTGTAACCATATATTCTGTCATTTAATTGTATATTAGTGTTAAATATATACGTGGTCACTCCTCAGAAAACATTGCAGTCCTGTAATTCAATCCATCGCCCTATCTGGTAATTCAGAAAAAGCTGTAAAATAATTACAGCCTCCACCCCTTTTAATGGATGTGCTACAGATGTAATGGCTTCGTCCTTGGCCCATGCCCTCGCCTTCAGCTGTGTTTCATGAAAATCTGTGACGTAGTTTTTGCATAATCCTGTTGACGGAGCGGTTGCACAACCTCTTTGGTGAAAGTGTACTCTTAGTTGTGGAAGTATCAATGTAGAAAAGGCTAAAATGAGGCCTTGGCATTAGTCCATAACGCCTCTTAACTCTTGGTGTCACTCGTTGGTACTTGCTAAAACACTTATAATTTCTATTGACCTGTCTCTATTGATCTCGCTATCTGTTTATACACACCTAATCAATTGTAACCTGGCTCTAACTGATCCCTATCACTCTCAATTACGCCAATCAGAGTTCAGTCTGCTGATACCCTCTGGCCTCTAAATATGTGGACTCTGCATCATGTTAACTGCTATCGGATCCTCTGGTGGGTGGACGGGCTGGAATCAATAAATTCAGAGAGGATCCCAGAGCGGCGGCAGCAGCAGCAGCACACAGCCGAGTGTGGGCAGGTCATGGTGCCGCAGGCGAACAGACAGTGACTTCTACTGGGAAAGACATATCTCAGCACCAAACAACATACTATACGATCCTTCCCTGCACGACTTCTTAATCCTGTGCTTGTCATTGCTGTGGGCAAGAACCCATTTTACTGTAACCAGGCAATTTAACCTCTTTAGATCCTTGAACTTGTGGAACATATCTTAAGTTACAGTCAGCCATGATTTCAAGGGAAAATGCACATACTATACAGCACATTATGGCGCGGAATTATTCATGACCTCTTATCTAAGGCACTGTTCTTCACAAGAATAAAATGTCATTACATTGAAATTACAGCTTTGAAATCCTGTCAGACTGACCGCCAAAAAGCACAAAGGATGGTCTCAGCTCAGAAAACACAATCAAAAGTGAGGGCGGAAAGGCCAAAATGGCAGCTCGTGCAAGAACGGTACAAGATAGACAGAAGCACTTTTTGATCTGTATTTCAAAAGGAGCTGAATGACAAAGACCATAACTTTAGCAGAAAATAGAAACGTCTATCAAAAGACAAACGTGATCAGTCTCATTAAAATTACACCCCTGTTGCAGACGGCATTACATGGACAAATACTAGTGGTTATCATGATGTGGATGTTTATTTTGTCAGATCTAAAATTAAAGATCATTCAGTACAGCAGCTTGAACATACCCACTGGTTTATAGACAATCAAAGCCTTACATCATATCTGATTTAGTCTGTGATTTGTGAAAGAAACTATATGTTTGAAGAATCTATCTATCTATCTATCTATCTATCTATCTATCTATCTATCTATCTATCTATCTATCTATCTATCTATCT
>JAPQRP010000018.1:12752761-12780078 GCA_037367295.1 Apogon hyalosoma
TTCTCCCTTTGTGCAGTAATCTACACCTGGCTTTTCTGCCTCCGTCCATAATAATATACATTATATAGACTAAATGTAATCTAAAATTAACATTTATTTGCAATATAGAATAGCAAACTATTACAAGATTAAAAACAAATTAGTTTTAGCAAAAAAAAAAAAAAGTCTCCGTTTTGAATGTCTGGGGTCGCCAGAAATTTGTGATGTTTAAATGGAGCCACGAGCCAAAAAAGGTTGGGAACCACTGGACTAAACGATTATTATTAAGTCACAGGTTTCCATCTTAATTGTGTTCAATAATGTTCGACATGTTCTTGTATTAAACAGTCGTTTGACATGGCAGAAGTCAGGTCATACATGTCTGGCCCTCTTTCAGTGTGGGCCACACAGTTAATACTGAACGCAAAGAGGTCATACAACCAGGAATTCTGCTAAAGGTTTACTCAGCAGGCTTATGTCATAAAACTGATGGTCTCTGTTGGGAACCACTGCTGTATGCTACATCAAATACCAGTGTCCAGTGATGTGCGGCCTCCCCTGTCATCATGAAAAGAAAAAAAACAAAACAAAACAAATACTGATAAAAATAAATGTTGATAATCATCCACTGATGTGTACTGTAAACTTAGTTTCTGTGCAATTCAAATCATTTGGATTATAAAGATATCCTTTTCTTTTTTGTCAGACAGATGGAAAAAAATAGATTTTTTTTTTTTTACCTTTACATGTTTTGGCCACAACCTGTAGCTTTCCTCAGAAGAAACATATCAAGGTAAAAAAAAATAAATAAATAAAATTCCATCTGTCTGACAAAAAAGAAAAGGAAATCTTTATAATTTCAGTAGACAGTATGAACCTAATCAGACTAATAATTTGGATTATTTTTCAATTCAAAGTTGCATAATTTCCACATTTCCCATTCAAATTAGTGATGTTTGATACCACGGATTTCCTTTCCAATCCAAGTAAAATTCCAGTTGGTATCGAGGATACCAATCTGATATCGATGCTTTATACAAATACACTGACTGTCTGGAAAATCTAAAAAAAAAAAAAAAGTAATATATTTCAAATCATAACTTCATAAAGAACACAAGCCATGAGAGTAATTATTGTTTGATTATTAAGAATGATTTTAACAATGAAAACTTGCATATTAATTCACATTACATGAATGTGTTAACGTGAAAATACTGAACATATGTAACACTTCAGCAAAAGCATCCAACACTGACACTTTCCCTCATTCACGAGTTTTTCTTAAAAAACAACAGCAGATTTACTGTTTTCCCTTTTCGTCTGTTCCGTTTTCTGCTCAGAACCTCTCCTGCCTTTGAAAAGACTCTCTCTGCTCAAACAGAAGTGGCAGTCATTGCCAGGTATCTCACTGCTAGTTTGCTCAGGCCTGGGAACGACTGAAGGCGGAAGAAGAAGTAGTTCCCTCCAATCATGTATCATTTGAACAAGATCCCAATAGTTTAGTCACTTTCCACTGTGTTCCTGATATATATTACCTCAAAGGACCAAAGTGTCAAAAGTATCAATAATTTGATTTGTGAATCTATTTTAGAGTGTAACGATCTGGTATCAGAGATATTGATATTTCAGTATCAATCCGCACATCACTAATTCAAATACAGAGAAGAGATGTGGTGTGCAACAGCAGAGAGCTGAGCCTCACCTTGGATGAGCTTCATCCCATAAAATTAGTGTGCGTCTTTCTCTGTATATCATCAATAAAATGGTTTCTAACACTTTGACTATATGCCCTGACTTTCCATAGTCTGGATAATGTATAAATGTATGTGTGGAACTTGTTCAGTCTAGCAGGTCAATCCTAAAACCTCATACAAAAGTTACTTGGTGAGTCAGCCAGTACTCCTGCCTCATGGCAGAGGGCGCTCCTGAGCACACAGGTTCTTGATACTGCAGGAACTACAGTTCAATTATGTCCAACCTAATTTAAAATTTAATTTTGACCTTAAATGAAACATATGTCACATATGTGTAAATAATGCTGATGTGAAATATGAAACATAACCTGATAACTATCAAATGTTGAATAAGATACTGTGACATCCAGCTTTATTTTGAAAGTTTCCTGTTGGGTTCCTGCCAGTCCACTTGTGCCAGCTTGATGCAGGGCCTATATAACCAGGCCCTTTGTTTCACTCTGTCTGTTCCAGTTTTTCAGGCCACCAGCTTCAGCAGTACACTTAGGTGCGTGTTTCGAGACGTTTGGTCTTCATTTTGGTTTGATTCAGTTTTCTATCATTTCAATAAACCTTAGTTTGTCAGTTAATTGTGGTCCTGTGTCCATCATTATGTTCAGCTCCAGAGCCAGCTGTAACAATACGCATTTAGTTTCATATATTTGTAGATCTGACTCTGAAAGTCAGTGCTTCACCAGTCATGAACCTCACTGCCAGTGTTAATATCCATGTTCAAAGGCCACTGTCAGTCACTTAAGAGTGTGTTTTTCCTAACTTAGGGTCAGGACCCATGATGCGTCGCAGAGATGCTTTTGTTTTGGTGTCATCTGGCAGAGGAAAGTATATAGCAATAATATGATATGTTCATTTATTTTCCTTATTGAAAAAGAGGAAAAGTCCCATGTGAAACATAGATATTAATGACGTACAAGACCATAGTAGATGAAAATGGTGGAAAAAAACACAAAAAAATTAAAATGACTCAACAAGATTGTCGTGGCATAAAAGATGTAACAAAAATGTAACAAGACCAGAACAAAAAGCAAACAAGATTAAAATGACATTAAAGATGCAACAAGATAAAAACAATGTAAAGACACACCAAGAAAAAAAAATATGATGAGACAATACTGATGTAAATGACGCAACAAAGTAGAAGTGACAAGATTACATAAGACGTACAATAAAGTGAAATCAGAAGGATTTGTTTGGACAGTTCATCATGACATACTTTAAAAGTTTGAGTTCTGAGGAGACTTGTTGAATTTTTCTTTTGGGTCTCAGGCTTAAAATGTTTTTGAAAGTCTGAACTAAGGCCCAGCCAACAAGAAAAACAAATAAATATTGTGATGTTATATCCAATATTTATATTTTTTTAGACAGGAAAAAAACATGCTCAATTACTTTATTTCAGACTCCTCCTTATTTTTGTACCAGTCATTTAGTTTATGTATGTGTGATGTACTTTTGTAAGTTTGGGTCCTAAAAGTTTGGGAACCATTGCTTTACATAAAGAAAATGTTCTCAACAGACAAAATTGTGGACGAAAATGAATCAAAATGCAGGACATAATCACCGTCTGAGCAGACTAATTCTACAGGGAATATGGTAGTAGTCGTAAGAACCCTACACATCAGTAATTGTCTATTTTTATAGTTTCTCAGGCCTTTTCACATCATCGTGTGGATGCACATTCTCAGTCTAAAAAATGAAGATTAAAAAAGTTATAGTGAAATTGTCGTTAAAAAAGTGAAAACACTCCATTCCAGTGCTGCGCTTCATTTGGCACAGAGGACTCTAGTACCATGGATAAATGGAAAGAAAACATGTAATTCAGCTGTTAAAACCCTTAAAACTATTGTTACAACTATGAGAGGCTTGTGCTTCTTCTGCAGTGACACATTCAAGTGTCTGTTTCCAGTGTAGGGGGCGGTGTAAAGGTCAAATCAGTGATTACTTCTACCACACTACATATCAGAGGCAAATATTAGTACTTTTCCCCTCCACTCTACAGGTCTGACAGCTTGAGTTCCATTTCAAATGAATGTTTTTCATCCCCTTCCTGTACAGTGAAAAAAAAAAAAATCTCCACATGTCGACTCTGAACGTGACAATTTGAAGGATTAAATTCTAAAAATCTACTTCGATTCTGCTGCTTCAATCCACATCACAAAGTTGAAAACAGGGCAATTTTTCTGAGCACAAGAAAAGTTGACCTAAGAGATAAGTGGTTCTCACTGGACTGTAGCTCTGCAAACATAGTCATTTTACAGAATATGAAGCTTTGTTGCAGATTAAAGTGACTGTATGTGAAGCTGTGTAGTAAAATGACACACGGACAACCTAGACATCATATAGCTTTTCTTTGCTGATAATACTAAATACCTCTAAAGCAAGGATGTAAATGTACAGAATCTCACTTCCACAACTGATAAAATCACACTTTTAAGACATTCCTGTGAAATACAACCAGTTACTGATTAAATGGAGGGTACTTATTGGGAATGCACTTAACACACTGTGCTTGGAAGTATGCTCTATAGCTGATCACATCAATACCTTCCACTCCCATAACTCCTAAAGCTAATGATCGTGTCAGAACATGACCTGTCACTGATTTATTTAGTCAATACCTGCTTAAAAAGTCAGCATATTTCAGTATTTTTCCATCTTGGGATGTTCATTGCATGTTTTTTTTTTTTTTTTTTTAATGCAGGGGTGCATTAAAGTGTACATTAATGGATGTGTGGTGTTTGTGGCTCATGCTGCAGTGTTTTTCGTGACCCATTTTGTGTTCTGTGGAAGTTCACAGAATATCCACACAAATCAACACAAGCGAACGAACAGTCTGTCAAAGCTGTTTTAATAGGCGTCACATGGAGGAAAAAGGCTCCCACTGCTAAAATCCTCAGTCTTCCTATGTGGGTGATTAAAAAAATAATAAAAAAAAAAACAAAACAAAAACACACCCTCACCTCAAGCACTTGCACCATCACCAAGTGATGACCACATCAGATCGTAATCATCAACACAGTGTCAAAAGTTTGTTCACCAGTTCAGTATCAGTTCAGTAATTACTCACAATAACAGGAGTCACAGATTTCAGCCCTGTCTGCAGGTAATGGTCAGTTTTGTTAGTGAATTCACACACACACACACACACACACACACACACATTGATGGATGGGACTAGTGCTAATAATGAGTGAGGGAACAATGCCAGCGTTAGTCTTCCTGTGGTTTACCTGAGCTCGGAGTGATGGCTGACTTAAACGGCTGCATCTGCACCTATCTGCAGCGACAGGCTAGCTAGCATTCAGCTATTCCTGTTATATAAGAGGATTCATAAACATCTCCTATACCAAACTTTTTATTAATAAAAATACACCTGAATTCTCTTTATGTACAACAGCAAAGAAACATTTTCACCTGCATATTCAAGATTCATTTTAATATTAGGTATAGATTTTCTGTATTAGAAATATCACTATATTCTGAAATGATGATCTTTCAGCTAATGTAATAATAATCATTTCACCCATAAATCATAGAAGTACAATATTTACATATAATACAGAGCCCATTTAAACTGAAACAATATTAAAATAAATGTTCAATAGATACAAACTTTTTAATTCTATTTATATTTCAACCTTGTCAAGGAGTCCTTACACACTGCAAAATTGTAAAGCCATTCTCCTCTAACAAACTATCAAGTGCAAACGATTTTTATTCATATATTTATATATATATAAAAAAAAAAACTATGATTGCAGCATCCAGCATTGAGACAGAGGGCAATAAAGAGCCACTTCCCAAGTGCTTCAAAAGCTGTCTTTATAATATTTCACTCGTGTTCAACTGTCATGAATTCAAAATGGGACAAACAAGAGAGAATGGGGGAAAAAAAAAAATAAATTTGTGCAAATACAGTTAGAGTGTGATTCCTCTCTGATTAAAATCTTTGTAAAGGTAGTAAAAAAAGAAAAATAAGTCACAATATTTTTTATGAAGTGCTGCAGACTTCAGCTGCACAAAGGGATCACCCAGATGGTGAAAAATTAAAAACACAGCTGCTCCAGAATCCCTCATCTCACTCCCTTTATGCATTTGAGGAAAAAAAAAAAAAAAAGACAAGATATGGGAAAATCTCCCATATAAAAGGTAAGAGGAATCACCACAATGTTTATATGTGTCTAGTCTTCAAAGATCTACAGGCACAAAGGATTGGGTACTAAAGTTTCTCATTTTCAGTCTAGACACAACATGATATCACCAGAAATGGAACAAAGGGGTCTAGTTTCTAGTCCTGTTTCAGCCAATTAGTTGTCTAACTATAAGCAGCGGCACAAACGGAGGATGTGGGTGGTTGTAGTGATGAGAATGTAGGTGACACGGTAGGTCATGTGGTTTGTGAGTGTGTATGAAGAAGCGCTGCAGGGCCTTGGCCTTGGTCATCCCCGTCTCTGTTGCATGGAGCTGTCATTAGCAGCACCAGCACTGGGGCTATACTACTGTTCCACTGGGAGAGTTGGCTGGGTTGTTTTGAGATGATAGCAGTCCCTGTGGAGAGACAGATAACACACATTGATAACAAACAACGGAGTAACAGGACTATAATAAAGGGGGCAGAATAGTAAGGCCATGAGGTTGGAGAAGTGCTATCAACCACCAAAATGCTGAGGGTTTTGCGTAAATATTTCAAGAAATAACCAAAACCTGTGGCTGCACATAGTGGCCTAAACAGCTTCTGAATGCAGCCAGAAAACACCTGAACCCAAACCGTGTGATTTTAAGGGGGGGAGGGGAGTCACATCAGAGTATCCTCCACAGGCCTGTCACTCACCACTTTCCCAGGCCTAGCCCACGTGCAAACGAAACCCTCCTGACAGGCTGTTACCAGACAGTCCTCAAGGAAGATTAACACAGTGAGTCTCTCATGAGCGATTTTTTTGCACACCAGCGGCTCTAGGAGGGGCACCTCCTCCATTCGTGGGCACAAAGTAGTGCCCAGAGTCTTAGCTGCTTCAGCTTTTGCCGTCCGTGATGAGCTAAGCTGATTGAGCTTGTCGCTACTCTTACTGTTAATGTGGCCCATGCTGTGGTTTCGCTTGTGGTCCTTCTCGTGCCGCTCCTTGCGTGAGTCGTGTAACGACAGTGTTGCGAACTTGCTGACGCCTGTAGCAATAAAAGCACTGTCAATGATACTGTTTCCCTTGGTGGTGGTGGTGGTGGTGGTGGTGGAGGTGGTGGTAGTAGTGCTGCTATTGCTACTGCTGCTGCCTGTGTGACTGTTGGGGGTGCTGCCCCCTGCTGGATTGGAGGAGTGCGGCAAGCTGTTGGACCGAGGCAGAGTGCTGGGGAGGGAGTTAGTCGGGTTGCCACTGGAGCTACTGGTGCTTACGCTGTCCTTACCATTGGTGCCACTTGGATTAGTGGTGGATGAGGATACAGTAGTCAGAGTGGTTTGGCCAGTGGCTGGAGGGCTTGTGGCACTCATTACATTAGTGTGAGTCCTTGTGCGGGACAAAGGGAGGTGAGGAAATAGAATATCCTCTGTAAGGTCCCACAGACAGAGCTGCGTATCCTGACCCACTGAGCCAAACCTGTATGTCACACTTACAGGTCTACTGTCAGTAGAGTTCCTCTTTGAAAGCCGAGAATGTGAGCTGTTTGCCCGGTCTCTACCTACACCAAAGTGAATCTGCTCATGGAAGTCCTCATCACTGCCGCTGAACTCAGCAGGAGGGTCACCGTCTTCCACACTGGTGGTACAGTGGTCGAATGCCACCACACTCACCCATGATTTGTGACCGTGCCCCCGTGCGATCACTCGACAGTCAGAAAATGACCACACCGTCACCAGGTCATCTTCCCCTCCTGCCACAATGTACCGGCCATCTGGGCTCCAGCACACACACAGTAAACCACCGAAGTAGCTCTTCATTGTCCCATGGAGCTCTGCAGCATCAAAACCAAATACCCGCAGGAAGCCATCCTGGCTTGCACAAGCTAGAAACTTTCCGTCAGGCGAGAAGGCAAACTCATTTAGCGCACCCTCTCCCACTGTCCAGCGCAGTAATGGGTTGCGAGCGGACTTGCTCTTGCAGGTATGCACAGCATAGTTTTCACCCTGCTTAAGGAGCTGGTAGTGAGGTGCCGTGGTGCCACAGGTGTTTTCCACGTTGTACAAGTACATGCTGCCACTGGAGTGAGCCACCAAAAACAGGCTCTCTGAACCAGGAACCCATCGTACACATGTTACTCGTGACTTGTCTATAAGTCTCTGGGGAGAGAAGGTGAAACAAAGAAAAAGAAACTGGTCAGCTCTTCATTTCATTAGGTTCATTAGCAAAAACATCACTGCTGCATATGCCTAAATATTTAACTCATCAGGTCTTCTTCAGCATTCAACATGGTTATGTCCACACAAAGAAACTTAACAAAAGCTTTTTAAAATGAAAATGATCAACATACACAAAATAACTTTGATGTTACCAGACGAGGAAAAAATATCACTAGGTATGGGAATTGAAATCATACTTGAAAAGACTGAATAAACAGGTGGTTATCAGGCTGATGTCTGTCTTTTGAAAAAGGACATGTGGCAAGGGTGCAAAAAGTCACAGAAGTAGTTGCTGAGAAGATCCAATCAGGCAGCAAATCTGGATGTATGTGATTGATTCCAATACTTTGCACCTATGTCCATCAACACAACCTTAGTAGCCAAATTAAAAAAAGAGTCAGCGGCATTTTACAAAAGTCTCTGTTTTAGCTAAAAATGCACTGGTCTGATTTTGATATTGATCCAAACAGCTTGATTGGTCATTGTGACATGTCTCCAATCCACAGGCTGATCTGTTCAGGTCTATGATAAATGTTAAATGGTGGGTACTCATATAGCGCTTTTCCACACTTTTATGGTGCCCAAAGGACTTTACAAAGCCTCACATTCACCCATTCACACACACAGTTCTATGTAAACCAACATGTCTGTACTTTGTAACAATTGTAGATAAAAATATTAGAGTGGACATTGCTTTAATCCGCTGAAGTGACAGAACACGTCGGTGTAGAACCCACCTCTTCATTGAAGAGTTTGCTCGTCTCCTTCTTTATCGGGTCTATGAGCTGCACCTGGCCGGCGGAGAAGCCCACAAGCAGAGACACACTCTCTGCTGTAGCTGTGAGGGGGTTGAAGTCATGACATGTGGGCTGCGTTCCTTTGTATATCCTCTTGTCTATGGGCTTACTCAGATCAGCAGCCTGCAAAGATGTGCATTTAGATGAAGAAAAATATAAGTATTAGGATTATGATGGAGATTTATGCAGCTCCTATTTACTTTGTTAAAGTAAACGTTACCTGTAAGGTGACCTCTAGGTTTCAATAGCACCATTTATCTCAAATCTCAAAGCTAAATTAGACTTTTCTCCAACTAAGAAAACTGACAATTTATCTTTTAGCCACAGCCAAGGAATTATACAGCTAATTCAGTTTAAAGAAAAAATGTCCTTCAAATAAATCCTCTTGATGCTATTGGCTGGGCCAAATATGAGACATGGAACTGGATGATATACTGAATCTGCTCTTTGTTGTTAAAAGAAAGATGGCAATTAATTTTTACTCCTGGGAGGTAATTATCTAGAAAGGAAGGGAAACTCCATTATTAATCAAGTGTATAAGATATAACTATAAAGCTGTCTAATGTCTTTTGAGTTATGAAGCGCTAAATAATTAAAAAATTTCTGGCAGGCTGTGGTACTTAAAACTGTCAAAATATTGCTAAGTTTTCTGCTTTGCAAACCAATATAATGCATTTCCCCACAATCAATTCCCTACAGACTCAATCATCTTATAACAGTTCCCAAACCACTCAGTCTGAAAAGTACATTTCTCCTGCAGGTTCAGTTTAGGATAGATGGCTTACTGCCTGCCAAGTTCAGCTACCCATTGAAAATCCACACGACAGTAATTACCTCAAACACAGACTCAGTCTGGACTTCTGGCTGTGTGCTGTACAGTTATATTTTGAAGATCAACTCGCTGAGGGAAGTGACTGTCTACCAGTAGATTTAGAGGCACGACACACTAATTAATCTATAGAACAGATTAGATCATTCGAGAGGGTTTCCCCACAAATTTTTCAACGTCTCTTCTAATCCCCATCAGGGAGCAGGGCCTTCTCTATCCATCTAGTCCTATTCTTACATTCATCTAAAACGGTAACTGACAGTGTTTTCTTAGTCGCTGTCATGTGCCTCACTATTTGACCTGCAGTAAAGTCTCAGGGTGTTCCCCATTAGGTGACTTCAAGTCACTTCAAGATGTGGGCATGTCTCCCCCTTCTGTCAGCAGACTACTCTTGGATATCATTAGATAAGACAGGGTAAAATATATGCTGTCAGTGTGAGCTAATAAAGTCAAATGCTACAGGCAACAGGTGCCATTTTGGGCAAACATGTTTTATGGGAGAAACATTTTACTTTTTAGCACACATACCAGATGTGATTGGAGCAGCAGACAGTATCAAATGACATACATATCTGTGAGAACAAGCGTGAATCAGTTTAAGGACTCATTTGTACCTGTATTTTAAACAGTAGTGTAGGAAATCTAAGGTCACACTTGCTGTGCTGCTGAACAGTACACCACAAATTGAGCCTTTATTTATTTTTTAATTGTCTGCAGTCTGAGACTGTCCTCTGCTTGCTGTCACAGGGTGTCCATTTGTGATTATGGGAGGTCAAGTCAATTTTCCTTGGAAACAGTAGAGTAACTACGGATATATTTATTTAAGTAAATTACAATAAATCAAAAATTAGGTGATGACAATTATTGAGTGTACTCTGTTTATATTGTAGGCTAAAGTCCTTGTATTCTTAAGTCAATTTTCTTCATGCATGTTTTAATTATTATGAATGTTCAGCCTCTAGAGTTGTGAATATGTTTGTCATGTTCTGACCATAAAGAATAGTTTAAAGCCACAAATAACAGCTTGGTTTGTTTCCCCTTCAATCAAGGTCATAAATCAGCTTCTAAACTTGAAAGAAATCACTTGACCTTCATCATGATTAGTCATTCAGTCATCGGCTAACTGAACAATGAACTGAACATGCAGATAACTTGTATGTCCATATTTAACCCAGCAGATATTACTGCCAGGGATGAGATTGTTTTATGACACAGCAATAACATGTGACAATCTTTTAGTTCAGTCGCGCTGTACTATAAGTTAGTTAACAACAATCCTTCCTAAAAAACCTCTAACGTGTAGTCAGCTGAACCTATGTGGCACAATGGTTTCATCCTATTTTTGGATGATGTTTTGTTCAAATCTACAAAAAGAAAAACATGAGCTGAACTGTTCTTTCCTGTAAGATCTGTACTATTCTGTGAAGTTGCCAGAGTTGAGTACACCCGTAGACTGTTTATGAAGCATGGCTGCTTTGTTAGATTTTATTTTCTGTAACCACATCATCAGCATGATCATCACTGTCACAGCTGCCTCTTCCAAACAACATCAAACTGCACTGACATCATCTCTGTGTGCAACCAAAGAGTGGCATCACGTTGCATCACATCCACTGCCTGGCAATACAGTGCACACTTCCTTACATCACTTTCAATTTAACAACAAATAGCTAATAATAAGAATAACGCCTATGTCTATGATGAAGCATACAGAGGAAGTCACTGCTGTTGATTTGACACTAATACCAGTTCCATTAACAGAAAAGATAAACAATAGCATGTTAAGAACTGACTAGTCATAGACATGTTTTCTACATTGCATCGCTACTTGCCGGTGCCCGACAACTTCAACAATGTAGAAACTGGCGGACTTTGAAGTGTGCACAACTCTCAATGAGCCAAAACAACTGTGGCGATGTTAGCTAAGAATGCTAATTAGCTCATAACTTAGCCTGGTTTGCTACATGGCCTTGGCTTCACAACCTGCGCACTTCAATGACAAAAGCTAAGAGAGTTGACAGCCAAGGTGCAACATGTATGAAGGTGGCAAATCAATGAACTTCTACCGGACAGAGCGGGCTTCGAAGCCGCAGTCAGTATTGTTTACCTTTCTCACGCCTTTGTAGATATAAAAGTATAGTTCCCGGCCCACATTGAAACAGATCCTGTCGCCGTTGCCGGACTGGTCGTTTACATTGACGAAGGAGACCTTGACAGGGTTGGAGCCCTGTGAGTTGAAAGGCACCCTATTCGGGCGGCTGTATTCGGAGTGAGTGAGAAGTTTGTAGACGCCTTCTCGTGTGGTGAATTGAGTTTTAATTTCGTTCATCTCCTTCCCTCCTCCCTCCGCCGCCATCTTGGAAATTGGCGTTCATCCTTGTCAGAGCCCCGGATGTACCAACAGCGCATGCGTGGGCTAGTTGAAGCCCAACAGACATGCGTACAGAGAAATATAAAGTCATGTGAGGCCAGACGACAAAATAAACAGTGAATAATTATAAAACGCCCACTTTTACAGAGACTAGATCGTTTGGAGTGTGCAGTAAATATAATAATAATAAAAAATGCTGGTTGTCTGAATAAATCCCTGAGTATTCTCGTGACAGAAAATGTATAAAAGCTTTAATATAAACCGAGACGTTGATTTAATTATGGAAGAAGCAACTACCCCCAGTTTATAAACCTGCTCAATTCCGCTCTAAATGTCAGCAAAGCTCATCTCTTTGACTTCTCACTTTACACAACCACCATCTTATTTCTGCAAACTATTTCAACTAGATGGAATCTAACTCCGGAAAATATCATCTTACAGTGATTGCGACAGTTCTCTACAGTTACATGGACACTCAGCTTCTAGCAGTGTCTTCTATCCACTGGAAACATCAGGATTGCATAATAGATGTGGCAAAGTGTAGTAGACTGCCATCATCTGGTCAGCCTCGACCACATACACTAGATTAGGATTAGTCCTTTATCCGAATCATACTATTGACTATTATGTGACAAGAGCTTAATTCATTCATTCATTGCATGCTGCTTTCAGAATTCTAAATGTGACATGAAATTTGAAGTTGTAGATATACAAACTCAAGCACAAAGCAAAATAAGGTGAGTATTTTCAGTAGTTCTTAGCACTGATTCTACAAATCTGTGAAACCTATTGCAACCAAAGACACCATTCTTCTTTTTGGTGGTGCGGATGAAGACTACTGGTTATCACATCAGATCAAGATCCCCCATAGATGCTGAGGTTAGGCCGCACCATATGGTTCACACAGGGGCATTATCATCCTAGAAGACACCGTTCATTACACCCCTGTGTAAATTGGCCTAAGTGAGCCTAAACATTTTATGTCCTCTCACTAATGGCTTATCTCAACATATCGTAGCCTATGTTTTGTAAATGAACTTTTCAATAGGATATGTATTGTGCAACATTCTCTCCCAAGCAAAGTGACGTATGTGCAATGCAAAGCACTCGGTTTTTGTTTCAACTTGTAATAGTTTATGACACACATGAACAGGCCTAATCATGTTTTTATTGAAATAAATTATCCATCTATCACTCCCTGACAGCATAATTTATGACATTTATTTTCCCAGGGACATTAAATTATCACTGTATGCCTTTTCTGTATCAAACATGCATCTTCAACAAACAATCTCACTGCATTAAACTTTAAACTCTAAATACTGTGCTGAATTAAAAATCTATATTTGTTAAACTTCACTGCACTATAAGACAAAGGCTCAGTGTAGGACCCAAACCAAATTCTTACTTTCATCACTTGTCTGCGGTTACTGGACTATAGCTTTCTAAAAAAGTAAACCCTTGCAGTTGTGGGTCATAAATCTTAAGACAGCTGCACACTCCTCCTGATGGTTAATTTTTTTAGATGAGGCAAGTCCCAGAAAATTGATTAGTAAGTAGCAAAGTATATGTTGCAAAGTTTGTGTTAGAAGCTGTGAGATTAACTCAAATACACATAAAAATGTCAAGGAGTATAGTTTTAATGTGAAACATTGATAACATTAGTGTTAACAGGTCTATTTCAATGTTCCACTGAAACTTGTGAGAGTCACCCAAGTCTTGAAGGCCAAAAAAAGATGTTATTCTGGCATCCATAGGAAGGCCATGGTGTGTGTCCAGTGGGGCGCCATGACAGCAGCTGATAGCGAAGGCAATGCACAGCTGTGACGACAAGGGCGGGTGTGGGGCCTAATATCCAGACAAGCTATCAGGAAAGCTCTCATCCTGAGTGACAGGCACTTCTTGTGACTCTGCAGCCCTATAAGGGCAATAAAGTTTAGGGCTCTGGTGTCTCCCTCACAACCCCCCTTCCAGGCTTTTCTTAACACCCCCCTTACTGTAGTGAACATATCTTCTGGAAGCTTCTGAATGGGAGCTTCGAGAAACCACCCCTTAAGTATAAAAAGACACCGTTATGTCACACGGTCTGCATAGAGTCATAGGACACTGACTTGAATACATCAGGAGAGACTTACTGCCCACAGGAGCAGCGCACACTTGGACCTCTTCAAAAAGAGAAGACAACCACAGTGATTCTTTTGACAGCCATCGTAGAGAGGTGACAGAAGACGAAGTATTTCTAAGGTAAGAGTGGATCACTGAACGTAAAAATTTGGCTCTGCATTTTAGTTTGGCTACAAACATACCAACTGCAGTAGTTACAGTAACAGTAAAAAGCCTAAAACCATGGTAATGTGGTAATAAGTAGGTTAGACAAAAGTGATTCATTATTATTATGTTTTAAATAAAGCAAGCTTACATTTAAGTAAATGTAATTCAGATATTTGTTATAAGTAGTAGTAGTGTGGCACAATAGCTTCTTTTTTTCTGTGACTGTACCATGCAAGAAGCACACGGCGTGGAGGGTCACCCTGACTCTAAATGAATGGGAGTAATGGCTGATGAGTAGAAAAGGAATAGGTAGATGAAATAAGAGCATCTTATTATAGATGGGAAACTGAAATTAAAGTATTGGTGAAATTTCAGTTTTACAGAAGCCTTAAACAATTTTCCTTTTTGGCACATTTTTTCTTGCAAATACTCTGACTCATAAAAAGAAGATCAAAAGTATGCTAAAGTAAAACACTAACTAATTACAATTTATTTATTTCACGTCTTTAAAATTATGTCTTTAAAAAACTGTGCTATATACGACACATGGTGAAGCTGTGGGGGTTGGGGAAAGCGTCAAAACTCCACCCATTGACCAAATGGTCCACCTCTGATTGACAGACGGAACATGTGCTGATGTACCAGCAGCCATTGCTCCCTTATGCCATATGGACATGACATGGTGGCCAAAGAGCTTTCCAATAAAAATTAAAGAAATATACATAATACATTAATTTGTATGATATTTTTTGAGCCAAATGAATTTATGAAAAAGCAACAGCTACATAATTAAAAAGTGCTAATTACTATTTAATGCAATTGTAACAGCATGTACCACTTTTCCATAGATGCCTGAGAGCGCTGGACACGTTATGGAGGAGGAGGTGGAGACCTTTGCCTTCCAGGCTGAGATTGCTCAGCTGATGTCCCTTATTATCAACACTTTCTACTCAAACAAAGAGATCTTCCTTAGAGAGCTCATCTCCAACTCTTCAGATGTAAGTTTTTGAATGAAATCAGCCACTTTTACAGTATAGTACATATTCCAAATAGCACTGTTTAATAATACTGATATCCTTTCTTTCCACAGGCCTTGGACAAAATCAGATATGAAAGCCTGACAGACCCCAGCAGACTTGAGTCATGCAAGGACCTAAAGATTGAAATCAGGCCTGACCTGCATGCTCGCACTCTCACCCTAATTGACACAGGTATCGGCATGACCAAGGCCGACCTGATCAACAATCTGGGTACAATCGCCAAGTCTGGCACCAAGGCTTTCATGGAGGCTCTGCAGGCTGGAGCTGATATCTCCATGATTGGTCAGTTTGGTGTGGGTTTCTACTCTGCCTACCTGGTGGCTGAGAAGGTGACGGTCATTACCAAGCACAATGATGATGAGCAGTACATGTGGGAATCTGCAGCTGGAGGCTCATTCACAGTCAAACCCGACAATGGTAACTTTGACTCTACATAATTTCATCAGTCTAATCAATATATATATTTTTTTACATTGAATATAGTTCATCCCATTATGCAGCAATATTCTAATTTGTTGGTTTTATTGCTGCTTGTAGGGGAGCCCATCGGCAGAGGCACTAAAGTCATTCTTCACCTGAAAGAAGATCAGACAGAGTACTGCGAGGAGAAACGTGTCAAGGAGGTTGTGAAGAAGCACTCACAGTTCATTGGCTACCCTATTACACTTTATGTAAGTTCCCAGACATTGAATTAGCAATAAAAATCGACTTAAAGTCTCTTAGTAATCAATTTAAAAAGGTAATGACAAACTTTGACTTAAAACTTCTTTATATTCAAGGTGGAGAAGACAAGGGAGAAGGAGGTGGACTATGATGAAGGAGAGAAGGAGGAGGAAGTTGAGAAAGAGGCTGCTGAGAATAAAGACAAGCCTAAGATTGAAGATGTGGGCTCTGATGAGGATGAGGACACTAAGGATGGCAAGAATAAGCGCAAGAAGAAGGTCAAGGAAAAGTACATTGATGCTCAGGAGCTGAACAAGACCAAGCCTATCTGGACACGTAACCCTGACGACATCACCAATGAGGAGTATGGAGAGTTTTACAAGAGTCTTACCAACGACTGGGAGGACCACCTGGCTGTCAAGGTTAGTTAAATTAACCCAGGATAAACACAGAAAGAATGTGTGCTTTTTTTGTTTGTTTGTTTGCAATTCTTATTACCCCTAATGTCATTGTTTCTTGTCTCTGCAGCATTTCTCCGTGGAGGGTCAGCTTGAGTTTCGTGCTTTGCTCTTTGTGCCAAGAAGAGCTGCTTTTGACCTGTTTGAAAACAAGAAAAAGAGAAACAACATCAAGCTGTATGTGCGCAGGGTTTTCATCATGGATAATTGTGAGGAGCTGATTCCCGAGTACCTTAGTAAGTATGAAAACATGCATTAAGATATGAAGATAAGATATGAAATACCTCCTTATTGAGCTTTAGCTGTATGGCTGATATTCTTACTTCATCATCTTCAGATTTCATCAAGGGTGTGGTGGACTCTGAGGATCTGCCCCTGAACATCTCCAGAGAGATGCTGCAGCAGAGCAAGATTCTGAAGGTCATCCGCAAGAACCTGGTCAAGAAGTGCTTGGAACTCTTCACTGAGCTAGCCGAGGACAAGGACAACTACAAGAAATACTATGAGCAGTTCTCAAAGAACATCAAGGTAGGTAGATCCATCTGGATATAGTGTTCAACCATAACCCTATATATGGAGGATTTGAATTTCACTTTAGAGACTAATATCAATGTTAACTGTCCTTCCATGTTTTAGCTTGGCATCCATGAAGATTCTCAGAACAGAAAGAAGCTGTCTGACCTTCTGAGATACTACACCTCAGTCTCTGGAGATGAGATGGTTTCCCTGAAAGACTATGTTTCACGCATGAAGGACAACCAGAAACACATCTACTACATCACTGGTTAGCTATTTAACTTTCAATACAAAACATTATTGCCCTAAAAAGGTTATTTTAAGTGTGGTAAATAGAATACCTATCATCAGAACATATCAATAACAGCTTTTTAACAACTCTCACAGGTGAAACCAAAGACCAGGTGGCCAACTCTGCCTTTGTGGAGCGCCTTCGCAAAGCTGGCCTAGAGGTTATTTACATGATCGAGCCCATTGATGAGTACTGTGTACAGCAGCTGAAGGAGTACGATGGAAAGAACCTGGTTTCTGTGACCAAGGAAGGCCTGGAACTGCCTGAGGATGAGGATGAGAAGAAGAAGCAGGAGGAACTCCAAACTAAATTTGAGAACCTTTGCAAGATCATGAAGGACATCCTCGATAAGAAGATTGAAAAGGTAACATTTCTGTTCATGGAAACAGCAGAATCTTTATTTAAAGTAACCTATAATGGTATCACAGTGTATTATACCATATATCATATGATGATAAAATTATTACAATTTGCTGTAGCTGATTAAAAAACCCCACAAACTTTTCTCATTGACAGGTTACAGTCTCCAACCGCTTGGTTTCCTCCCCCTGCTGTATTGTTACCAGCACCTATGGCTGGACGGCCAATATGGAGAGGATCATGAAATCTCAGGCCTTGAGAGATAACTCCACCATGGGCTACATGACAGCTAAGAAGCATCTTGAGATCAACCCTGCACATCCAATCATTGAAACCTTGAGGGAGAAGGCAGAAGCTGACAAGAATGATAAGGCTGTGAAGGACCTGGTCATCCTCCTGTTTGAGACTGCACTGTTGTCTTCAGGTTTCACACTGGAAGACCCCCAGACCCATGCCAACCGCATCTACAGAATGATCAAGCTGGGTCTTGGTGAGTTTCTGATGTCAAAGATTATACAAAAATGCTCATTACATTTGTTTATTATGTAATAAAGTGGAGAGTCTTTTGTTTCTAATAAATGTACTTTTCAATCACAGGTATTGATGATGATGACTCTGCAGTGGAGGATCTTATTCAGCCTGCTGATGAAGATATGCCTGTTCTGGAAGGAGATGACGATACATCAAGAATGGAGGAAGTTGACTAAAAACACTTAGTAGACACCTTTTTCTATTTATTTTTTGCTATTGCAAATAGACATTTCAATCATACACACTTCTGTTTTCTGTAACAGTATCAGTAACTGCTGAATAAATTATATTTAAAAATGTTTTAGGCTATAGACCACAGTGTGGCATAGCAGTACATTTTATCAGCTGCTTAAACATACTTATAACCGGTAAGAGTGATATAAAGTCATTTGGAATATGACTTATGTCTCATTTTGTAACTTTAACTTTTTGTTTTTGTTTTTTTTTTTTTATGATACACATTAACATTTTTAATAAAATGTCTTCAGAAATATGCTCAGTGCTGTATTCTGGTGGTCTTCATTCATTTTATCAGTTTGTCAGACTTCTACTAACACAAATTTGTCAAAATATAAAGAATGCATCATTGATTCTCATAGAAAGTTCTTTTTTCCATTTAAATATTCTGGAATTTTCAGTGAACTCAGCGTGGTTCACTCATAGTTTCGGTTACCACACGACTTCCTCAGCCGGCACATCTTGCCCGCCTTTAACCCCGCCTTCCTAACCTCATATGGTAAAAGAGGCGGCTACTGATACTGTGATTGACAGCCTGGAGGGCCTGTCAACGGCCTCCACCGAGCTCTACCGAGGATGATTCCAGATGGTTCTGGAAGCTCAGGATTTCTCGAACGCTCGGAAGGAGTATATAGACGAACAGCCCCCACGTCCCTCATTTGAAGTCGTCCAGTTGTCTTCGCTTCGGGGTCGACCGCAACGCATTCCTCAATAGAGTTTTCAATAAACTGAGGACCAAGGTAAGTGAATGGCATCTTCGCTGAAGGGGGATGCTAACCGTTAATATACAGGATCACTAAGCTTGACATTCATGCTATTTGTCATCTAACGTTAGCTTAACTCTGCCAAAGCTGTTAGCACGATATTTATTATTTACCTAACCTTACCGTATAAAGTGACACCAGTGACAAAGTGTTTAAACGTGCTCAGCAGTTAATGTAGATAATGTAAAATGAAATCTAGTATAATGTTTAATTTATTCTTAAGAGATTGTAGCTATGTGATATGTCATTCCTTTTTAATGGGGCTTTGGCTGTTGCAAAGTGAATTGCCAAGTTGGAGTTATTTACATTGTAAACTTTGTCTTATGTTGGCAACCCTCCTATCCGTATTTCCAGTGTATTATCAGACACTGGAAGACAGCAGGATCATGGACCACATGGTGCATTCCTGGTGCACTTGTCAAGCAGGAATTATGTTAAGCAGGCGTGTTACTAAATAAACCTTAATCAGATTTGCGAAGCCCACAGATTTGCTTCGATTTGAACCCCCACTATAAAGAGAATAGAGCTAAGTGACGAGAGATGACATGAGGTTAATACAGACGGTCATTCACAGAATCTCAAACTGTAAGAGGAGGAGCTTTTCATTCCTATGGAAACTGCTAGAGTTCTCCTCGCCTCCTGGTACCTTCTAGAAACTTGCATTGCATCAGGGAAACCGGCAGGTGGTGTCATTTTTGCTGATGTGCTATTCCAGCCACGTGCTCATCTTTGATTAAACACTAGTGTTAATAAGGCCATTCATTCAGATCTCAGTCTTGTCTCATATATTCAAATTTGGCCACATGATGGCATTTATTACTTAGCCTCTGTGACTTCGCATAAAGACCCTCTAGGTTTTCAATTGACCTTAATACAGTTAGATTCTCTGTGTCTTGGTACCTTTTCAGGTCTCAAAACAGTTACTTGTATATGTATGATGCTATTTTTAGAGATGGAATAAAACAGTAGTAGGTTTGGTTTCCTAGGAGGGTCTGGCCAAGCCAAAGTGAACATCAGGGTCAATTTTCTTTTTTCTCTAAAACAATATTTTTTGATTACTAAGTATGAAAGACATATATCTTTAGTTTCTAAATCTGTTTATTTAATTTGTACCCGAATTACAACTGAATGTAGAAGAAAATTACCATGAATTAATATCTTTTAAAACTAAAATAAAAATTACATCAGTTTCATTTTTGGATATAATGTATTCTCATATATGAAGGAAACTGTGGTATGCTAAATATTTGCACTTTCCTGAAGGAACAGCACTTTTTGGCATTTTTTTTTTCCAAACCTTGAATAACTGCTGTATATTTTTCCTCACTCCATTACTTTGTCAATGATGATAAATTCATGCTTTTATTATTAAATATTTGGTTATTATTCCTTAATGGCATGTTAAAGTACTTGCTTAGACCTACAGTTTGAGCTATTATGGTGGCTGCTAAATACATTTTTAGAAACATATATGGAATGATTGGTATTTCTGCACAGTGCTTTCTCACTCCATTACTCGCTTGGCCAGGCCCATAGGTGAATACTAATGGGAGCACAGCATAAGCATTTACCCTCTTGTCTGTATGTAACATCTACAAAAATCCCATTTTGATGGAATAATGGCAGTCAGGTGCTAAACAAACAAGGCATGAAAATACTAATACATCACTGCTGTGTGTTATGGTTGTTACATTTGGATCAACAGCATTGTTGTAATTGTAAAGAAACTGTTGAAATTGGCTTTATGTTATTGTATTGAACATAAGGGTATTTTTCTTATAAATTACCTAAAGGGTGGTGGTTCTTGTAGATTCGTTAGTTATGGTGCAGAACAACATGGATGCAGTCCTCACACAGATGATACAAAGATAATGAATCAAATTTAAGTCAGTTGTTTCATTTATTTTGTACACAGTATTTGTTTCAGCATAATTCAAGGACCTGCCAAGGCCTGTGTACACTGTTACAGTATAAAGTTATGTGCCACTAGTAGAACAAAACATACTGTACACATGTGTGTATATTTTTTCAGTAATAATGATAAAAATAATAATCATGGATTAGATTTCTGTAGTGCTTTTCAGGGCACCCAAAGCGCTTTACATTATTGATCCATTATTTATTCTCTCACATTCTTGCTTTTTTTAATGTGATTTTCATAAGAAGTGCTTTCCTCTGTGTAGATGCCTGAGTTACACGACCAACCAATGGAGGAGGAAGCTGAGACTTTTGCATTCCAAGCTGAGATTGCTCAGCTGATGTCTCTGATCATCAACACTTTTTATTCCAATAAAGAGATCTTCCTTAGGGAGCTCATCTCTAACTCTTCAGATGTAAGTTTATTATGTCATAACTTTTAAATAATTATTTAAAAATTAAATAATGAAAAATGATGACATTAATGTAAAGGAGTCTAGAAGTTAATATTTATTTTACCTCCTAGGCCCTGGACAAAATCCGCTATGAGAGTCTCACTGATCCCTCTAAGCTGGACACCGGCAAGGATCTTAAAATTGAAGTCATTCCCAACAAAGAAGAGCGCACCCTCACTTTGATTGACACAGGTATTGGCATGACCAAGGCCGACCTGATCAACAACCTGGGTACAATCGCCAAGTCTGGCACCAAGGCTTTCATGGAGGCTCTGCAGGCTGGAGCTGATATCTCTATGATTGGTCAGTTTGGTGTGGGGTTCTACTCTGCCTACCTGGTGGCCGAGAAGGTGACGGTCATTACCAAGCACAATGATGATGAGCAGTATGCCTGGGAATCCTCTGCTGGAGGCTCATTCACAGTCAAAGTTGACAACTGTAAGTAATGTACTGAAATGTAATGACTTAACATGTTTGCTGTGATATAACAGATTTACTTTTTTTTTTTTTTTTGTTAGAAAGCATTAATATTATTTTTATTGATCTTTGTCATATACAGCTGAGCCCATGGGTCGTGGCACTAAGGTGGTTTTGCACCTAAAAGAAGATCAGACAGAATACCTCGAAGAGCGAAGAATCAAAGAAATAGTGAAGAAACACTCACAGTTTATTGGCTACCCAATCACACTATTTGTAAGTAATGGCCTAAGTTGATATTTTACTTTTATTGTTTTGTGGGATTTATTTACCTTTTTTAAAAGATTTCAAATGAAACAAATGTGTATGTAAAGCTGCACCTTGTGTGGTTCACTGGCATTTTTTGGTTCAGTAAAAGTGTAATGTACTTGAATTGGGAATACTATTGGGTTTGTGCCTGTTTTTCATTGATAGCCATTAACTGATTGGCTGCTGTTTAGGTGGAGAAAGAGCGTGACAAGGAAGTGAGTGATGATGAGGCAGAGGAGGAGGACAAGGAAAAAGAGAAGGATGAAGAAGAGGAAAAGGACGAGGACAAGCCTGAAATTGAGGATGTCGGTTCAGATGACGAGCACGACCATGACAAGTGTTCAGACAAAAAGAAGAAGAAGAAGAAGATCAAGGAAAAGTACATCGATCAGGAAGAGCTCAACAAGACCAAACCTTTGTGGACCCGTAACCCTGATGACATCACAAATGAGGAGTACGGGGAATTTTACAAGAGTCTCACCAATGACTGGGAGGACCACCTGGCTGTAAAGGTTTGAATCTTAGAATTCTTCTGTTAATCTTTGTTTAAATTATCTGCATTTGGCTTTTTAATGTAAAATGGTACACTGACACTGACTAATTTTCCCACAGCACTTTTCAGTTGAGGGCCAGCTTGAATTCCGTGCTCTGCTCTTTGTGCCTCGGCGTGCTCCCTTTGACCTTTTTGAGAACAAGAAGAAGAAGAACAATATTAAACTGTATGTGCGCAGGGTGTTCATCATGGACAACTGTGACGAGCTCATTCCTGAGTACCTCAGTGAGTATTAACTGAACTGTGAAATTGCTAATTAAAAATGTGAGATGGAACTTCATGAAGTTCTACAGGTTCATGAAGTAAATTAAAATAGATAAGCACTTGTTATGTGTATATGGAATCTGAGGAACAATAAAACTTTACAGGGATTTAGTTTTGATCAGTTGTCTTGATTTCTCCCACTAGATTTCATCAAGGGTGTGGTGGACTCTGAGGATCTGCCCCTGAACATCTCCAGAGAGATGCTGCAGCAGAGCAAGATTCTGAAGGTCATCCGCAAGAACCTGGTCAAGAAGTGCTTGGAACTCTTCACTGAGCTAGCCGAGGACAAGGACAACTACAAGAAATACTATGAGCAGTTCTCAAAGAACATCAAGGTTAGTGTGTGACCCGCTTTCCTTACCTTGTTTCACATAAATACTCTGCACTTACCTTGGTTTGATGTTAAATGTTTAGACAAATTAGGCCACATATGAACTCACTTCTAGCAGTATGAAGCTTGCATGTTACTAAGGTGCAATGCTGTACAAGAACCTTTGGTAATGCAGTTAATGACTACCCCGTGTTCCTGTGACCTCTTCAGGCAGCGGCCATCTGTCTGATCCTTTTGCCATATTGTCCCAATGAAAAGCTGCTTTGAGGCTCATTAGGGGCTCCTTACTGCCATCTTCTGTTGTCTGAATGGAATACTCTGCTTATCAGTGACTGCAGCTTATTACCACTGATAGTATCAAATGTGTTTTATCTCATTGTAGAGAGATGTTGTATATAAGTAGTTTAATATATGACAGCAACGTACACCATGTCTATCAGGTGCAGTTTGTTAATGACTATTATATCTTTTTAAATTTTTTTTTATTTATTTTTTTTTAGCTTGGCATCCATGAAGATTCTCAGAACAGGAAGAAGTTGTCTGAACTGCTGCGATACTACACCTCAGCCTCTGGAGATGAGATGGTTTCCCTGAAAGATTATGTCACACGTATGAAGGACAACCAGAAACACATCTACTACATCACTGGTGAGGATGCTTTTCCTCTTTAATTTCCAGTCTTAATGTTTACTGTGCTATAGGACTTTATATGAATGACACATTTACTGTGATATTTCAGGTGAGACCAAAGACCAGGTGGCCAACTCTGCCTTTGTGGAGCGCCTTCGCAAAGCCGGTCTAGAGGTTATTTACATGATCGAGCCCATTGATGAGTACTGTGTACAGCAGCTGAAGGAGTTTGAGGGCAAGAACCTGGTGTCAGTGACCAAGGAAGGCCTGGAACTGCCTGAAGATGAGGATGAGAAGAAGAAGCAGGAGGAAAAGAAAGCACAGTTTGAGAACCTTTGCAAGATCATGAAGGACATCTTGGAGAAGAAGGTGGAGAAGGTGAGGAGAATTGACAGGATTTATTGCCGTACATGAATTGTTTGCAATTCACTGAGAACTAAATTGAAGCAGAAGGTGGCATTAACTCTCTATCTCCACAGGTCACTGTGTCAAACCGTCTTGTCTCATCCCCTTGCTGCATCGTCACTAGCACCTATGGCTGGACGGCCAACATGGAGAGGATCATGAAGGCCCAGGCCCTCAGGGATAACTCCACCATGGGCTATATGGCTGCTAAAAAGCACCTTGAGATTAATCCTGATCACCCCATTGTGGAGACGCTGAGGCAGAAGGCAGAGGCCGACAAGAACGACAAATCCGTGAAGGATCTGGTCATCCTCCTGTTTGAGACCGCTCTGCTCTCCTCAGGATTCACCCTGGATGACCCCCAGACCCACTCCAATCGTATCTACAGAATGATCAAGCTGGGTCTTGGTGAGTAGTTGTGTTTATTTCAACTTCAGAAAATTGATAAGACAAGTTGTGTTTAATATTATTAAATGGCAGTTGTCATAGTTGTGACTCAGCATCTGTTTGTCTCTCTTCTAGGCATTGATGAAGATGATCTGACTTCAGATGATACCCAATCTGCTCCCACTGAGGACATGCCCCCTCTTGAGGGTGATGATGACGACACATCCAGGATGGAGGAGGTGGATTAGGGTCTTAATTTCCTGATAGCTTTGGGAAGTAGCGCTATATAAAGTCTCAAGTTTAATGTTGTGAATGAGCCTGGAATGTCCCTTTTGTCAAATTCAATTTATTTCCCCTTGAATTGACTATACTGTTCAGAGTCATTCCTTTAGTATTTTTGTTTGTCACTTTTTGTATTTTGAGTTGGTATCAATGCATTTTGTTTTTATATTTATTGACATTCCAATGTTTGTGTTATTTTAACTGTAAATATATCAGAACTGAATTAAAAAGAAGTTTACCATGTTAACTGTCTTGTCTTGTGTTTGTATTATACATTAGATTCAGGTTCTTCATTCTTACTCAGATGCTCAGTTTGTGTTTAGCTCTCTTGGATGACTGAGTGTAATATTTACAAAATATAAGCATTCTTCTGTATATCACATTATCTAAGACTAACTGTAAGCCCTGTTGAATCATGTCTCACATTTTAGCTTCTGCAACATGCATCTTGTATATGTGTTACTAGGTGGTAATCTCAGAAGACCTTGGAAAAGTTGAAAATGGGAGAAATATTTATATTTAAGAATTTACTGTATCCTTCATTGCACCTCATTTCAGGTGTCCTAATAAGTATCAGATGAATGGATCACAGATGTTGGCATTTAGTTTCTAAAGGTTTAACATCCTATGGCTGAAAGATTTAATATTGATTTAAATTTGAAAAAAGCTGAATACATACTTGGAAAATCTAGAAAAGCATTTTACAGTAGGTGGCGGTCATGCTTCACTTGGACCTAACAGTCCTATTTAATAAGATTTTGAGTTCAATTAAACTACCAGCCAAAGTAATGACTTATTTTAAGACTGTTATTTAAACACACCATTGACAAAAAAACTGATGACTCAAAATAAATTAGCTCTCAGAGATGAGATGAGCAGAAGCAATCTGCGTAGTTGCACGAACTGTAGTTTAATGTAACACCGAGCTAGGAAATATGAAATAGATTAAAAAAAATAATTTTTGTATATTTTATATTCCTCCATATTTTTTACAATATAAATGTTATATTTTAAATAGCTGAAAAAACAGCCTGCCGACAGCTGTCAGTATGTGGCAGTGCTGTCTCATCATGTGTTAAAATAAGTGTGACCAGCAGGGAGCTCCCCATCCTTACCAATGCTCAGGGTTTCATTGTGAGACGCCGGAGTCAGCTGACACACAGCAGCCAATCACACGCCGAGGACAGGCTGAACCGCCTAGCAGTGTGGTCCCGAGAGTTGTCAGGTTTTGGTTGTGGAGTATTCAAGAGGGGAGCAAGGGCGGCTACGCATATACAATGCCGAATAAAACGAAAAAAGATAAGGTGAGTCTAAGATTTATCGTGAGATAAGATGGAGAGAGGTAAAGTTAGCGCGGTATGCATTGCAGTGTATTTAATGATAAACTGGCCCCACAACAAGACATTTAGCTGCTAGCGCAGTGTCCCATGCATCACATTAACGTTAGCCAACAGCAATCATCACCAGCTAGCCGCTGTCCTGCCAGTCCTTGGTACGATTTGCTTTCCAATAATTAAAAGAAAACCGTTATTCAGAAGTGAGGTGATAATGTTTGCTTGTATGTAGTTTCTAGTACACTACGAGTGTGATAGTAGCAATTCATTAAGAACTTTTGCATTTAAGTTGAGCTAAAAAATCCGGGCTCGTGAGATTGCTGCTGTTTGTGAAGTAACCTAGCTAACTGGTAGCTAGCTGCAGACTTGCCAGTGTGGACTATGAGGTAGGGTTCACAGGCTGGCTATATCTGGCAACTAGTGACCGCTTACTGTTGTGGTAAACCTACTTATCCACTAATGTCACGTTCACTCAAGTGCTTAAACTTTTCGTTGCAGGAGTCGCCCAAGTCTGGTAAAGCGGGCAAGAGTGGAGGACAGGAGAATTTAGAGCATGAGGTAGGCTAACTCAGGACATCTTGAATGACACTGACTGGAAAACTGGGCCAATTTACCACAAGTTCAAATGCAACTGATATTACACTGTCTGTCTGTGTTTGATACAGATCTGCATTGTTGTGCATATTGTGAAGGGGTTTTTTTGTATTCAGGCCTAAGCTTGAAGCTCAGATTTGCATAATGTCATGTCCTTGTAAACAGGAAATCAACTGATAGAACAGTTCAAACAGAAAATCAGTGTAATTTGATGAACAATATTGATAATGACCCTTTAATTCCATGATGTGT
>JAPQRP010000018.1:12788427-12809201 GCA_037367295.1 Apogon hyalosoma
CACAATTCAAAAGCAATGTCTGATTTTCACTGGTTAATTTTCATGGAATTTTTATTTATTATTACTTTTGTCAGATTTGAGTTATTTCTGTGACTATTGTGGGTTTTTCTTTCATTAACAGAAGAGTACCAACAATTTTGACCATTTGTGTAGTTAGAGCTGTGTCTCTATGACTGGACGCTGCTGAAGGGGGAAGGAAGACTAAGTTGAGCTACTGTGATGAGGGTTTGTCTACTGTATCCAAAGGCCTTTTCCTCTGAATAGATTTGAACCATAAGCACTTATTACCAAGGACCATGACATTGTAATGGGAAAATCAGCAGACCTGTAAATGACTTGCTCAGCTGTGTCTGTTCCTGCTGGGCTACAGCAGTAGAAAGCTGCGGTTTAACATAAGCAAGCCCTCCATCCCATCCAGGGCAGACTCAGTCTTCCACTCTCTCTTTCCACTGCCAGAAATAGACAGATACTGCAAAAAGCCTGATTGATGCATGTGCCAATAGAACATTTGGAGACTTTTTGTAACAAGTGGGTGTGTTTAGTGTTGTCTTCTTAGTCAGAAGAACAGACCTTCAGATGGTAGGTTGACCCATGACTGTGTAAACAGAATGATTAAAAAAAAAAAGGACCATTTATACACTCAGACTAAACTACATGATAATATCCATACATTGTGCTGTTTTTAACACTAAGGTGACTGGCTCCACCGTCTTGGAAGGAGGTAAGCATATTAAATGGACAGTCAGATCATAGAAATCAGGAGCTACAGCCAAATATGACTATCTTGATTTCAACTGCCACCTATAGCATCTCCAAAGCAGAGGTAGAAACCCAAAAGAAACGCCTATGATCTGTATCTGTGATGTAGAACAGCTGTGCACCAAGTACAATTATTTTATTAGTTACTCAGTGTCTACGTGTTGGTCTATGAAAAGCTAAAAATGTGCCACTTTGTGATATAAATCAAAGACCCACTCTGTGTACAGCTATATCTGCCATCGAAAGTTGCACTGTTTCTGATTATCAATAAATTAATACTTTAGAAAAAAACCTAATTAGTATAAAAGGGTTCTGTTCAGCTTTTGTATGCAGAACTGTGTTTCTTACTAAACTGGACTATACACTACACAGCTTTGTATGCTTTGAATACCAGCTCTCGCTTTACATAGAAAAGACTTGTTTGGATTGGCTTCATTGCTGCACATCTGGTTATTAAGTGTGAATCCTCACGGGGTCAGAAAAATCAGTTTGAACAGGAAATGAATTCTTTGTTGACATTTTTTCATGACGTATTGATTTTCATGGAGTCTTCTTAAAATGTGGTAGTACAGAACAAATAAACTGCAAATTTTAGCCTCGAATTTTGTTAAAACATTTTCTTTAATTACATTATTGAATTGCAGTAAACATAATTATGCCTTTCCCCTGGGCCTAGTCCTAGTTTGTCATGGTAATTTAGAGGTTACATTACTATCTATACATGCCAACTTACTGTCAGTGTTACTGTCTTTGGCATTAAATGTAATTAGCAAAATACAACTTGTTCTTTCTTGGTATTTTAGATTGATGTAAATAAAACTCCTTTATCAAATGCTCCATCTTAACCAGGGATTTCACTGTCTGCTTTGTTGTACATTTGACCTTTTCCTGCACAACTTCACAGTGCAGGGTTTTGTCTCCAGTGTTGCTAAGACAGAGAGTGCTGCTTACTGCACATTCATATCCTGTGTTGCTCACATTGAGACTTCCTGCCTTCCTGTTTCTCTGCCACACACACCTGGGCTCAGGCTGTGGTCCTGGAGAGCCATCTGTCACGTAAACACACACATACACGCATACACAATGACATACAGCGGATGCGTACAGGCAGTTACAGAAGTAGAAGATCCTCTTACGAGAAAAATAGTGTTTAACTGTCTTCTGCAAAACATCAGCTTACAACTGGGAGTTTAGTGACAAAATGTATCTGAAACAAAAAAACATGTCTTTGGGCATGTATGCTTGTGGGTTTTTTTTTTTTTTTTTTTACAATATTGTATTTTTTTCTGTTTAAGTGTGATTTGTTGTAACTTGTTCATTCAGTTGTGGTTTTGTGGGTTGCTGTGTGAGTGAGAGATCACTTTACCTCTCACTGATTCTTACTAGTGGTCTGCATGTTGGAAAAAGTGTGTGTATCTGTTAGTTTCCTTCTTATATTTGTGGGTGTTTGACTGATGTTAAGGGTCTAGTTTGTGCTTTAAAACTCTGGACAGATGTAGCAGCTCTTACTCCAATCACAGAAATGGCCCCACCCCTTTCCTTTCAGCCCACCAGCCAGTCCCTTCCCTCATGTTTATTTATTCTGACAGCCAGCCCATGTGATTGCAGCCGGCCAACCGGGTGGCTGCAGTGGGGGATGACATCACTAACTAGCTTGTTCCCTCCAGCAGCAGGGGAGCTTCATTTTCTGCTCCGAGTGTTCGTGCTAAAATGGAGGCTGGCTCCTCGCCTTAGCCTGGGTTGCCCTCTTCTCCCCTGTCTCCTGCTTCAGCTCACTGATGTTGGCATGTACTAGAGCTACCAGTGGGATGGTTCTGGATGCTCCAAGCTCCAATGGGCCTTTTCAGCCTGTGGCCCTTATGCATTTTAGAGGTGAGAATAGGAAATTTACCTCTTCTGCTGCTCTGTGTGTGTGTTTCAGGGGGAGATGGGCAAGAATGTTTTTGCAATTTAGCAACTGCAGCTGCTTATTTGGCTTCTGTACAACAAAGTGGTGTTGTCAGTCTACTTTGTGTAAAAGTTTCTGCAAGACACTGAGTGTGTATCCTCTTAGTGTTGGTGGCATCACTATTTTTGGAAGAGGAAGTGTGTGATTGTGTTTGTATGTCAACGAGGAAGGGTTTTGCCAAGGTACTGCACAGCTTAGCTCTATTTAGGGAGGGAGGGGAAGAAGGAGAGCTAGTTTTGAGTCTCCCATCCCCCCGTCAAGACTGCTGATGTCATAGGAAGTGAGGTCAATTCTTGTTTTGTGTACATTTGTTCTGTATTAAGGCACCTGGTGTCATTTGTCACAGGTGTATGTGGGAATCCTTGTTGTAGCTGAATGTCTAGTAGGCTGCAGAATTGCAAGCTTAAAGATGATACTCATGACACCAGCAGAACCTGACACTGGATGAATGTGAAAACCATTTTCTTTACCATCATGTCTTCACCATATGTAGATATGCAAGTTTATATTTAACACACAGGCATTTGTAACATACACATGTGTTCAAATGGCTTTGTATAGACTTTTAATTACAGCGATAAGGATAACTAAAGTCTGATGATTTAATTCTACATTAGCTGGCCCATTTCTGCCCTTAGTCAGGTCAGAGTATGTGCAAAGTGTTTGACATTAAATGCCAGTTTAATAACTAGTTTATTAAATATTTACCAGTAGGCACACTGTTGTTTTTGAGATTTGTACTTGGGAGGAATTTGTGTACATAATGGTTTCCTGTGTGCAAGCTGGAGGCTTTAGATGAGTAAAGGTTATTTGCCCATCCATGCAGCGAGGCCTGTGTGTGAAGTCTGCAGTTGCACAGCATGCCGCTTAATATTTTAGGCTTGTTCAGAAACCCTAGTGCTGTTGTGTAACAGGAGCTGGTAGACCTCTTGGCACTTTGGGGCTGATGAGATGAAGTGCTCAGTGGTGGACCTGTGTTTTGGCTTGTTGGGATCAGCCACAGCCCTTCCAGGCACGTTAAAAGTAAATTCACTGACATCTAGTTTACACACAGGTGACCTCTGTTTTATTTATACCTACAGACTCTGAACACATTTATCTACCAAGTCATGATTGAAAACTGTTGTGTTTGATTCAGTTGTTTTGCTTGTACAGTTAATTTACATATTCTGGATACAGTTGGCATTTTGACAGTAAAATGACAGTGTCTAAAGAGGTTTTATGTGTAACATTTCTGATTGCAGTCTATGAATGCAACATTATAATGGTGCATATAGCAGTGTGGCACACTCATAAGTATAAATGTATTACTTGTCTTCATTCTGTCTTCCCATTCCTGAAACTGTGATTCACATCACAATTGGTGATAAATTAAGCACAATATAATTTTTATTGTAACATATGATTGAACTGTAGTACACACAAGGAAACTCCTAAAAGCACATATTCTTTCAGGAACATGTCATTCGATGCCTCGTCCACCACCTCAGTTTTAGAGGCAGCCTTTCCTGGTGTGTGTTAAATATCAGCTTTGCCACTGACTCCTAATGTGGTGGATTTGTGAAGCCAGTCTATCTGATAGTGCTGTTCAGCCATAGTCCTTTTGTGGAAGTGTGCACAATCTTCCGAGCTGAGGTTCTTGACATAGGTTGTGACAAGAAATTGTTGATACTTGCATAGTTGATATTGGGGCTGCAACTAATGATAATTTTAATGTTTAACTGATCTGTAGATTATTTTAATTATTATTCAGTTCATCGGATAAACTCAAAAGATTCAATTCTCAAAGATTGGTTTTTAACCCAAAGCAATATAGGCTGCAGATGAGTCATGAATGATTACATCCCTGCAATGGCTTTGGGTATACTTAGCAAGCACTAGCCTGCTACCTAGACTTGTTATGGCCAGAGACTAGCAAGATATAGTCTTCAACCAGCTCTGGTAGGTAACGTTAGTCTGGTGGCCTGATGGACAGAGATGGATGAAAACATAATTATGAGGACAGTGTCTAACTAGCTAGAGGGCTAAAGTAGCCATGACATGTAGGCAATCTTAAACTAGGTTTACGTTCCTGGGGGCCACGACAACGCCGTTTGCCTGAAATGTAGTGCTCTATGTTTTCCTCTGTTATACTACACAGTGTGCGGGCATGCCTCAATACTAACGTGCTCAAGACCCAACAAAACGACTGCCGAATTCATTGCCAACTTTTTTAAGAATTGATTTAGATCGATTTGATTTGGTGTTGCAGCACTAGATGATATGCTGTATTCAAAACAATAAACATGCTGCAAGTTAATGATTACAACTCACAGTATTGGTTCTTTCATTGCACTTACAGTGGCCACATGCATGTCACTTGTACTTGACTGTCTGATGGGCTCTGCTGGCTAAAAGGCAGATTATAATGGACGATACATGGCATATTCTAAAACTACTCATATTTGTGTAAACTACATTCTGTTTAGAGCAACATCCATGTGTGGGAGCTCTGTTTGGTTCAGTGTTTGATGTAGAGATTGATACAGTGTGTTTACATTGCTGTTTCCTGTTGTGTCAGAGTGCTGGTAGTAGATTGTCAAGCAAGTTGTAGATCCCTAGAGTTAGTGCATACTAGTATTTTTTAGGTTTTTTTTTTTTTTTTGGTCTATGATGTGTGCTTTTTTGTTATGATGGGCCTAAAGTGAAGGATATTTTTAGTTGTTTTTGACTCAGTTTCTTTTTTTATCTTCTGTTGATGCTATGTGCTTCCCTGAAATTCTGCATTGCCATAGTAGTGGTTTTCTGTGTGGCATCCATAAGCAGTTGAGTTTCATCTTATGTTGCTAGATTTTGATATTTAGCTATTTTGTCTGAACGTCTGTTAAATTTTGATGTTTTTGAAATTTACTATTTCTTTTCTGTATAGCCATTCCCTATAAATTCCTGCTGTAATTCTTTTCTTGCTTAGCTAATTTTAACATGACTTCTCAAGACTCACTTCATGTTCATGGTTTAATTAAAGCTGTTTAAAAAAAAAAAAAAAAGTGTGACTTGGCCTTATGGGAGTTGTCCAGTCAATAGTACAAGTTGTAACATGTTTTACAAGGTGTTTCTGGCTGACACATCTGTTGATTGTAGCTGATGGATCAGACGTCAGTAGCCTCTGATTTGTGTTTGCAGTGGCAGCAGCGTACATGCTTCTCTGATTCCCAGTGGTCACCCCTTAGACCAAAGTCCTGTCTAAGCCCTGTGGTCACCATGGTGACTTAAACATTCAGTTTGTTAATGGGGAGACAGCACGGTCTTGTAAATCATAGACTGTGACGAACAAATAAATGCTCCGGCGTGAGGTGAAATATTGTTTAATGTCACTATCCTGCATCTGGGCTCAGTATGAATAGATGTACGGCTTCGGTTTTCAGACAGGTGGAGGTAAATTAATTTGCAGGTTTAGGGCTTTGTGTTGTCAGCCATCTTTGTGAGCGAAGGTAGAGATGAAACTTCTGTGGTTTATAGTCACCGTGTAGTTCTTCACACAAATGTCTGATGTAAAAGAAGTGGAAAAATCTGTTTTTGTTTTTTTGTTTTTAACTTGTAGGCACAACAGTTGCAGCTTAGGATATGTTCAAAGAAACCAATTAATAGGCAGTGGTTGTATGTTTCACAAGCTGTTGGTTTCAGCAGAACTTGGCTCTGTTAGCAGCTGATTCCTAATTTGGGGCTACTCGATCAGAATTACTGACTATGAAGGCAAATAAAATTATGTTTTGTTTGACAGCTATTAAGTTTCTAGTAAAGGCAAAAATAGTTGGTGTATTTGCTAGTATACTGGAAATGCATGTTCACTTTGATTTATTTATTTTTCATTTATTGGGTGACTAATCAACTAACAGGTTTCTCCAGCTTCAAAATAACTCCTACTTTTTATGATGATGTGTACTTGTGTTTATTTGCAGTACACACTTGCCAGCAGAGTTGGTATCATCACCACTATGTGCAGTATATAATACTGGTCAAGATGATAGTCTTTCTTTTCCAAAGGTGAGAGGGAGATTAAAAAGGGCTTAACATTAGCCAGACTTTATATGTGAACCACAAAGATAGTGCAAATTGTTGCTATCTTGAAATCCCAACAGGGAATACTTCCATTTGTTTATCAACAGGGTCCCTTTGGTTCCTTTTTAAAAATCTTAAAATATGTCATTCATGGTCTGAAATGTTCTTAAATATTCAGAAATTGTGTGAGGGAAGTATTGAATTTCATGTGGCAGAATGAATGAGTGTGCCTGTGTTTTCAGTTAAAGCAAACCCAGCATTTCACTACTCGTCATGTTATGTTTTATTAGTAAGTTGATTTAATAGTAACGAACAGCAGTAAACACATTTCAATTAATATGTGGTGTACGCTGTTTTCTTGACATGTTTTGGATATCTTCTGCTCTAGCTGATTTATGTGAGACAGCTGTTCTGTATTGATAATGCATGCACGCTGGAACAGAAAGGATGTTGGCTCATTTATGGTGGGCGTGCAGTAGCTACAAAAATGTATAATGATTTTTAACTAGCAAGGTAATGAATATACACAGACAGGTGTGCCTACATATTCCTGGAGCCAGACTGAGAGCTTTCACATCATTCATTCTCGTGGCGACACCATTTCTGTAAAGATAGGTTATTGATTTATGAAGCCTGTAAATGAGGTCTGCATATGTTGTCAACTGAGTTCCACAGTAGCAAAGTATTGGAAAGTGTCAGAATATCTATTACTTAATGAAAATAATTAGTACCTGTTCAAAAGAAGGGGGAATGAAGAAATATTTTAGTAGGCCTGTATATTGTTGGTAGTAACCTCCACTTATACAAAGCACTACTCTCCTCCTGCAGGTGTAATGGAGACTAATGTCAATTGTGTGTTTATCTGTACATTAAACTTCTGGTTATTCATGTTGTTTTAATGCATGTTCATTTAACCCGTAAACACCCAAATATCCACTGGTGACCAAAATCATGTAAACTGTTTCTAGTTCTATCAATACAGGTAAATTATTGGTGTAAAATGCAGTTTGTCATCTTCTCATATGACCCATTTGGATCTTCAGAGGCTCCAGAGTGAATGTGGAAACACTGTCAGTAAAACCCATGGTGTTTGACCCATGATGGTGTTTGGAAATGTTTGTTTTTTAATTCATTCATTGATATATTTGCTCAAAAGGTCATTTTTTCTTCAGTTTTCAATGTTTTGATGTAATAACCTTTGAATTTGAGTTTTCATGAACATCTAAATTAAGTATTGGAAATTAAATATAAGGAATTACATGATTTATGGTGGAAAATACAAAATTCAGAGAATAATATTATAACAAATGATGATAAATCCCTTAAGTAAAGGTTAAATAGAGAGAAATTTAATATAGGAACTGCCACAATGTAGCGCTGGATCCTTATGGGTTAATATGATAATGACATATATCTGTTGCTGCTTCAGACAGAGCTATCACGAATTTAAAAATACATCTCTGCCATTAAATAGCTTTAATATTTTTGTCTCTTTTGACATTCCTGTCCATTTTCTGTCTTACAGATGTACCCCCCGCAGAACAGGAGAAGTTGTTCATTCAGAAGCTGCGGCAGTGCTGCGTCCTCTTCGATTTCGTCTCGGACCCTCTGAGTGACCTAAAATGGAAGGAGGTGAAGAGGGCGGCGCTGAGCGAGATGGTGGAGTACATCACCCACAACAGAAACGTCATTACTGAACCCATCTACCCAGAGGTGGTTCACATGGTCAGTATATATAAGGGCATGAGTTCGGAAAATATCATCTCTTTAAATTACGCAACAGATAGAGCTGTATGGGTAGTGAGGTGACCTGTGTGTCAGACTGTGTTTTATTGAACCCTCCGTTTAAGTCATGAAGCCCCTTTATATTTGGTACCACATGGAATAAGTCTTAAGAAGAATGTGGCTTGTATTCGGAGTCTTTTAGAGCAACAGGTCAGTTTCTGTCCTCACTTACGTTATGTTGCTTTTCCACTGACAGTATCAGCTCAGCCCACCTTCACTTTACTCAGGTTGGTTTTCTTAGTTTTATTTCCCCTGTAGGTATACTACTCCCACGGCGTGGCTTGTTGTCATAGCAGTGTAACATAAATATTGTGACATCATGTTTTGTGTGTTTGGAGCTACAAGTGAGGCAACAATGGTGGAGGAGGAAACTTGAAGCTGCAAGTATCAATATTCAAATAAAATGTGTTGTTTTCAACACAATGGCAGCTCACTGCTCCTCATGTGTCTGTATGCTAATGCTAATGCTAGTGCTAGGTACTGAGTGTATGTATTAGGATGGGTAAAATGGAGATACTGAATAACCCTATGGGGATGATAATGACGTGAACCGATCTTTAACCTTCTGCAGATCTGTGGTTGATTCATCCAGATACAGCCTACTTGATTGAACATTTCCTCCCCTTTCAGAGACTTCCCTCCAGCTTGGCTCAGTGTTCAGCATCATAACATGATGACACATACATGTTACAGTGATGTTTTTCACATGTAGTAGTAGACTCTCAGCAGTGGTGATACTAGGAATATTATGATATTATCCAGTGGTCCTTGTTCTTACATCATGGAAGTGCATTACCCGCTGAATTGAGCAGATACCGGCAGTGGAAAAGTGGCTTTGGTGTCACAAATAAGGCCTTTGCTTAATTAAACTGGTGAATTAGCAAATACTACCGCCTGTAATGAGTTCACTTTTCTGAGGGATGATATTCCCCAGCTAAGGTGATCTGAGTTTATACAATGAGGCCATATTGTCAAACACCTAAAACATCTGAGTAGTTTGTGGTTGTTTCTTCCTGTCTGAGATGAAGGTCAGAGGATGTTGGTTAGCCTTGAGAACATTCGCTTACTTTGAATTCTCAGTAAAATGCCTGTTAGTTGTCAGATCTCAGTGAAATAAGATTCTGTTTAAATTTCTTCAAGGCATGTTTATGAATAAGGCTCTGCTGTGTATTACTGAGTACATGTGACACTGTAGAGCCACCTGACTCAGTGTGGATATTAGACTGTACTTAGTGCTGCCATATTCCCTTAACCTTTGTGTAACGATCTGCCATTTGTTAAAAAGGGCAACCTTTTTCTGGACTATTTTTGCACCATGACGAAAGAGAATGCACAGTAGTTACCAGTACCAGCAATACTTTGTGGTTTCAGACTCATTAGTCTTCATTTCTTGGCTCCTGAAAAGTCATAGGGAACTCACATGAGCATCACTGGCCTTATTTCAAACCTGGGGATGTCACAGTGTGTCACATACACAGAACACATTATCCTTAAGATCTTCTGGCTGGCCAATAAGCTATCCATTTATTTTGTTTCCATTAAGTGGTCAGTTAGTGGTGTTTGCCTAAAGATTGTCAAAACGTGAGGTGACTAATCCTAAATTGTTTGTAGCGCCTATATGCACAGATCTAAAGCTGTTTTAGACTCTAGTCACCGTGACTGTCATGTAGCTCCTGCTGGTGATTAGAAGTAGGTTCCACCGAGGTGTGTTTCATTGTGCCAGGTTCCCTTTCCCAAGCCAAATGAAAAGGCCTTTGATGTTAATCAAAGCTCCGTCTCAATACCACATGGTAAACTGCTGGTGATCAAGGTGCAAATTTACCCACATCCTCCTTGTCGTGGCTTTATTTGATCAGCACAACAGAAAATGCAACAGAGCTCCTAAATCAGCATGAAAATATACTCTTATTCCTGGCAGCCCCCTTCCCCTACCCCCTTAAAGACAAGGACTCTTTGAAGTCTCCTGACGGCTTTCATCATCAAAGTATGAAGAGTGACACGACAAACTCCTTTATCGCCATAAAGAGAGTATTCTTATGTTAAGGCTATACACATATAATAATATCTAATAATCCCATGTTCGTTCAGATCACGTTTGATGCCACACTGTTCAAGGTTTAGAATAATATTTGGCAGACCTTTGGATGACACTGCAGCGGTTGTTCCATTATTCCCGCTCTCTGGGGGGAAGTAAGAAATGGTTTCTTCTAAGAATATAAACATGATGTTGAGAGAGTGTGCGTTGACCTTTGGTCGACTGCACTCTGGAGGGACTTTCTAAGAGTGCTGTCAGGAAAGTGAGAATAGACTCCGAGGAAAAGTAGACGGTTACTACCCAGGTTGGGGAATTGCATTGCAAGTGACACAGGTTGCATTCAGTGAATTTGACATTTGTATTAATCTTTGTTTAGAAATTGTTTGGACAACATGTGGAAAAGTGTTTTATTTTTTAGTTGGTGAGTTTTTATTTTGAAAGTATTTCCTAAAAGTGTTTCTCTGGTCACAGCTGCAGTCTGTGTAGAATATGATTGGGCTGTTTTTGTTGGTCACAAACTCCCAAGCACCTTATATGTTGATTGTAATTTTATGTCAGAAGTGATTAAATGTAAACATAGTACTTTAGCAGTGAATTGCTGTGGGTGATGAATTTTGAACATCTAGTACAGGTGAAGTCATCCACTTCTCTGCTAGTTTATAACAATAACGGATTAAAATATAGACAAAGTAGTTATAAATGAGAAATCATGACGGATAGGACAAATTCATTTAAAGCAGGGCTGTTTCACTCTTCAACATGATGACATATACTGGTGGTTAACTTGAAAGATGCTGAATAAATGGCTTTTTTCCTCAACTGGTGAAGTGAGGGGGTTGGCAGACCAGACCAGACTATAAATAGTGAATGCTTTGTATTGAACCAGTCAGGAGTAACCCTAGCCCAGGTAACAGGTCAAGTACACTAACATTACAGCCACAGCTCATGTTTACATAGCTTTATCAAAGTCTCTGCTTTGACTTCATGTGCTTTTCTTTGTACACTGTTTAATCTCTCTGTTCATAAAATCTTAATTTTGCCTTTCTTAGGTTTTTTTTTTCCCCCCAACATTATAATGTATCATATGCGCTTTTCTTTGTATTAAGTATCATAGAACTACTGTACAGTTACATCACTTATTATGTTCACTCTGAGGAAAGTCTAGGGAATCTAGTTTAGCAGTGTTGTGTGAAATATCACAAGTGTTGACCATAGTCGTTTTTTTTTTTTTTTATATATAAAGATGACACAATGACAGTGCCTCAAAAGTAAAGACACAACCTCTTCTGTTGACGAAGAGTGCAGTAGAGTTTATTAACATTACCTCTCCATGTGATTCAGCTGTCATTATTCTTTTAAGCGCGCATTCAAGAAAGGAGATTGAACTTGAATGGTTATATTTCATGACAGAATTGTGTTCGTCATCATTTTTGCGACCTTTTTGAATCTAATGGGTTATTTGATGTTATAAATACATCTCTACTACTTGGACCGTGGCTCTAAATTGCTTCCCAGATGCAGCATGGCGTTCATCTTTACATACACTCAGTGGTTTTGAATGTTTCAGTAAAGCATGCACTGACCTGACCTTTTCTGTCTCCTCCACAGTTCGCTGTGAATATGTTTAGGGCGTTGCCACCGTCATCCAACCCCACAGGGGCAGAGTTTGACCCAGAGGAAGACGAGCCCACGCTAGAGGCTGCATGGCCACATCTACAGGTACACACATACTGACTCACTCACACCATACATGCCATATTTCTCTTTCACCATAAGTTCTCAAGAATAAATCCGTGTAGCTCTGTTGGGAACATCTAACCTCTGCTGTTCTTTCTGCAGCTCGTCTATGAATTCTTTCTACGTTTCCTAGAGTCCCCAGACTTTCAACCTAACATAGCCAAAAAGTATATTGACCAGAGGTTTGTAATGCAGGTGAGGATACAATAATATTCACATTGTCATTTATGTTTGAATATAAGAAGGCATCCTATGATCTTTTTAATAGAAATATCTGTATTTGGTGCATATTTGAGTTTACCACTGATGTCTCTGTAAATGATTTGTCCCCAGCTCTTAGACCTATTTGACAGTGAAGACCCCAGGGAAAGAGATTTTTTAAAGACCACTCTGCATCGAATCTATGGCAAGTTCCTGGGCTTGCGAGCGTACATTAGGAAACAAATAAATAACATATTTTATAGGTGAGTGAGTAGTTGAATTCTCTTGAGTGGGCTTGTGGAATGACTTACAGCCCTGATGCATCACCTCGATGTGTGACCTCATGTCTGCTTGTTGCCTCACAGGTTCATTTATGAAACTGAGCATCATAATGGAATAGCAGAATTACTGGAAATACTAGGCAGGTAAGTTATTTTCAGAAGGTGCACAGAATGGGTTTCTTGTGGTTAATTTCCAGTAATGGTTTTCTGTTTTTAAGAAAAGACTCATGATATATAGAAGTAGAGCTCTGTTTTCCCTAATGACTCTACTTCTCATTACAGTATAATCAATGGATTCGCATTACCATTAAAAGAAGAGCACAAGATATTCCTGCTGAAGGTCCTACTGCCTTTACACAAAGTCAAGTCTCTTAGCGTATATCACCCACAGGTAACCACAATATGGTTGCGTTCAGCTGCGCTTTTGTATGAATCCTTCTAACACGAGTGCATATAACAATCAATTAATGTGGGAATATTGTCTTGTGCGTTGTCCTGTAGCTGGCCTACTGTGTGGTACAGTTCTTAGAGAAGGATAGCACGCTCACAGAACCGGTAAGATTTGATTTAAAATACTTTAATATCCTTAATATTGTAGATTAAGTTACCCTTCAGTATCCTGTTTGCTTAAAGTCCATGTTAAGGGAGTTTAGACATTTGTTACTAAATACATTATACATGCAAGAGAGTAATTACTGGAAATGGGAAAAGACTAAACTATGTATTACTGAAAAAATGCTGAAGTGCTGCAAAAAAGTAGAGCACATTGGGATCAGTAGTTATTCCACTTAATCATGAGTCACTATATAAATACATTCAAATTCATTTTAAATGAATGGGAAAAGATAAATCTGAATGTAGATGTTTTTCAAACTGATTGAATCAGATTCTGCTTTGAGATGCTTATAAGGAACATTGTTGAATACTTTTAGTACCTTTTTTAATTATTGATGGTGTTTTATATGTATGTTTCTTGTTTTGGGTTTTATGTATGATTTTAGAACTGAGCTTTATTTTGTGTTTTATGTACATTTTAGTGTGGATGTATGGATGAAACCTCTATTTATAACTTCTGCTCCTGCTGTCTTGGCCAGGACAGTCTTGCAAAAAGAAATCTTTAATCTCAATGAGTGTTTTAAATGATGGTTAATGAATAAATAAATAATTTTTAACAGTGGATTGTTGGATCTATGACTTTACAAACAAAAGTATCAGGTGAAGTAATGTAATGTCTTTTGTTCCATACTTTTCAATGATAGCCTTACTTTATTTGGCTTGGTGATGGTAGTCAGTCATGGATATTTCTAATTTGCATACGTTGTGTTTTTAATTTATTGTGATTTCTCTAATTGTTCATTGCATTCTATCTGTGGTTGACTGTATGGCTGCACAAGACAAATAACACTCCAAAAGGAATCATTTTTTTTTTTTTTTTTTTTTTTTTTTTTTTTTTTTTTGGTTGTAGTGGTATTTGATGCTTGAGAGACAGCTTATTTCCTGTGAAGGGTGTGGCTTCAGTGAATGCATCCCTGTGTTTCAGAATGTAGAATATTATACTTATGTTTTGAAAACAGTTCATTTTTCTTTTTCAGTTGGTCAGTTTTGATTTGCACATTAATTACTCCTTTACATGGACTTTAAGTTTACCTAATGTACTGTATGAATGTCAGGAAACAAATGTCATTGAAAAGTCATAAAAATGTAGGTCACTGACTTTTGTACTCATTTAAAAACTACTGATGTGTTTGGGGTGAGTACAAATTCAAGGCTAAGGAATAACTTGACATGTGTGTATTGAATCTCTCTGAAAACTGCAGACAGTGATGGCTTTGTTAAAGTACTGGCCAAAGACCCACAGTCCAAAAGAAGTGATGTTCCTCAATGAACTGGAGGAGATCTTGGACGTCATTGAACCTTCAGAATTTGTCAAAGTCATGGAGCCCCTCTTCAGACAGCTGGCCAAATGTGTGTCCAGCCCACACTTTCAGGTCTGACACCGAGCTGATGTGATTTAGAATTTGGCTGCATTACTAGTAGACATCTACTGTCCATTTGCATCATGAAACAGTCTCTGTGTGTATAAGTAATCCTGCCCATGTCTAATAACATGTGTGTTATTAGGTGGCAGAGCGAGCCCTTTACTACTGGAACAATGAATACATCATGAGCCTCATCAGTGACAACGCAGCCAAGATTCTGCCCATCATGTTTCCAGCCCTTTACCGCAACTCCAAGACACACTGGAACAAGTGAGTCACCACCCTATAGTCTACCACACTGTCATGAAGCTCATTGCAACTGTAACGAAAACCGTTCTATAAATTATTTGAGTTTTTCTATGAAACCGGTTGTTCATCAGGTGACCTGTGGTTGTGTTTGTGTTCGCAGGACGATCCACGGGTTGATCTACAACGCTCTTAAACTCTTCATGGAGATGAACCAGAAGTTGTTCGATGACTGCACCCAACAGTTTAGAGCAGAGAAGAGCAAGTAAGACATAAAACGGATTGTCATGCATGTTTTTAAGTTTTCAAGATTGAATAGTGCCCATATTATCTCAAATTAACAAACACTGATAAGCATGTGTTTAGCGTTTTTTTTCCTGGTAAAGTTTGCTGATGATACATTAGTAAATAGCTTTAGCATTACAGCTTGATCTTAGAATTTTAGACTTTGATTCTTGTGCTTGATGACACACACATTTTAGGACCTAGATCAGGGCTGGGAAACACATTTTAGTTCAGGGGCCACATTCAGCCCAATATCACCTGAAGTGGACCACACCAGTAAAATAATAGGCATAATAATATTTAAGCAATGTCATCTCCAAACTTTTCTCCATGAATTATAGTGGAATTATATTTTGAGAATGTTTACATCTACAAACTATACTTAAAAAAAAAGTGAATAACATGAACAACCATGAACAATAAAATTAAATAAGTGCATTTTTAATAATATTATGCCTCAGCTTGTCATTTGCACGTGCATTACAGCTTACAGATCAGTGGATCTACAAATACACAAAATGTTTATTAACAGGCAGAATATTGGTACAATTACACTTATTTTTGTTAAAACATTTCAGGTTGTACATATTTGTTCAGGTTATTCACATTTAGGATTTTGGATTGTTTGTAAATGTAAACAATTTATGTAATTTTCCTTCTTTTTTTTTTACACTAAAACAAAGAGGGAAAATTTGGAGTTGTAATTATTTATAGATTATTATGATAGTATTTTACTGGTCTGATCCACTAAAATGATTAATATCTTCAGTATAATTTCTATATTTCACAACTTCATCCCATGGGCCGGATTAGACCCTTTGGCGAGCCGGTTTTGGCCCATAGGCCATATGTTTGACACCTGTGACCTAGATAGTGTTACTGTTATGCCTTGCCAACAGATTTTTAATCTACCAATAGGAATGTTATGCATGCAGCATGAATTTAATTTACCCCCTGAAGTGGTCTTTAAAGATTTTTACTGTTTTGTTGATGTGCCAGAGAGAAAAGCAAATGGAAGGAGCGAGAAGAAGCGTGGTTAAAGATCGAAAATCTAGCAAAGTCAAACCCACAGGTGAGTAAAATGAAGCGACTCTTTTATTACTCTTTCTGTCAGACTTCTTGCTATCTTATTGTGGATTTCATTATTGTGCATCATCGGTTTTGTTTTTTTTGGGGTTTTTTTTTTATGTCTCCCGTTACACAAATTGCACTTCATTGGCACTTGTCCCAGTTGCTCAGCCTTTGAATATGCGTTATTACATCAGTGTGTGTGCTGTGGTGTCTCATACCTGCTCTTGGTCTTTTTTTTTCCCGGTGCAGTTTCTGTTATATATCGATTCGACAGGCTCAGGCAGTCCGATGGACATGGAGACAGACGGGCCACTATTAGATGATGTCGGCATGCTAAAGAAAACTGTAGAGGAGGAAGCCACACAGGTGAGGAATGGAGTGGTGTAGTGTATTGCAGAAGTAAATATGCATGCCTTATTTCCTTAGCCAGGTGTTGAGTATCCTGGCCAGCCATCCGGTTTTCTCAGTGTATTCAATACTGAGAAAACAGTCTGGAATTGGGCCAGTCGCTGTGAAATACGCACGATCTGGCGGGTGTTTCGCAATATATCATACGCACCGACTTCTTTTTGTTGCGAGTCAAAGTCAGTTCCAAGTCCGCAGATCTCTTTACAACTGTTTTCATTTGGTTACTTGATTCAAAAATAAGGATCGAATTACAGATTACACCCTGCATTCTTAAGTTTCTTTAAAGCATCACATCTGTCTTATGTGTGATTGGTTTACTCGGCGCGTTAGTCCTGCCTTCATATTTGGATTCAAGCCCCGCGATTCCAGACAGATTTCTCACTGAGAGAGACAGATGGCTGGCCAGGCTAGGTGTTGAGGACGTTTATGTACGATGTCGTCTTCAATGACTACTTTTCACATCTGCATATCAGCTTGAACCAACACCGTTTGTTTTCAATGTTCAGTAAACTGTTTTGTGTTTTACATATAAATGTTAATGTTACTGAGGTTTGGCCATCAAACATAATGTATATTTATTCATAATGAAAACTGTGAACGCCATCACAGCTGATGGAGGCGGAAACGGTTGTCAGTCACCATTCATTCTTAAAACTGCTTTGCTTCAAGCTGCCTTTAGATCCTGTTATTGTGTTGTACCTTTCATGCATGAATGTAAATGTGGAATGTGGACAGTTACCTTCTTTGTCTGGTGTTCGGTAGTGCCCAAGGATGTTCCACATTAATATACCACTGTTATTGTGAATTTGATACAGGTTTATGTAAATGACATTCCACTTTGATAGTCTGAATTTTTTTTTTTTGGGAGCATTCTTTGGACTGGACATTCAATGCATACAGCAAATTTGGAATGTGTCTCAATTTTTTATATGTATTTCATCTCCTATCTATTTACATTCAGCTCTTTGTGTTGTACAGAGATTGGAGATGGTTTATCAAAATGACTACACATTTCTGATCAGAAGGAAAACTGATTTAATATTTATAATATTTGTGGAATGTTTACAATTTTCAGCAGAATAAGGGCAAGAAACTGAATATTTTCTACATGATTACGGTTTCTAATTGCTTTAAGTTGCTTTCAAATATAGATTCTAATCCATTTAGCAACTGTTGGCCATGTTCATTTGTAGCAAACTGCGTCTTAAGCATCCGAGGCTTTTTCATGTTTCAAGCCACCAATTTAACTCTGCCTTGTAAATTACTTCTTCTGTTGAGATGATTATGCAAAGCTAATAAACATGGATCATGTGATTCATAAATATAAACTCAGCAGCCTTCCATCCTCTTAAAGTGGAACAAGGTTCAAACCAGGAGAATGTGACAATGGTTGCCTTTGCCTTGTTGCCTTGTGCTGTCATGCTCATTAGCATACTTCATTTTCTTTTCATCTTGACTTTTTATGCTGCACAAAGATGCTTCCCTGTATAGATGCATTTCCTTTCATGCTGTCCATGTGTCATTATCTGCAGTAAAATAGCTAATCTGCATTGCATGTGGTATATATAGTCAAGCATTTTTTGCTACATGCCCGTTACTTTATATTGTTTATAGTGTTTGAGAAGTTAGCTCTTTGTGCAGTTTTTATTACTGTTCTTTACTTGAGCTTCTGTATTCATTACTTTGCATGTCTTGTAGGATTACACTGATCTGATATTAGGATCAGATATTGCTCAGGTATCAACATTTTAGCTGGATCAGTAAAAGCAACCATAAGACCGATCCTTTTGGGGGGGGTTTGCAGTCCGTGCTGTATCTCTCAGTGAGTACACACAGACCATACAAAGTGAAAGTGAAGCTTAAGACTCTTAACTAATTCCTCTAAATCTCCTGCTCTTGTGCTGCTCACTTTCCTTTTCCCTACCTTTGGAAACTTTAATTTGAGGGGGCAGGACATTTGTTTTAAGGGTCATAAGCATCTCATTGTCCCCATGTTCAGCTCCAGAAAGACCATCGTAGAGAGCGTCCCCTGATGAGGAGGAAATCGGAGCTCCCCAAGGACATCTCCACTGTCACAGCCTTGGAGTTGCACCGGAGGGCCGAGGAGATGCTAACGCATGACGGCCACTAAAGAGACCACCCAAGTTCGCCACAAACCAGCAGCAGCAGCATCCACAGAGGAACCACAGGCCAACAGAGGCCAGCACAACACAACTATGGTATCTCAGTTCATCCTAGCACAACACGACAGACATGAACAGCTCCGGCACCACCTGACACAGAAAAATGTCTAAAGCCGCACATCGAAGCCTGGTTCGGCGTCATTTCTGTTCGGACAAGCGGTGCTCGGTCCTTACTGACCTCCCCTCCCCCCAACCCAACCCCAACCCACCCCAGCTGTGATCCAACAGAGATGTCTGGACGGTTCTGTATGACCTCTACATGTACCCTTGTCCTGAACCTCACCCAAGATACTGTAGTGTCCTGATCTCTCTCTTTCTCTCTCCTGTTTTCTCTCCTGTCCTTTTCAACTCTTTGTGTTTGTTGGGGTGCTGTGCTGCCCCCTTCTGGTTATTTCTCTCAGGTGTTCTGTTTTGTGTGAGCTGTCGTCTCTTCTCACCTCTCATTTATAGATGTCAGGTGCTTGTACAAACTATATGAGCCCCCAGCTGTAATCTCCACAGAGGACTTCTTTAATTAAAACAAAATAATAAAAAAAAAACATGAGTTGAAGATAAAATGTCAGTTGTTTCTATATATTTAATATTAGCTATTTTTCTCATAACATAAAAACTAGACAGCTGTTTATATTTTTCATACGTAGTATATTAGGAGAGTAAAACACACTTCCTGACTTTATTAATGTTCTCATCGAATTTGTGATTTTTTTTTTCTTTTTCCAATCAGCTGTAAAAATCGATTGATCATTGTATTCATCAGGACATTGTCATCATGTTATAATAAACTTCCTGTTCATCCTAAAGTGCTTTCCACACAGAGGTTAAGGTGCAAGCTTCGTCTTTGTTACCGTGTAGGAGTCTAGTTTAGTGCCAACTCCTCTCTGTGGTTTTGCTCCTTTCTTTAAAATTATCTTTTGAATTGTTCAGGCAATAAGTTAACCCAGGTTGTGGTGGGTGTTGGCGGCTCCCACAGCAGCTGATCAGATGGTCGATTACATGTTTAAAACCATTTGATCAGTTCAAGCCCGAGCCTGGTTTGCTGCACCAGATACATGAGAAGATTTGTGCGGTTTATTTTTAGTTACTCGTTCACATTCAGCCATTGTTGGAGTGTGTTTCACTCGGTCATTAGCATTCACTACAAGTCACGGTCATTCATACGAGGCTTAAGGGAGATCAGAGAGATGTAGTTGCAAGTCTGGGATTTTACTGTGTGTCGAGAAGTCAGCGGGGGCAGATAGTGATCACTTTTTCTACTCTTCTCAAGCAAGTCCCTTTTATTTAGAAAATACTTGTCAAGATTAGATTGCGTCATAGATGAGGTATGTTTGGTCTGGAAAAATCAAACATAAGCCTTTCTTTTCACAGTGCCTTTTACAGTCTGAGGAGACATTCGCTCAACTGAGAATGGAGTAGTAGCATTGACTAAAATGCCAGATTATTTAAAATTGTAATAGTATTTTCCAGCAAAGATGCATTTTATGTTGGCACACGGCGCCATTCTGTAACAGCAGAATGCATCTCAGCAGCTCGGACCCCCCCAGCGCATGCCTTGTTTAAAGCTACAAATTTGATAGATTTGTAGTTTGGAGAGGAGCAGCAGAGTGGTCACCCCAGCCACTTCAGCAGTGAAGCACTTCCTGATAAAACTTGAAAGAAAATAGAAACACAACTGAAAAACAAACTAGTAATGAATTGAAATCCGTGATGCTGTCTGTCTTGGTGTGTGGGCTCACCTCCCCTGGGTGCCTGTTGATACAAGCTAGCCTCCACAGGAGAGGAAGTCGCCTCCCATTGTTGTAACTTTCCATTCTGCCCCCC
>JAPQRP010000018.1:12835919-12847104 GCA_037367295.1 Apogon hyalosoma
GAGGTGATTTTGGTTATTATCAAGAAAACATGGAAAATGGACAGATATCAGCTCTGAAATTAAACTACTATGAGCTACTATCATTATATTTGTCCAAACAAATGTACCTCGGCATTAAAATGAACAAAAAATTGAAGAAAACAAGGGTGGTCTAATAATTTTTTCCGCGACTGTATGAATATAACAGAGTCCCAGGAAGCCACTCATTGGAACAGCATGCTTCAGTGAGGATTATGAGGTAAATATTTTGTGTGTGTGTGTGTGTGTGTGTGTGTGTGTGTGTTAATTAACTTTATTTACCCAGACAATTGTGCACTGAGATCAAAAATATTCTGCCTCTCAGCCGGTCCAAAACAAATCTGATTACATAATGCTGTAAATATCTTCAAGACAAAACATTACTTGCTGTTGATGCCATTACGTCCAGTCAATGAATGAAGAAATTACACAGTAAAAACACATAATGTTGGTTCATTTATGTTTATCAGCTGATTAAAAAAATGACAATGGCTTTGTCTTTTAGTCCTAAATGTTTCAAATGCTTTTCATTTGTCTCCGAAAACTTGACATCAGACACTGTCTTCACAACAACCACAATATGTGCCTTTTAGAAAACTGACTGGATATGGATACCACTCAGTTCAGGATTTTCAACCGTGTCAGTGTCTTTTATTTCAACAAATTCCTAAGAGATGTGAATGGTTTTAACAGACATTTCTTTGGCAAAAATCTGTGTTTTCAGAGACTGGATGGAGCTACGTAGTCACAGCTTTTGTTCTTTCTGATAATGAACATTGCAAACTAATTGGTAATGATGCTTTTTTTTAACACATTATGAACAGGTGGTTAAAAACAGTGAAAATAAAAGTAAGAGACTTAGATTGACCGAGTGATCCTTCCTGATCATCTGTTATTTTCCATCCTGGACACTTCACATATCTATTTTCTTAAGCTCTGTTTTTAAACTGACATTGACAATTGTTTTTGCGAAACAGAAAATGAGAAAATCAACTTGTCAGATGTTACGCAAAGGGGGGAAACAACGGTCTGTATTTATTTTACCTTGCAGGGATAAAGAAATGCACTTGAATACTTCAAACATATCACATAAAAGGCTAGTATTCTCTATTTTGAGTGTGATTTGATAGTCACAGATTCACTTGGTCCCATGGAAATAGGATTTCCCTTGATGCTTATGTCATCTGAAGCAAACAGTAGCACTGCCTGTGTCGTCTGATCTTTTACCCTCGGTTTCATCAAACTGCAGTGTTTTCCTCAGTGCTCAGACCAAAACAGGAATTACTGTCGATTCTTAAACCTCACTCATCTTAAAATGATAACCTGTTTTTTTTTTTTTTCTGCTGCTAAGAAAATAACATTATGAATGGTAAATGTGGGGTTAAATGTTTTACCATTCATAATGTCATTATAGATGTTACAGATGTTTTTCCGTGGAGCATCAACTACATGGTATCTGACACGAGTCTGTTTTTTCCCTGACCTTTAATGTTATCAGTCAGGCTCAGGTCACCACAGTAATTTAAGAGCAGCTTGTTGATCGGACATCACCGATTGACTGACTCTGTTTACGCCTAAAGGGTTGTAATTGATTTTAATGAAAGGTTTAAACAGGGACATAGCACATAGGAACAGCGAAGACGCTCTGAGGATAAAGGTGACGGGGTATGTCAGGGTCTGGGCTCTTTGTTCAGTCAGCCTTGAACTTGAACCATCAGTGCATGAAGGCATGGGTAGTCAAACAGAACATATATATGGTGATATAATGACAAGTGAGGCAGGAAGAAACCTGAATACATTAGACCACATGTGGAGACTTAGGCCACGTGGGATCTATAGTAATCTTACTGTTCTCTAATCCTAATTATATGTGGCAGTGTGTCTGTGAGAGCGTCTGCACGAAGATGTGCGAGAGCGAAAGCAAGAGAATCGAGAAATAATGGGAGAGTGAGAATAAGATAAAGATAGATTAAAGACGTGAAGCACCTCGAACTGTGCGCGACACCATCTAATCACCTCAACTCTCTTTGTTTCTTCTGTGCAGGGAAAAAAAAAAAAAAAAAAGAAGAAAGCCCTGTATTGTTAACATAAAAGAAACACTTGATCAAAGAGAATATTTTCTAGCAAACATATTTACTCTGATCTGCTGTTTGTGGGTGTTTTCCCGCAGATACGCAACAGTTTTGCTGATGAACAAATGTAATTTTCTATTACTGTGAAGCACCTGAGATTACTTTCACGTCTTAATCAGAAAATCAAGCATAGAAACAAACAAATAAGCCAACAATCGGTAATGACTGAGCGAGTAAAACAGGCTGAAAGAACGGAAATTCAGTTCAGATTAGGGTCGGTGTTGAATAGAACATTTACATGAGGCATTGTTTCTTTTACGCTGAGGCTCTTTTTGACCTTTTGCCTGGATTATTACATCATTTTCAGACTCATAATCACTTGTGGCTTGGCTTAACATTAAAAAGTCACCTTGGGATATTAAAACACAACTGATATCCATTTCCTCTCACTTCACACATACAACCATGGTCAGGCCTATATGTTTCTTATCTAAAACAGGATACATTTCGACTCCCCTTTTGGGACAAGAACAGGCCTTTTCAGTTTTACAGGATAAATATTCATATGTTGATAACCCCCTTATATAAAGTGTACAACGTTTTGAGTCAAATAACTCGAGCGATCTGGAGAGTATAAGGAGATTAAATACAAAATAAGTGTTCAGAGCGTCTTTTTCTGTAGTCAACAGTAAATATTTGAGTGATCTGACATTTATTAAAAACGTTTGTTCAGGTACATGGACTCAACATTACATCTTTTGGCAGTCAATCCAGTCATCAGGAAGGCATCACACTAATATGGACCCACTCTGAGTGTCAGAAACATCAGTGTCGGTTTTCTGGCTTCACCTTTTAAAAACCGAACTTCACAGAAACACCAGAGTGAGACATTAGCCTGAACACACACACACACACACACACACACACACACACACACACACACACACACACACACACACACACACACACACACACACTTCAGTACAGTAGAAAAATAGAGTGATCACTAATTGAAGTCAGTTCGGACTGCTTCAAGACCTTTCATACAAAAAAACCCCAAAACAAACAAAAAAAAATCACTATGAGCAATCGATTTAAGGTCAAGATGAGCACAATATCCCAGCCTACAGCCTGGACTCTGGCTTCAACACGACTTTAGGCTATTTCTCAGAGTCTTGAACATCTCAATGCAAGTAAAACAACATAATGTGCCGTGTGTGAACGTTTGATAGCAGCATCTGAATCTTTTGCACTGTGAGTTATTGGACACTAAAGCGTAATGGGCAGAGCAGCAGCAGTTCAGCATCTTCTCCTACACATGGAGCACCGCTGTTTGGGAATTCACCAGATCGTTCCTGTATTCCTCCAGCCAGTTCCTGAGCTCCGAGATCCGGTATCCCTCTGGACCTCTGCCTCCCTGGTACACCACTCTCTCATCCCTCACTATGTAAAGTCTCTCAAAGTAGGCTCCGTACGCGGCGTTGGATGAGTTGTCCATATCATCCACCACTATGTTGCTGCCGGGCACCTCCGCCAGCATCAGCTGAGCGGCTCTCAGTCTGTCCTCCAAGCAGCGGTGCTTGGGGATCTGATAAGGCGCGTCTGTGCTCACCCAGCCGTCTGACGGATGCGCCTCTTCGATATATACAACTAAAAAGTCCGCAATATCTGCGTACTGGTTCACGACGCGCTGAAACGCCGCCAGACGCGTCATGAACGGCGGTCAGGAGCAGCTGCCAAAGTTAAGAATGAGCGGTCTCTTCCCTTTCATGCAGTCCAGGATCCGGACCCTCCTCCGCTCCTGGACCATCACCACCTCGGTGTTAGGCGCAGCGCGTCCGAGGTGCGCAGATTTGAGGAAGTCCAATTTCTGCCCGTACCACACGGCCCTGAGGGACTCCAAGGTAAACATCTTATTTGTGTCGGAGACGCACACCGGCGGGTCGTCGGGACCGTCCTGCGCCTCACCCATCTTCAGCAGCACTTTTTTCCTAATGCACAAGAAATCCAAGAGCCAAAGCATGACGGCGGCCAGGAGGAACCGGGGCAGCAGCATCAGGCACAGGGCTGCATGCTTCAGCGCCCTCGCCATTTGGACACCACCGGAGTCGTGCATCATCTCTTACCCTGGCGATAGGATGCGACCGGGCCGGCGAAACAGACAACTAGTGTTTAGTCACCTTTACCCATTGGAGAAAACTATCTGACGCACACGGGCACTCTTTTTATAGGTACAGCAGCATTTGAATAATGAAAAAAAAAAAAAAGGAGGAAAAAAAAAAAAAAAAAAAAAAAGAAGGAGAAACGCAAACACACGCCTCCGGTACCCGCACCGCCCACTCACATGGTGGGGATTACCTCCCGTCAACTCTGAGACACACACACACACACACACACACACACACACACACACACAGTCAAAGCCGGCAGCCTTCAGTCCACATGTGCAGATCATGAACGGATGCGCTTTTATTGAACTGAGACTCTTGGGTCGGTTTTAATTAGGCTGTCGTCGCACACACGGCTGGTCATGAAAAGTGGAAAAAAAAATAATCAAATGAAATAAACATTTGAACTTAATTCTGCCTGTTAACTCACGTCTCCTCGGCTCGGTTGTAGTTCCATATTTCACCACTAGACGGCGCTGGGTTCCTACAGACCAGGAGCTGGATGAGTCACTGCTCAGCTTTGGCCCCTGAGCACTGAACACCTCACCAAGACTGGCACACACCAGCCATCACTATGTTTGATCATTTCCATTATGTGACAATACGCTGTTGTCATTCAGTTTTACTGCTGTGTGTCAATATATAAAAACGACAGTGATTTTCATGGAAGTACATTCATTATGAGAAGAGCACGTTGAGTCACAGGGGGTTGAACGGGTTGACTTTTTGTTTCCATTCCTTTAAGAATAATCATCCGAACATCTTCACTTTCAGTTTGACCTTGTATTTTTCCCACAAGCCGGATTGACAAGAAATGACTAAAGGTTTCTCATGAAATGTACTGTTTCTAAAGCACATTGAACGGAAACATTTTACAATCAGGGATAGCGAAAGCAAAAAAGGAAAAAAAAAAGAGGAAGGTGTCTAATTAAAACACCGAGGTCAGCAGGTCATTGTTTCTCAGATTTGATACATCCAGCAAAATAATGTGATTGAAAGTAAAATAAGATCTCAGCCTTACACAGGAGACGAGTGTTTCCACCTCGATTCAGGTGTTCGTACAAAGTGAAGCCATGTGAGAGGTTAGATCTGTTTCATAACAAAAGCAGCATGTGCCCGTCTGTCTCGGCTCCCATTCCCACAATCCACCATATCCCTCCATATTTAACATCGCTGACCCCGTCTTTCAGTCTCTATACCTTCTTACACGTTTCCATCGCAAAACAAACAGATTAGAGCTGATCATTTCCAAAGAAAACTGCCCCGTTCTTTCAGATTAGCTTTTAATCAACGGGGTTATGAACAAACGCTCTCTGCCGATTTAAGGAGGTGCCATGTAAAGCAGAGGACGGCGGAGAGGACCGAGGAGACGTGAAAATAAGTGGAGGAGGCAGAAGAGGGTGATCAGATGGAGTAGATGCATGCATGAAGGCATCGCAAACACATTGATTGGTACTCGGTAATCAGACATGACAAGCTACTCCAGATGCAATGATGTGACAAGAATGGCAAGGAGGAGATTACGAAATCATCATGAAAGAAACACGTGGGCTGTGGAATAAAAGTCATTTATCAATACTTTGATGCAGATATGCTTTATGCTGAAACATTACTGGATCCTAACCCATGTAGACCCAGTGTTACTTATGTGGCAGGCCCCAAATGATTTTTTTCTCTATATTTAACCTCCTTTAAGGGATTTATCACCAGTCATTGCAGCATTACATTTTGTGTTTTGTGTTTTTTTCAGTGAAAATCGGGTATTTTCCTAAAGTTAGTTCAATAATCATGTAGATGTTCATGAAAGCTCAGGAAGCTGAGGGTTATTATATCAAAAAAACTGAAGAAAAAGGGACTTTTTCAGCAAATCTATCATTAACTCATTCATTCATTCATTCATTCATTCATCATCTGAATCCATTTTATCCTCACTGGGGTCACTGGAGCCTATCCCAGCTACTTAAGGGAGAAAGTGGGGTACGCCCTGGACATGTCACCAGTTCATCACAGGGATGACATAGAGACGAACAAGTACTAACACATTCACACCTATGGGCAATTTAGATGAACCGATATTAACCTATCAGTGCATGTCTTTGGATGGTGGGAGGAAGCCGGAGTAGCCGGAGAGAACCTACGCAGACACAGGGAGAACATGCAAACTCCACACAGAAAGATCCCACCGCCATCGACTGGTGTTGGAATCGAACCCAGGACCTTCTTGCTGTGAGTGTGCTGTTGAAGTATCTGAAGCACCTTATGTGTATTTGGTTTAATGAGTTTTTAAGTTAGTCATGTATATCTGTCCTGAGTTAAGGAGGTCAGTTCAAGAATGTTGGGGGTTGTCTAAAGCTGTGAAGGATCGATATCCTTTAAGGGATACCAGATGTTCAGAGACGTAAACAGCAGGCCTATATAAGGGTATGTCACGTACAGATTGGGGAGAGACACATTGGCAAAAACTCTCCCAAGCAGGCATGCGTGGGACACCTCATATATTACAATATATTCATTTTCTTTTTAGAATAAAATCTTCATCATTCACTCATCATCACTTTTTGATAAATGACACTATCCATGGATAGCACTCGTGTTCGCACATCAAATATCATTAACTCAGTGGTTCTCAAACTGTAGGGGGCCAGTGGCATAACATGGGGGGCGCGGCATGACAGGAGTGTGAGAACGGCCTTATTTTTTTGTCCAAAAAATACATTTTTGACCCATGTTATTGAAATTTTTTTGGGATGGGGGCGCCTGGAAATGTTTCATTCTTCAAAGGGGGGTTCAACAGAAAAGGGTTTGATAACTACTATATTAAAGGGTATTCATCTGGATGCATTTGTCTCATTCATGGAGGTTTGAGGTTTGGTTGGTTGACATCTGCATCTCCTCCATTTTTTCCTCCATTTTTTATCCTTACGTCTCACTCTTTCTTTCTTTTGAAAAAGAAGCTGCATCATTTGGAAGTTTGTACTCAGTCCTTTCCTGTGAAAATTCTCTGTTATCTCAAGTTATTATCACTCAGGTTCTCATGAAACTAAACAGAAGGAGTTTTTGGTTCTGGAAGCCTGTCTGTTCCAACAGCACTGTTTACCACTTTCCCAAACTTTCACCTCAAACTAACATAGATCACCCTTTAAACTGCACAATGACCATGTTCACATAGAAAGAAACTTAGCTATTTAGACAGCTGATGAAAATGAATAAATATGCTGTTTTGCTTGTTTAAGTTGTCCAATGGCGGTAGAGTTGTTCTACTGTGTGAACAAAACCATCGATGAACATCTCAACTCCAGCCTAAAGAACGGCTGATTAGTCGGTTTGTGGATAGTGTGCAGAGATGATGGAAAATCTTAGTCCGATACGCACAAACGTGTTGGAAATGTACAAAGATGGTCCAGTTTCTGAAGGTGAAAATGTTATGACTGGAATAAAGCCTCAATTTTAATATCTGACAGAGAATATGCTATTCACGTGACAGTCACTGGAATAATAGTGAAATATTAATACAGATACAGATGAAAGAAAGAGAGAAAGAAAGAGTCAAATAGAAATAGATATAAAATGATTATTAAAATAATTCTGCATGATGGGTTTATCTGTTCACATTTTTCTGTCTTTAATTAAAAAAAATGAGAAAATCCTTTACTGGACCAGACCTAGAAGTAGATTTTCTACTCTCTAAAACTTCTTATAGAATCATTAACATTTTTAGTTGTTTCATTGAGATAAAATTCAGACTTGGCTTCCTTAACTAAAGAGGTACATTTATTGCGTAACTGACGAAAGCGGAGCCAGTCAGCGTCATCCTGTTTTTCCTTGATGTGGCCCGGGCAGCATCCCTTTTTTAGAGAACGTTTCCAAGGGTTTGTCTCCTTTCTGTCTCTTCCTGGCCCACTTTCACAGACTTACTCAGAAATAGTTGAATTTTTGATTCCGAGACGGATCCATTTTATTATTCCACATATTGATATTCTACAACTATCTAAACAGCAGCAGCTGAACTCACACTTTACACCAGCAATATCTCCTAAAAATCACATCAAAACTCTTATGCAGTTTTATCAACTTATATATCATTCACGCATATAATACTGAAATAGTGCTTTTAATACATATCCAGCTCCATATAATGACCAAACATGACCTTTGACCTGAATTTGAATATCATGTTGGAAAATACAGTAAAATCATTAGGTTTGACTAAAAATCTAAAAGAACATTCTTGCCCATCTTGTAGATTCTAATGGTTGAAATATGTTAAACACACTATATTTATACATAAAATATATCAAGCTTTTTTGTGGATAGTGTGCAGAGATGATGGAAAATCTTAGTCCGATACGCACAAACGTGTTGGAAATGTACAAAGATGGTCCAGTTTCTGAAGGTGAAAATGTTACGAGGAGGACAAGATGTTCAATTTGAAGGAAAACTAAGAAAGTTTAAAAAAGATCCATTCCATGCAGAAGTGAATGGAACATCCCAGCTGATCACCTAAACATGTCTGATTTACAAATGTTTGTTGTTTTTATGATCATAAGTATTTGTTGCTTTAATGGAACTCCTTTCCAGTTGAGTAAATCATGTCACTATTAATACAAAAGAGTTCCAGACTTAGCATTACAGGCATTATCAGGCTAAAAGGGATCCATTTGGGAGATGTTTGATATTACGGTTTTGCTTCAGTAACTGAGTCATGCATCACTGAACATGGTCCAAAATGAGTTTCTAGACATAATTATGTACTTGACTGAGCCAGACACCCCTATTTTAAAAATAGATCCAAAGTGGGCAAAACAGATAGGAGACCAGAACATGTCCTTTCAGTGGAAAATCAGGGGTTATCTTATTCTTTTACTCTGAATTTATGCAAAGGCGTGTGTCTATTGATTAAGTTTAAAAGACCTTTGTGAAAATACTGCCATGTACTGTCAAAAAAAAGACGCTGCACCAGTCGAAATGTGATAGATTAGAGGTCGACCGATATGGGTTTTTCTAAGGCCGATGCTGATTTTTTAAAAATTTGGTCAGCCGAAGACCGATATCTACAGCCGATTTTTGAGGCCTTTTTTTTTTTTTTTTAAAGCACATTTACCATTCAAGTGCTGCCCACACAGGTGCCTGATCAAATACCTTATAACATTTTTCTACCGATCAAATATCGGCTTTCAAAAAAAAAAATATTAAGGCTGATTGCCGATATTGAAAAAAAGTTACATATCGGTCTACCTCTACAATAGATCGTGGATAAAAGCTTGCTTATTAAGAAAGAAAACATCAATTCATTACTCTTCAGACTGAGACGTTCCTGTAATGTGCTTGTAAAATGAGTCTGAGATTTCTTTTGTGAACTCAAGCATTAAGTTCTTATTTTAAGCAAAGACTCAAACTGTAGACGTTTCAGTAAAATACAATTAGCCTTTAAACAGACTTCTGAGAACTGTACCTGCAGTTCCAGCGCAGGCATCCAGAAGGCACCTGGAACTAGTTAAACTCAGCAGCACCGCAGGCGCTTATTGGTTTTCGGAGAACACAGAAGACAACAGCCCAAAAAACCCCAGTGAGATCTGGCCATAATAAACCAGATGTGCAACAGCTACACAGGTTGACACCTTACCTTGTTTTTTCGCAAACATCTGCGTACGTGATATTAGTTTGTTTTGTAAACAAGTAGTAGGGCGATACAGATAACAGGCGCCATCGTCTTCGCTCAAGGAGAGATAGCATTGGTGACGTGTTTGACACAGTATCAGCGTTTTAGCGTCTGGTTGTACTTTAAGAGCCTGTGTGAGTTCTAAATGTCTGGCAGGGACTTCTGTCACTGTGTGCTCTCTAAACATACTGTACAGTGTGTTTTTATGAGGAGAAACACATGACAAAATATTGCAACACAGTCAAACTTATGTACAGTCTCTCTGTTGAAGGATCTGCTGCCAGAGAATGAAGTTGAATCAAATCCAGGACTTCACCACAACTGACCTTAAAATACCCCTTCAGTCTCCTTTTACTGGATAAAACAAATACAAAGATGTCCATAAAGCTGGAATACAGTATTTATACCTTTTCTCATGAAACGATTGTTAGAATGTGATTTATTCTCGATAGAGTGTAACTGGGATGGAATCATTGCACTTGGTTTAAGGTGATTATGTGAATAAAAAGAGGAATGTGTCTGAAAACAACATTATTCAGAAATGTGATACAATACAATACAATATGATATGATATAATATAATACATAAGGGCATTTATTTTGGCCTCTGTAGAGCTGAATACATACATTCGTTACCATGAGCAAAACTTAGATCATTAAGTAAAACCAACAATCAATAAATAGAAACTAAATGAATAACAATAAAAAAAGCACATAGCTATTAATAAATAAAAACAAACACTGATAAAACATCAAGAAAACAGTAGTTACAAGACTATACCACAGTCATCAAAATAGAGCACATGTAAAAATCACTAAACATTGTAATGTAACGTGTCCCATGAACGCCACATCTTGCACAACACGTCGACGCACATTAAAAGCGGTTCTGAGGAGGTATGTCTGAGGCGAATAAAGGTGGATTAGAGCAGTCACAGATGGGTTGTGGGAGCTTTCAGCCCACCTTGTTATTAAAAAAAAGAGGTAAAAAAAAAAAAGCAGAACAAGAATAAATAAGAGGTATAAAGAATAAACCGATAGAATCTAGAATATATACAGTTGCAGAAACAAAATATTAGACCACCATTGTTTTCTTCTATTTCTTATTTATTTTAATGCCTGGTCCAACTAAAGGTACGTTTGTTTAGACAAATATAATGAGAACAACAAAAATAGCTCATAGTAGTTTAGTTTCAGAGCTGATATCTGTCCATTTTCCATGTTTTCTTGATAATAACCAAAATCACTTCAGTTCTTCCATCAATATC
>JAPQRP010000018.1:12877974-12893251 GCA_037367295.1 Apogon hyalosoma
TGAATTAATGAAGAATTCAGACCCAAGCAGAGCATTTACAGTTTATGTAGACCACAGGGGAATGTTTTAAAATGCATCATTCCGTTTAAAAAAGCAAAGTATCACTCCTTTAAAACTTTCAAGCAAGCCCCCTTTTCATAGCGAACTATCCTTTTTTGCCTTTACATTTCAGCATGAAAATGTGGGGAAGCAAGAGTGAATGACAACTAATGGCGACAACTGGAAATAGTGCAGTGATGGTGAGTTTTAAATCATACTAAGCTGCTCCATAAGGATGATGTGATAGTTTATCACTATGTTAAAGAATGAATGGTAGATGTGATTCATTTCTAGTAAGAACTGGTAAGTAACTTTGGAAAAATCTTTTCCCTCTCGCTGTTTTTTAATCTTCATTTTCCTTTGTACCATCTCTCTGGGTTTAAGCACAGCAGTGGGTACCATGTAAAACCGAGGTGGGGCCACTGGGAGAGAAGCTATCTCATCTAACAACAGGTACTAGCTCCGAAACTCAAAGGAAACAGCAGGGCAGAAGAATGAATTCACATGAGCGCAGGGAGTCTCAGAGGAGTAGCAGCAGGATACAGGACGAAACTGAAACCTGAACAGGATGGGAGATATGCTACAAAACTGTCCAGAGGTTTTGGGTAGAATGAAGTTGACATGAATCACAGAGCAACCACCTATGCGGTCAAAAGAAATAGTCCAGATTGTATCAGGAAAAATTCCTTCACATTTCAGTAACTCACCACAAGATACAGCAACTAAGGATCTAAGATGATAGCCTACTCTTATGTAAACATGTGTATCACCTATAGAGTTTTATTACTTACTTCAAGTATTATTTTTTTTTTATATTGTTTGCCTATGCACTGTCTTTATGCATGCACTTTTTTAAAAATCTAATCTAATCTAATCTAATCTAACCTGGATGTAAGCAAAAACATAACATGGATATGATCAATTTGTTTCTGAGCAGTAACTCCAAAGCCTGTAAGTGTTTTCCTCATTCTAGGGGACGGGCTATCCTTTTATTACAAGAATGCAACGGAGCGCTTACAGTTATAATTAGTAAACTATAAAAAGACAGATAGCCTTGGAAAAATGGGTCAAAAACAACCGGAGGTGTTGACAGTTTTTTTTTTTTCTTTTATTGTAAATGGAGAAGGAGATGGAGGTTGATAGACTACTTTCAGAGACTTCACATCAGATGATCAAATTATGGATTGTGAAAAACAAACAATATTTTTTTATGATGTTTGATTTTGATTGAGCTGCTCAATGGTGATATACTCAAGGATTTGTTGTTTTGCTGTTTTGGTGTGATAGTATTAAGGTATATCTTTTCACACATAACATTCATCACCAACATGATGGTGGTTGAGAACTCATTTTGTCAACACAGATTTTCTGAACCCCGCTATTAGAGCACGTTTGACATTTCTTACATGAAGAGACAAATGTAATCCAGGAATTTAAAAATATAGAACAGGTTAAAAGGAAACACAGCTGCTGGACACCTGTTGATAAATTACAGACTGTGGATGCCATGGGGTTGTGGGATGATAGGAAGTGGACAAACCATCTGTGATGTCACCCACTGGTTTGTGAACTGTAATTCTGAAGCATAAAGATGCACAACACAGCCATCGCTAAGTGGGTTTTATGGAAATGGGAGGAGTTGGACAAGAATGGAAGAATGAAACTGAAGCTGGCTGAAAATATTACAGTAATAATGAACAGCATCAGTAATTCAGCTAGTTATATGTTAACACACACAGGTTTTTGTTGTACAAAACTGGACACTGATTACACATACTTGTGCTAATTAGCATGCTAGCTGGCAGATCATATGATTCAATGCATATTAATGCTAACATCAGCTAACACAGCTAAGTTACTCCAGGTGTCGTGATGTCATGACAGAGTCCTCTGACAGTTTTGTGGTAGTTTTTAAAACAATAATTCTAGAGCTGCCTTTAAGGGAGACAGTACGTTTTATTCAATAAACAAGAGCATCAGTGTATGACTTGGCTGTCCAGCTAATGCTAGTTAGGTCCACACAACACAGACTCGGCTGTCAATCACTGTGGCCACGCCCTGAAGTATGAAAAATGTTTTGGCTTTGGATAATATCATTGGATAAAAATGTATCTACAGACAATTGAAACTGAAACAGGCTGTGAACATGTTTATGTTTCTGTTGGACATATGTGGACTGACGCCCAAAAGGAGCCAAGGGGGGTCAGCCTCTAGTGGACATTTATGTTATTACAGATTTTAATACAATGGCTTCAGGATGACGCAGTGGTGCAGTGGTTAACAGTGGAGTTTGTGTTTTCTCTAGCAAGGACAAAGTGGTTTGGAAAGTGGATGGATGGATGGACGGACGGACGGACATTGGCTTCACTTTTCAGACTTGAACGTTGTTGCTCGGTGAATGCAAAGTTTAAGCGACTCCGTAATTGTAATTCAAGTGGTCTGAGGCTTTGTTTAGACGGTAACAATCTCAACTGAAAATGCAAAAGTGGCGCTGTGTTCTCACTTTTAATTCCACGTTTAGACGTGCGTTTTGGGGAAAAATCTGCGTGCAGATGGACACGTAAAGGTGTGTGAAATTTCTTAGTCATCAATGTAATATGCACACTAGGTGGTATCACCACAACCAAGACCAAGCGCCTGCGTAGAACCTTTCTACTTCTCTTCCTGTTCTCTCCTAGCATGAAATACAATCACAAAACAGGAAACAGAACACTAATCTCAATAAAGATTTGTGACAATTGCTGAAATGACTCTTGGATGTAAATTAGAACGGCTAAGGCAACTTGAAGGTCCATCAGAGGGAAATAATCCGACATGTTATTGTTTTCCTGTACTGGCGCGTGCCTTTGATGTAAACTCCATGCGAAGAGAAAATGCAGTTTTGCGTCTTCAACCCTTTAGTTGATGTGAGAGTGGACCGTTATTAAGATTTTAACTTTTATGTGTTTTCAACCCCCAAAAATGCCGTTGCCGTCTAAACGAAAGGCACATCTGATCAAATATTTTGTCGTTTTCACCCGAGAGCATTGTTGTGTAAAATGGGTCTGAGAAGGAACAAGACTTCTGTAACACATCTTGACTCGCTTCTAACACACTACTTTGTCTATAACCATGATATTTGACTTCACTTCCACTGCAGTGTGACGGACGTTATTTGATCTGCACCAAGAGGAGTGGGTTTCATATGGAAATGTGTATTTTCATATTCTGGTGTTTCTCCCCTTTCCTAGTGATTTAAAGCCTGAAGTCTGACGAATATCTCTTAAATACCTTTTTTTACATGAACTTTTCTGACACGGAAGACAGTTTTATTCGTTCTCTTGCCCGATCGGTGCTGTTAATCAGTGTGTGAGGAAAATATAAAAACATTATTCAAACCAATAAGTAGGCTTACTTGCAAATCTTAAAAGGTGAACAAGTGCACAGCTTTAGTGAGTTAATCAGTCTCTGTTTTAGGATTATATCGCTATACAAAGGGCTATAGAAAAAAAATAAGCAGTTTCCTTCCACCGAGAATTGATATCAGTCATATACAGTAGATGCCAGTCTGGGAAAGCCAAAGGATTTAGACTAAGAATCCGCTGTGAATGGTGACGCAGACGCTTTTATACATATTGATCTGCTGTCTTGAACTTAATCAGATCTGGATCAGGTTCGCTCTACAGCATAAGTTACCATGGTAATATACCCTGGTAAAAAATAAAGTGCAGAGATGACCTGGAAAACCCAAGGGTAGGTTATTCATATTATTTCATAGCAGGGGACCCTGGACTCCTACACCTTTTTACACTTTGTATGTCTTTCACATTTAAAGTCCTAGAACTATTTTTGCAGTGATTCCCAAATATATTTTTTCCTCTACATTTAACTTTTCCAGCATGATTTACCATCACCATTTATTATAATATTATCCTCAGAATGTTGCATTTTTATTGGAAATCAGACATTTTCCTGTATCTAATTTACAGATTATATAGATAATCATAAAATAAAATCTTGTTATCTCTTCTTATATCAGAACGGGTAAAACTGAATCAAAAATAAGTGTTTTCAGCAAAAATGTATTCTTAGGATAAAAACAACCAGCGTTATTTGTCAAACTACGTGGGTTTTACAGAATCAGTTGCCGTTTTCTACGTCGCCTCTGAATGTCCAAATAAAACACATATGATACCATTAAGAAGCTAAGAAACTGCATTTAATTTTAACGCATTAATAGGATTAGTGGTTCCAAGGTGAATAAACATTTTAGATCACTGGAAGCTTGTGGTTGCCCGTGGAGTTAAACTCACCATTAAAAACACAATTTGGAAGGTTACGTTTAAAGTTTAACTGAATTATGTTACTGCTGCAAAGGCATTGTCAGTGTAAGTTTCCTGTGTGTTATATTAGTGTATTTAATATTAGTTATTATAGTGTTAAAAGGTTAATATGAAGCCACAAACCAGAGAAACACATTAAGACACCACTGGCCTGTAGTAAAAGAAATAATACACGCACTTGAATAGAAATCTTCACAGATACAACAATAGAAAAGCCAGTTATAGTATCTTGACTTTCCTGTTTGATACTGGCTTGGCTAATACAGACTGTACCATCTGCAACTAGGCCAATATAAATAGATATCAAGAGTGGGGTTGGAACTCATTTTAACTCATAACACGATACAAACTGCCCCATGCAGTTAAGATAATTTACATGATACAGAGTGAGAAGCTGAAGGAACTGCTCTTTTAACATCCTCTGGCTGACTTCTCATCATGTTAAATCCTTTATCAGGTAACACAAACAGATTGGATTAAGGCAGGCAAGGTAAACATACTAACCAGCTTTAACACAAAACAACTGGCAGCTTTAAGCCCGATCAAAGCTGCAGAAATAGCCCACACAATCCTGCCACCCTTCGCTTTCCTAGTAGGAATAGTAGTGCTGCCAGGATTAACGGTTGGTCGCCTTAAGTTTAGGAAACAGATCAGAAGTTTGTGTTTGTAAATGCGATCCTCTGATTTAGAACCTCTCTTCACCTAGTTGTATGTTTTCTATGTGGAGGATATGACCCACTGGAGGCGGATGACTCCGATAATTACCTCAGGATGAGACAGCAGCCAGAAGGTTACGTAAAATCACCTGTCTCTGAGTGGCCTTAAAGCAGCAGGGGAAGTCATTTCACTCAGATTATATAACGTGTAAACCTCTATAGCAGGAATGTCATCTCATTTTAGTTCAGGGGCCACGTACAGCTCAGTATGATCTCCAGTGGGCTGGACCAGTAAAATAATAACATAATAACCTATAAATAATGACAATTCTAAACTTTTCTCTATGTGTTGGAGTGAAAAAAGCAAAATGACATTATGCAAGTGTTTACATTTTCAGACTATGCTTTAAAAAATGTGAATACCATGAACAACCTGACATTTCTTAAGAAAAATAAGGACAATATTGACAATATTATGCCTCAGCGTATCATTTACACATGTCTATTGCAACTTACAGATCACAGCGGATCTACAAAAGCACAAAACATTTAGTAACAGGCATAATATTGTTAAAAGTGCAATTATTCTCTTAACACACATGCAGATAACCCATTACACATTACTGTCTCACATTTCAGATTGCTCACATTTGTTCAGGTATGAGTATACACATTTTTTTGTGAAAGGAGAGTTTGTACATGTAAATATTTTCATGTAATTTTCTCACTTTTTTTTTTTTTAACATCAAATCAAAGAGAAAAAAAATCCCCGGATAAGTGATAGAAGATGGATGGATGGATGGACAAAGAGAAAAAATTTGGAATTGTCATTATTTATAGTTTATTACAATAGTATTTTACAGGTCCCAACCCATTTGAGTTTGAATTGGGCTGTATGTGGCCCCTGCACTAAAAAGGATTTTGACACCTTTGACTGTTAATATCTCAGTGTAATTTTTGCATTTCACAAATTCATCCCACGGACCAGATTGGAACTTTTGACGGGCCAGTTTTGGCCCGCGGGCCTTATGTTTGACATCCCTGCCCTATTGCGTCTCAGCCGGTCTTGGATCTTGAGACCATTTTGCGGTTTAACCGTCACTGTGACGCAAACTCAAGAGGGTTTCAAATAAATGATGCATTAAGACAGCCTGGAAAAAAAATACAAGAAAAGAGGAAAATCTGCTTGTAATCTGTTCTGTTATAAATGTATCAGTTTTGATAAATAGTATTTAACAATTTTCCAATATGTGGGTCTGGAAAGAAAAGCTAACAGTCTATCTGAACGGTTTCATGGAGTGCGGTAATGGAGTGCACTGCAGTTCATTTAAGGTGAGTGCTTCTTTCAGTTGCAAAATAAAAAAAAAAAAAGCAGCGTGCCCTGGATTCCCCTTTTGAAATGCTGCCAGGTTGTCAGACTTAAAAACATGTCATGATACGCCATGACCTGAAAAGTGTGTCAGAGCGTGTATATGCCTTTTCTAACACAAAAAGCTGTTGTGCGTGTTTGTCTGTGGATCATTACATGACATCCTTCATTATTTCACTTTCAAGATCAGTTTGTGTGACTGTACTGACACCTGTTTGTGTCCACATTCTTGTTCATTCTGAAAACCCCACCCCTTCTGGCTTCAACAACTTTACTGAGCACATTTTATCATTTACACGCTATAAAGTCATCCCAAGTAGCTCCATTCATTGCATTAGATTTCAGCAGAGCCTTTTCTGGTTTAACGTTACTTGTTTTCTCTAAGTTTGACTGAAAATACTGGCTGACAGCTGACAACACTAGTAGAAGAGAAGCAGCAGCTGAGGTAAAATGTCGACTTGAAAAATGTTGGCAAATACCAAAACAGTTTTATTTTTCCTCACAGGTGTTTTTTATTTTTCACTTCCTGAAGAGCAATCTTCCTTTTACGCTTATTTAACTAAGTCTTGCGCATCATAAAAGTGACACATTAAATATTCATAAAAGAAATATAATCAGACATTGCATCCATCCCCTTGGATCACATCCACCACGCTGAATACTTCCACTGTGTTTTGAATACACTCAAAGAAACAAACATCCCATAAATCAATTCACTGGCCCTTGAAACATCCTCAGAGGGTTTGGGTTCATGTTTTTACCATCAATCCTTTCAAAGTTACTTGAGGTTGACTGAATGCGATTTCAGTCTCGATGCTGTCAGTTCTATCATCAGACTATAACCATGAATGCCTCAAAAATGCGTCAGATTTAGAAATAAAAAAAAAAAAAAAATGCTCTCAGGCAAGGATCATCTTTGGGTTGATAGATGCTGTCATGCGGTACGTGTTTTTATTTTTTCCTCAAATGAGTAGCTGCCATTATTTCTGAGAAAACAACAAAAATCTTAAAAAGTGCTCAGTCTCCCCAAGAATCCTTGAACGGTTTGAGGAAGATGCAAATATTGTATAAACCTTCAAGTCAGAAGTATTTTAGACTTTGAAGTTTCCAATTACGGGTATATTGAAAGACCTGATTTCCCTTGTTACCCCTAAATCTGCAGTGTTTGATGTTTTTTTTTTTTTTTTTTTTCTTAGCATTACCAGGCAAAATTTCCAGTTAGCTTTTAGCATATTTTCATTCAAGTGGTCTAAGACTTCATCCACTCACTGCATGTGTTTTCAGTCAGTAGAAAACACCCTGATTTGAGGTTAATTACGGGCATTTTCATATATATGGAGGTTAAACACATGATTGAGAACTGTAATCACTGATCAGATTCTGTTAGATGTGACGCTATACTGCACTGCTCTTCACGTCTCAACACGGAAGCTTGAAAAAATGGTAAAGCATAAAACAACATCAGGTCTATCCATCTTTGCATTTAGGGTTTTTTTTTTTTTTTTTTTTTTTTTTTACCAAGAGAAAACCGCTGCAGAAAGAAGGTGTGTATTTGCAGATTCTGGTGTTTTCCCTCATGATTTCAGCTCCCGCATCTTTAAAAATGTAAGGTAATAATTGCTACTGTTCTTTAATGTGGTCCTTCATGGGCGAGGGAATCTTTAAACAGAATAGCAGATCTTATTCTTTATACTGACAGTTAAGCTTTTCATATTATCTGAGGCTGGGTTCTGAGTAACACACTGAGAATTAGCAAAATTTGCATATGGCAACATAAACTGATGAAGAGAATTGATTTTGTTTTTAGTTCTTTTGTCATGTAATTTGAGTTAAAAAAGTCTGTATTAAGCTCAGTTACCACAGGACTTGTATTACCTAGGGATCCAACAATCACAGAGGTCATCTGTGATCTTAAAACATGAAATTCTACTATTTCAAATAAGAATTCCACCATAAGTTCCCCATCCTATTTCAGCAAACAGACGTCCTGTGATAATATTAGTCACATGTAAATCAGCATCTCTGTGGTTTGGTGGGATTTAACTTTTTTTTTTTTTTTTTTTTTTTGTCTGGTTGAGGATGGACAGCTGTGCTAGTGATACACACAAGTTTTTTTATTTATTTATTTATTTATTTATTTATTTTTTAATGCAAATCCAGTTGTGATATCGCGTGGATATTCACTGAAAGAGCAAACTTAAATCCTTCAAGAGAACTGACATCTCCAAAAACGATGAGATGGGTGACATGCATGATAGCTACAGGAACATTTTTCTATCTTTCAGCTGTTCTTTATACGTAGTAAGTCTGCGCTTGACATTAGAACTGTGGAGTAATGTCAGTAAATTCAAGTAAAAAACAGACTTCCCTTATCCAGTGCGAATGGGCCACATGAACACAGACGTAGGGGGGGGTAATCTCCAAATCACCAGAGGGAGGTCCACAGGTTAAACAGGTCCAATGCAAATAAGGCTTACATTCACCATAACTGCCAGGGTACTGATTTGCAGCAATACTGCTTTAATACCTCTGTTATGCTTCTCACAGCAGAAACACTGTACAACACAAGCTTATAAATCGAGTCATCTAAGGTTAACAATTGATCCACTCTCAGCATAATGCAACTCCAACATAAACCTCATGTACACAGATAAGCACGTGCAATGTTAAACATTGAACAAACAGCATTTCATTGAGGGAACAGGGATTTGAGAAAGCATAGAAAGGAAGTCACTGAAACAATTCCATCACCAAATAAAAAACTAGAAAACTAGAAACCTCCGCCATGGCAGATCACCCCCACCCCCCACGTGCCATGATTAATTTACTCCTAAAATAATTCCTGGACCTTGAAAACCTATACATAGCATTGGATTCATGTTAGTATGATCTATATTGTGGAGTTATATATGCATATGTTGAAACTGGCTCTATCTCACAATGGTAAAGAATCCTTCAAAAAATTCCTGGATCCAGACAGTGATCTGGATCACCATCAAAATTTAATCATTTGTTTCTTGTGCCTGTATCAAAATTTCCTGAAAATGTCATCAAAATCCCACCGTAACTTTTTGTGTTATCCTGCTAACAGACAAAAAACAGACAGACAAACAAACAAACTAACAAACAAACAGACAAACCCCAATGAAAACATAACCACCTTGGCGGAAGTAATGAACAAGTGGTGCCAGACACAATAAACCCCGCCCCGGCACGTATTGTAGCTTATCTTGGCATCGATCCAGCTGATGCTATCATGTCTATATATGTGCTGATGTCAGCACATCAATTGCCTCTATATATGTGCCAAGTTTGACGTAAATTGAAACAAAATTGATGTTTTTATAGACATTTGAAATTTTGCCCATTGTAAGTAAATGGGAAGAAAAAATGATTTAAAAAAATTGACAAAAAATGTTAACTTTGACCTATTTTTCCCAAAATTAAACCACACCAATTCTGGGTCACTGGCAATCTATAAACCCAATTTGGTATGAATTCAACCAATAGTTTTGCTGCTGGAGTGTTAACAAACAAAGAACCAAACAAACAAACAAACAAACCAAACTAAAATCAACACCCCTTGCTTCTCCTTCAGGGGGCGGGGTGATAATGAAAAAAAAAAAAAAAAGTGGTATGCATGTGTTATGTATATTGTACGGCATGTGTTATGTATATTATATGCTTATAGTGAGAAGAAAAAATAAGCTCAATGGTGCATAACCTGGGAATAGCTTTAGCTCCTTTAGCCTCTTTAGTCAATCTTTGACAGGAATGTCACTTGATCCTCATGTAACTTATCAGTACATACCGTGAACACTCAAAGTGTGCAGAGCAGGAAAAACACATAAGGAGATTATGACATATGCCACATCATAACCACGGTGCATTCGCTGACTCAGAGGTCAACATACAATAGAGATGAAAGGAGGACATGTCAGATTAGACTAAAGCGGTTATTACCTTTGAGCTACACCCTTGTTTTTAAGATTTCAGCTGATACTTGTGCAAGTCTTTCCGCTCTGATAAAATTCCACCAGAAAAGTTATTATCAGCTCTGTCTGCATTGTGATGACGCTCATTCAGCATTTTTCATGGGATTTATTGTTTGCTGTATACTTGACTCTGACCCATATGGTAAAAGATCTTTCATATTTTTCAAAGATATGTGTTTGATTCATACAGGTTACACTGGCAGTTGTTTTTTAACCGAAGTGCCTAATTACCCCATCAACACTCATCTTTTGTTCTGACTCAAGAGCAAATATTCTGAAAGAAATTGACCTACATAAAAGCTTTTCTGTAGACACACAAAACCCCTCTATGGCACTTTTTCCATTTGCAGTCAGTCAAAAGTGAATAGAAATGTCCATTGGCATTGTGCTAATGTGGCTGCCTGTCTGATTATTCATAAATATTCATCATAACAACATGTTTTGAAACTGTGGTTAAGTCCACTGTTAAAACCATCAGGTACATATGTATTCCCAAGACATCAAACTTTATGCATGATTCAAGCGATTTCAAATATTGCATGGCATCTGGTATTGGACACAATGGAAATCTGAGAAACAGATGGACAGCTGGGGTTTTCTGTTTCTGTCTAAGAATAACATCTTGAAATCAAAAGAAGGGCGATAACAGGTAGTGATAAACATGAAGAAACATTCAGGTCACTTTAAATATTTAATGTATAATATGTATATTTATGTTTAAAAAGATTACCTTCTTAGGATATGTCGGTCAGGAAAATCTCAGAAGCAGAACTCATTTGAAGTCAAATTCTTACCTCATATCTTTGTTCCTGCTTGAAACAATGCAACAAATTCAGGCTGCCCTGAAGGCACCAATGAATCCTTCCACTGAGGCACATTCTCTGATAATAATCACTTTGTGTTACACATAAAAACATCCCTTCAAGTGCTTCAAGTGAAGCATTTTTCCTTTTTCATAACAGTCAAATATCAAACTTTCCCAGCGGTTTGCACAGTTTATTGCAACCAAATGTAAGTAGTTGAAATGAACCACCAATATGGAAATGAAAGGGACTGAAATTCTGATGAAAATGCTTGAACGACGACACCTGCAAGGCAGTTTGTATGAAGTGGTGGAGGAGGGCAGATGAGGGCAGACTCCTGCTGTCCTTTAGAGGGAGGCTCAATTTGTCATGTTTTTCAAGCTAATGTGTTATGGTTTAAAGGATGTAAAATGATGGATGGCAATGGATGATGAAAAACACTAAAACGTTTCCTCGGATGCTGGCGCAGCAACAGGAGGTATCAGACTTTTATTACAATGAGGTTTGTATTAGAGTCAGGTTTGTTTTTCATATATTTGTTTAATAAGTAAAAATGGTCCTATTTAGCATGAAACCCTGTTTTGATCCACTCACATTAACAGTGATAAAAAATACTGCAATAGAAACATGGGACGCACCGATACTAGTATCAGATATCGGTCGATACTGAGCGCGTGTACTTCCGCTCGTACTCGTAAAACTGCTCTGATACGACCACGCCGATACCATTTTACAGCAGCGTGACGTTCACAGTCAGCAGGTACGCGGCAGAGGGGTAATGTCAGCGGTGTGGAGATTTTTCAAAATAAATGACCTTGACAAAAGTAACGGTGACTGGAAGTTATGTTAAAGACACAGACGGATACGGATGGAGCGTTCTGTCCGTCCTCTGCGAACATTCCCAACGTAATCCTGTCTGTTTTCTGGGAGCCTGCAGATGCGTACCCACAGCCATATAAAGATCATCATATTATTTTTTATATAAGGCTCTGTGCGTACCCAGACAGAGAAGCAGTACCACCGGGAACCGTGGAGGTAGTGGATCTTTTCAAAGAACGACTGCGTGAGTGAAAAACTACTGATATATTTATGCTAACTACTATCATCAGTATCAACATTAGTATCCACATTAGTGTTATCTCCTCTGTCATCGCTATGTTTATTCTTACTGACTTTTTTTTCAAAAAACTTTACTCTTCTTCGGGTATTTGGCATGTATTGTTAATTAAGAGCAGCGCCCTCTGGTGGATTAATTGAGAAACGCTCATACAAATGCATTAAATGTCAGTAGCGGCACTTTGTTACAGTCAGACTAATGACAATAAAGCACATTTTCAAAAGAAACTAGGAACTGGAGTGGTATTATTAACTACTCATATCAGTACTCGATATTGGCAAGTAATCAAATATAAGTCTGGAAAAAAGTGGTATCGCTGCATCCCTAATAGAAACTATCCATTGCTCACATGAGCTTTTACTGTGTAAAATGTTGCTTCTTGTAGAGCCTGAACAGTTTCTGCAAATGATACTTTAGCCAAAAACATGACACACACCTGCAGCGACTAAAAACAGGGCAAAAACACGTCTAGTAAAACAGTTGGATTATATTGCTAAATGTATTAAATTAAGGCTGTAGAGGTGAACATTGAGATTAACTGACAACACATTACATGACAACATATTAGATCAACTGTAAAGGGTTGAAGGTTAGACTGATTGCTTATTTGCACTAAAGTAATAGCAATTACCTGTGTAGATGGTTTTTGTAGCTGCGGTTTAGACATTTTAAGGATGATAGTTTATGGAACAGCAAATATTTGAATGTAATACAGAATATTTGACGATTATCTAAAAGCAGTGTATATTCAATAACACATAGGAAGATAAATAATGAGGTAAAGTGTGCACAACTTCCAAATACATCACTAGAAATGCTTTTTAATTGCATATTTTCTTCTTTGCCCAAATATGCACACATTTATCCAGATTCTTGTTTTCCACTTGTTAGCCAGTGCCTACAGCAGCAGCCCTGAGGTCCTGTTGAGCTAATAGTGAGCGTAGATTCAGGCTGGGAGGCATGGCAGTGGCAGGACACCTCCAGGGAGAGGATGGAAAGCTCTGCTCTGCTGATGCAGCCTTGGGCGTTGCTGTCTCAGCTATCCAGACTGGACCCATGGGGACATGCAGCTGCCCAACACGCTACTGCACTCCACTCACCCATGACTGGAGGCTGGCGTGGACCAGGGACTGCTGTGTGTGTGTGTGAGCTGCAAAGCATCGTGGATGTTTGAAGGCGGGGTCAGTGGAAGAAGAAACAATGGGCTTTTCTTTCAAATAAATGTGTCACTTTAACCACAACATGTCAAGTAAGTACAACGTTCCCACAGGCAGAGGAACTCCTTACATACTTCCCTTTGTTTTTGATCTTTCCAGATTTTGGTGGTTTTTGGTTTTCCTTGCTGAATCAGTGGGTGTTGTGTAGAATTCCTAGATGTGAACAGAGCCACTATAAGATCACAGATTGTCGTCTGAACAGCTGCTTTGAGGCCTCGACTTTGTACTTTAGCTGTCACCATCGTGGGTTTTGTTCATCTTGGATAAAAGGGTAAATAAAGCTGAAGGACAGTTAACTTCATCATTTGCATAAAACATCATTTGAAGGTCTTCCTCGTGTAACATTTCCACTGCAGGTGCAGTCGAGCCGTATGGAAAAACACAAACGTCTTACTGAGTAAACAGAACCTCCAAAAGCCTGATTTAAATCCCTTTGATGCTCTATATTAAAGATGCATACATATACAGATGGAGCATTCTGTCCGTCCTCTTGCCTTCTTTACGTCCGTATTTCTGTCCGTTCCCTGGGAGCTCGCGGATGCTTACCCAAATGGAGAATACAGACCAGTACCATCGGGAACTGTGGGGGCAGTGTTAAGATTTGAAGAGAATTCAACAATTTCTGTAAAGCCCTGTGAGGTGACTCTGCTGTGATATTGGGCTCTAGAAATAAAACTGAATTGAAGAGAATAATTTCCAGAAATGGTGGAACTTTTCAAAGAGCAAGTGAAAAAGCACAGATCTATGTCAACTACCCATCTTAATGTCAACATTAGTGAAACCTCCTCTGTCGTCACCGTGTTTGTTATTATAGACTTTCTTCCTCTTCTTCTTCTCAAAAAACTTTGCAGTATTTGGCCAGTATGGTAATTAAAAGCTCCGCCCTCTGGTGAATTGATTGACAAACGCTCATTCCAACGCAATGGACGCATCTACGTATGAAGCAGTGACGCTTGACACCGTTTGAAAAAGGCGTACCCATTTACGTACATAACGCGAACATGAATGGGCCTTCAGCAGGTAGGTGAGTTGTCATTTATGACAGACAAGGCTAGTTTTAACTCTAACATCTATGTGATAAATATAAGAATAATTTACAAACGGATCACCAAATAAAGCAAACAAGAACTAAATGACACATTTTTGGACAGATAGGTTCAGAGTGGCACCATGTGACCAGGGTTAGGGTTCAGCACCCCTCTGACCCTCACAAAGCCTGAGAGGGTCAGAAAATGGATGGATGGAGGTTCAGAATAAGTCTAGGCGAAGAAGGCTTTTTTTTTTTTTTTTTTTTTTAGCGAGAGCTTCAAGTGACTTTCAGTGGTATTACATCTCAAAATCCATGACATTAGCTTCATTATTAAGTGACAGCCATTGCTGTTTCGTCCCCCTTCATAGAGTTATTTTTTGATCCTGACTTAATTATACCATCATTTACAGAGGCTATTTGTCCATTTGACACATCATTTTACAAGTCGTGAAAGTCACAGTTTGTAGTACAACTGTTGAACTGAATGTCTCTACCATCTGTTCAGAGCTGCAGAAGATGTCTCTGCAAATTCAACATGATCAGAGTGTAGTGATTATTGCCTCTGAATACTTTTACACCTCACTATCGGAGATTTAGGTATAATGGGCAAAGGCAGCTGTAGTGCCTTCCTTCTACAGTCGCGGAAAAAATTATTAGATCACCCTTGTTTTCTTCAATTTCTTGTTCATTTTAATGCCTGGTCCAACTAAAGGTACATTTGTTTGGACA
>JAPQRP010000018.1:12893351-12909762 GCA_037367295.1 Apogon hyalosoma
AAAATCACTTCAGTTCTTCCATCAATATCTATGGTATTGTACTGACAAAAACAGTGCTTTTATTCATTCCATGTTTTTTTTTTTTCTGTCTGTTTTAGTCACATGATACACAGAGGAGTTAGTGCTTGATTGCATAACCATTTTTTTTGATGATTTTTGATGGTCTAATAATTTTTCCGTGACTGTACATGTCCAGAAATCCATGTATGAGCTGCAGGCACGAATGATAGTAGATGTAATCCAGTTTAAAACTTTCAAAGAAAGAGAAAAGTCAGTTTACATCAAATCACATGTAGAAAAATGATCTCGTGCTGACTGCGTTGCGGATGTCACATGACTCACTCTCGCCCTATAAAGGAGCATTAATTAAAATGACAATACATAAGGCATTTGCTTTCATGTGTTTATGTTTACACAAATTAACTTCAAACTAAAATCTATCTTCTAAATCTAAACTTTAAATAAACTATGATTTTTACTGCTATTCAAACTGAACTTGTAAGCGTTCATTCTAGCTTGTTACCCCGCCCCCTGAAAGGGAGGCAAAGGGTATTGTTTTGGTTTGGTTTGTTTGTTTGTTTGTTTGTTTTTTAACACTCTAGAAGCAAAACTATTGGTTGAATTCATACCAAATTTGGTTTATAGATTGCCAGTGACTCTGAATAGATCTGATTACATTTTGGAAAAAGTACATCGAAGTTAAAAATTATTATGAAGTTTTAAAACCTTTTTTTTTTCCCCATTTACTTATAATGGGTGAAATTTCAAATGTCTGTAGCAGCAAAACTATTGGTTGAATTCACACCAAATTGACTTTATTGATTACCAGTGACCTAGAATGGATCTCATTACATTTTGGGAACACTAGGTCAAAGGTCAAATTTTTTATGAATTTTTAAAATCTTCCGATTTACGCATAATGGGTAAAATATGTGCGAGGGGCGGGGTTTGTTGTGCCTGGCACCACTTGTTATAGTTCGGCTCTGACGGAACTAGATGCTTTTTTATTGTCTTTGCCACGAACCACTTAGAAATTGACAAACATACGTGTAAATGAGGGCACAGTTCAAGAGGGATCAAAAAAGATTTATCTGTCCGCATTATCTGTCTATTTTTTTTCTCCAAATTTAGGTCCCGTGGGATACAACGCAAAGGGCAGAGCTCTTATCAGATAGACGAGTTTCATTATCACACATGACATTCAGCTGTTTGATTCTTCACTGAACATCAGATGGTAGATATAAATACAAACTAGTGAAACATAACCTGATGCTGTGGGTTGGTTTTCCTCCTGCCCTCCTCCATTTTTTGAGTCACAAGCTGCCACTGAGTGCGTAAAAAGGTGTTTTTAAAATAAGGCTGGGAATGAGTCACGGTATGCATCAGACACACATTACAACACCCTCTGCCCCCGATTTGTTGTGATGTTTATGAGAGCAGACTGTCCCAGTTTTGAGGACGTGAGATGTGTGCTTACTTCGTATCAGCACTTGACCTCAGATCACTCCATTCACTCAGAGAGTAGATCTGTCACCTCGGTTGAACTCTATGGATCTCTCGAGGTTGGACTAACAATGAACTACACATCCTCATTCACCCTGCAACGACTGATAACATGCACCGTGTGAAAAACCTCCATGCCGCTCTGTGTACCGGAATGACACGAATGTTGCGAGAATGTGGTGATGGTGTAATTTGATAGAGCAATTACAGGGCTAATAAATATTTAATTAAATAAAAAATAAAAAAAAAAAAAAAAAAAAAAAAGGTCATTCTGAATAGATTATGGTGGTTTGATTCAACGATTAGCAGCTACTGTTACAATTTAAGTGTATGTGCGTGTGTCATTGTCTGGTATTATGCAACGGTCCTTGGGGGAGGGGATGCTTTGCCAAGTGGTCTGCAAATGTGCCGGAAAATTACTCAGCTGCAACAACCCATAAATCCAGGACGCCGCCGCGATCATTTACGTAGCAAACACGCGTAGATCGCCTTGTGTTCTTTTCTTGTCCTGTGTCCTCCGCTCACCTCGCCTCCTTTCATTCTGGGTCTAGTCACATCCTCTCTAACTTTCTTTTCATGTCTTGTCCTCTTTTGCCCTTTCCTTTCTTATCCTGTCCTCACGTTACCTTCTCCCCTGGCTCTTGGCTTCAATCCCACAGATGGTTAAAAGACTCGCTCAGCTTTACAGTCCAAACTGATTTAGATTACACGGCAAACCTGATTGTAATGTAGTATCATACCCAACATATGCTGCAATAAAATGTTCTACGCTTGTATCTTGGATGTTTTCCCTCTGAGCGCTAATGTATCTGCCAAAAAAAAAATGTACATGTAAACAACTTGAAATATGTGTTGATCTGTTTCAGATGAAATGAGGACATGCTCTCAATAACATGTTTGTTCCTGGTAGCCCATCTTCTGTTGTCTCCCATGCCCTCTTTCCGCTGGTCTTCCCCTACTCTCCCACATTTCTCCTGCATCTCACAATCCTCGCAAGTTTTTGGACCTAAAAGTGGCTACTTGAGCCAGCAGCGGGGACACAACGCCAGTGTTAATTCTTTTGTGGTGATGTCCTTTATTGATGGGGCTTTCAAGCAGTGTCATCACAGCGGGGCAATCAATTCACCTGAACTGACCCTGAAAAGTACACAAACAACTGTGGAGGGAAAACACTGATTTCTGACGTAGAGGCGTTTCATGCATTCAGTTGAAATTTGTAAGGTCTGTACAGTGAGTGACCTTTTGTACAAAGTGACATGACATCGTGATGAGGGTGAACTATTTACCGTTAGTAGTTGAGTTGTGACTGCTCATCCAGTGGAACAACTGCTGGACGGATTGTGCCACTACTCGCTTTTCACAGACCTACTCCACATATTGCCTGAGCCCAGGAATACCTTGGTGTTTATTTCGACCGCTACCTGGACAAACCAGTCATGTACCGTGCCGTGTCACCTTCCACCCCTTTTTTGTCCAGGGCCTCTAGGAAGGTTAATCCGGACGTTCCATTATAATGTGATATTAAAGGTCGTCCATAAATTGTAGCCTCTTCCACCCGGCAACTGCTGTTGCATGTGTGTTGTCATGGTGATGCTACACGATGCTTGTAGCAATGTTCACATTCTATACATCCACGTAACCGGAAGAACATCAGCTAAAAGCTCAACAAAACCAATTTTCGGAAAACGAAAGACAACTCAAAGCAAAACGGGCAAAATCTAAAACAAGCTAACAGTCTGAGACCAAGAGATTTTTTTTGTTGTCAATTCACTAGATGCACAGGACATACCGAGAAGTGAGATAGTGTTTCTCTCTTACCTTGTTAAATGCCATGGATTTAAAAAAACAAAAACAAAAAAAAGGTAAAGACCAGCATATGGCATGAATAATTTCATTACGCGACAGACCAATGCACCAAGCTTTGCATCGCTAAGCTAACCCTAATCAGATCAAGCAGTATGAGTATTATTTCTCTTTCTCTAAAACTAACTGAGCCAAAGAAGATTAAAAATAAAGGTTGCATTATGAAACAATGGTTACAAATTTAGTTTTCTCATAACATGGTTTCGTATGAATTAAGCTTCTGCTATCGGCTAATCCATTGTTATGGGTTACATTGAAATGATTTTGACTGCAATCAAACTGTAGGATTTAACAGATAAAATACTGAGCTGTCTACGTAAGTGACGTCTGCTGGCGTGGACTCATGTAAACATAATTTGCAAAGACAGTAGAGACCCGTTTTAACATGTGCAGTGACTCTGAACCAGTTAAGTCCAGTTTAGACCAAAGATTTAGCATGAGATGAAACCACTTTAATTAAAGTCGCCGCGGTGTAAAGTGGCCAGTCTCAGCTCGACTCAGACTGACTCACAGCACTGCCAGTCACTCATGAAGTCACTGGGGGGGGTGTTAGGATTTATAGGCTGCAGATCACCTGTTCCAAAGAGGAGCTTTGCTGTTCTCGGCCTTTCCCTCTTGTCTCAACAGTGTATTCTCTGCTTATGTGGTCATGAGGTGAGTCCGTAGACTGTACATATATGAAAAGAATCAGTGTTTGGACCAAAGTTTGGAGCTGCAAGAGCACAAGGGGCATAGGGTGAGCTAACAGAGACGGTAGAATGGTGAACTTTACCAACACTTTTCTTGTTAGTATAACTTTTTAACCACAACTTCAGTAAACCAGTCTGGAAAAATATGTTTTATTCAATAAACATAAACTTCCAAAATTGGACTCAACAAGTGATGAGCTGTCAAAGGCTTCTGATTGGCTCAAAAATTTTCCAAAAGGGTTAATTCATGGATGAACCTGCACCATTATATTTATGAGTGAGTCCAAATAAGGCAATTTATCTAATATATTTTTTGTTTTAATATACCTCCATACTAGACACTACACCCTTTAAATGGAACTATTCTAGGAATTTCATTTTTTTCATCAGTACTAGAAATTGAACTGTTGGAAATATGTCCTTGTGAATATCCAACAAATCGCATCCAGTGACAAAAACTCAATGATGCGTGTAAATGATGCACTGTTTTGTTCAGTTGTGTTGGTGTGAATTGTCAGGTTTTCAGAGCCTGGTTTAATGAGACATTTAAAAAAGTTTTCATCTTGTCTCTTGAATCTTGGGTCTGAACTGGGTCAACTTTAACAAGTGACACCAGCTGATGAAGAAAAGGAAAAAATAGGTCAGAAAGAGGGGGAGAATATTATTATTATTATTATTATTAATAATAATAATAATAATAATTAAAAAAAATGAAAAAAATATGTTTTAAGTTTCAGGATCATACAGCTAATTAAATAATAACAAAGGCACTGCATTCACAGGATAGCATGAATTTTTATTTTAAAATATATTCTGTTTTTATGAATTAACACAGTACAGAGAAAGAGAGCAGTACTGACATGCACAAAATGGCCTGGACTGGACCCAGAATGCTGAAGTAAGAACACACAAAAGCCCTACCAGACACAAATTATTCACACATTTTCATCTTCATGCAACATTAACTCAACCTGCTATAATGCCCAGAATATGTGGTGTGAGATGGAATACCTATGTCCCATAAACAAAACTTTCCTGGGAATCTACACATTATGGCTGCCATAAAGAATTTATTTGTAGCCGTTATTTCTTGCACATATACGTTTCTATAAAAATCTTGCAATTTATGTGTGGAAAAACACATAAATCCTAAGGTTTTATGTATGTTCAGCTGGCAACCAGACCTGTGTTTTTTCTCTCTCCCAGTACAGAATCATTACAGCTATGTTCACTGCTCTGCTTGGTTGTTGTTCACATTAACCCATAAAGACCCAAAGATCCACTGTCGACCAAAAGCATCTGCTGATCTAAACTGTTGATCCACTAATCATATCAGTACATGAAAATAATTGGTGTTTCTCATGCAGTTTTCTCATCTTTTCATGGTCATCAGATATGACTCATTTGGACGTTTAGAGGCTCCATAGTGAACATGGAAACGGCGTCATCTTCTACAACACTGATTCACCAGTAAAAACCATGGAGTTTGATTAATGACAGTGGATGGAAACACTGGGTTTATGTTCAGTTAATGATAAATTGTAATTTTAAGTCTTCGGTTTTTTCTGTTTTAATATAATAACCTTTGACTTTACTCTGAGCTTTTATGAACAGCTACATGACCAGTGAATTAAACATAGACAAACAGAAAAAAAATACAAAATTCAGAGGATAATATTATAATACATGGTGATAAATCTCTTAGGAAAGGTTAAATAGAGAGAAAAAAATCATTTGGGAACTGACACAAATGTCACAGTGGGTCCTTATGGGTTAATGCACAACCTACATTACTTGGGTGTTTTGTGTTTCTCACTTGCATTCCAGGGACTTAACCTAAACTGAAAGGCATATTAGTATCTGATGTACAGGGTTACTGTATGTGTACAATAGGAATTTGAAAACATTTACAGACTCTTTGTAGCTCATGACCTGCTGTTTCATTAACTGATGCAAGTCTGGATTAGCAACATTGCTCCACAGTGTGACATTTGTATAATGGTTTAAAAGTTGTACCTACTCTAAGTTCAGAAGGGTCCTTAGCCTTAACCTGGAGGTACTCACCTGGAAATAAAAGGGAACCAGATTTTGTCCTCATCAAATGTGTCCATGGAAATGTACTTGGCCGGTGTTGAAGTTTTCAATTCCTAATTAATTGTTGATGCAATTAGTAGTGGCTGTGTGCTTGGCAGAAACCCAGCCATGTGGTTGCTGACCTTCACGACTTCACTCTCCCGCTCACTCACGTACACTGGTGGCACACACGCACATTAGGGTGAAACGTTTCCCAACTGAAGAATGAAAACTTAATATGCCCTTCATCTAAACCTTTTCCTTTAGGTAAAAATAAGTTTTTAGACACGATATTGGATGGTTTTATTGGGGTTTATTTTAGTCATAAGTATGTTGAAAATACACCAGTCAGGCAAAACATTATAGATGATGTGGTGATAATGTTGATTTTCTTTTTATAACAGGAGTGGTCGGTGGATGGGATATAGTCGACACCAACTGAACATTTAGTCCTTTAAGTTGATGTGTTGGAAGTGTCAAAATGGGCAACTGTAGGAATCTGAAGGACCTAAACTGTGATGGCCAAATGACTGCATCAGAGGCTCTGCAGACTCCAGGTCCTGTTGGGTGTTCCAGGTCCCCGCTGAGACCATCTGCATGGGAGCATAACATCATTACCACTTGCATAACATTGTGTTGGCCCCCCTTTGGCGCCAGAACAGCTCTGACCTGACGCCTGACCTCCAGAAAACCTCCGAAGGTGCACTGTGGTATCTGGCACCCAGACATCAGAAGCACATCCTGAAACTCCAGTAAGTTGCAAAGTGGGGTCTCTGTGGATTTATTTGTCCAGCATATCCCACAGATGGTTGACTGGACTGAAATCGGATTGTCCTTTACCAGTTTCGGTTGAGAATTAACCACTGCAGACCAGGAACATCTAAAATGACCTGCAATTATGGACATACTCGGACTTGGCCATTCATTTAGCATTCACATTCTGGCCCTTGTCAGAGTCAAGCCCATTTTGCTGCTTGCAGTAGATCAACTTAATAGTCTAAATGTTCATTTGCTGCCACATGTATCCCACCCACTGTAAGTCGCTATTGTAGTGAAATAATCAACATTATTGTCCCGTCACTGTCAGCGGTTGTAACGCCATGACTGATCTGTGTAGATTTCATTGACATTTTCATTTGTTTCTCAACCTTTTCTAAACAAAGGCCCACTAACGGCGTCATGAGCCTGCCACCCCGATCCCCGAAAAAATGTATGACTGGGGGGGTGGGGATACATTATTCACAACGAATGTGTATGTGGATGATGTGGTGGGTTATATAGCTCTGTAGATAAAGTCCCCCTCACCTCATCATTTCCAACCTGCCACCTGGGCGGATATGCCTCTCTCTATTACATGACGAACCTCAATCCATAAGCCATAAGGGTGGGGGTGGGGTGGTGGTGGTGGGGTGTTTAGGATCCCTCCCATTTGAGAACCACTGCTCTAAGCAGAAACTTATAAAGCACCTGTTCTCCATAAACAAAAATCACAAAATCCTGTCAAATAATTATTATGTCTGCATTATAGTATCAGGATAAAAAATAAATAAAACCAAAATCAGGAAGTCTGAGCTTTATTAAAGGTGGGGTACAAAATGTTTTCCTGGAACATTTTTTACTATATTGCTTAAAATCCCCTTCACACCCCGATTACAACCAATTAATTCAATGCTCTAACAAAAATAATAAAAATGTTGTCACCTGTGGAATGGACAGGACTGAAAAAACACCATCCAATCATTTTGAGCGCACACTTGAAATGATTGAACGGTGATATGTCTATCAAACTCAACTGCCATTTGTCCCTCCCCCCTCTGTGCGTACCCCTCTTTGTGAATGAATTGCTCGTTCTCAGATGTTTGGAGCACTAGTACAGGAAACGAAGCCAGAGCTTAGCTAGCTATATTAGGATGTAAAGTTCATCAGAAAACTGTTTTGTCACGAACATAAATCACTAGGAAATATAACGTTAGGTCTGAACTGGGGCTGTTCTGTAAGAGTGGGGGTGTTGGAGGAGACTGAATGAGGTATGCATGGATCGCAGCCCGAGCTGGGCGAACTGTTGCTGTGCAGCGCTCGTGAACCCTCAGGAACAAGCATTGCACGTGCCAGTATTCTGGAGGCATGGCTTTGGGGGGATGTCTGAAGAAAGGGGTTTGGACTTTTGAATTGTGTATTTTCAAAATGTAGCTCGCTCGAACCGTTTTTCTAAGATCTCGTACCCCACCTTTAACATCCATTCAGATCTGACGGTCATATTCATATAAGGATCAGATTCTGTCCCTCTGAAACCCAGACACCCGTGACACTGGGATTTTCTGGAACAATTTCAACAGTCAACCCAACCGGGACATGTATTCTCTCCTTTCTACCCGGCCTAAGGCGTCTCCTGTTTGGGAAGCAACTCCAGATCCAAACCACTGCCTTGGTCAGGGGCAAAGCAGGAGAATAAACCATAGCAGACATGTTTTGAATGACCGTGAATATTATCCTGGATCCTCTTGTGCTAAGGACTGAGCCCACCTACAAAAGCAGACAAAGCTGAGGTGTTAACGATAATGGTAACGATGGCTCTATTCCATTTAGACGCATCAGGAAACCGTTCCAGTGAACCAAGACGAACAGTTCCAGCACCTAAACTGGGATGCAGACTTGTATAATGATACCAATTACAATCATGTGATTTCTACCTTAACAAGTGAAAATGCCTGCTGTGTAAAAAGTCCATTACGGCTGATATTTCATAACCAATGCCTTTCTGCAAATACTGCTCTATAGAAACCGAACACTCAAACTAAATATTTATAGGATCTCACAATATCTGTCTACTTCAATCATTGGAACAAATTTAGACCACAGACAGACTGACTGTAAAAACCTGAGGGAAATAATGCACCCTAATGCACATGTTGTGTTTTTACAAGATTAGGAGACACGTCATTGACATTTATTTCCTTTAGATTTATCCCAGCCTCTGCATATAACCTCAAATTAAACTCAACCGTAAAAACTCAATGCAACATTCCCTCAAATAAACAGATTTATGTTATGGTAGCACTAGAAATACATTCCAACATAGTCATACACTGGACACATAAATAATTAAAATGAACACCTTATAATGTATTATAGTTGAGATACAATAGCTGTGGCAATGAATTTTCATGCACTGCAGCCACTGGTTCGTATTTGGCCTCTGGTTTGTCTTGACAAATGGAAACTATTAATCTGGGTTTGTAATATTCAAATTTACCCATGTGAAAAGCTACGCTCATGGTTCAGGGAAGACAGTTAAAAAATATTTGGTTCTAGAACGGAAAAGGCTTTCGTTATGGTTTTAATCAAATAAACATTTTTTTTTTCCCCAAACAACAAGACTTGTTGAAGCCAAATATATCTTTTCTGTCCTCCATTTGATCTCAAAGAGGTTCTTTCCCCCAACAGCTTCAACGTCAATCTTCGGCCTGTTTTCACACTATTATGGCATCGCATGCTGTGTTATACATTTCTGTTAGAACACGGCATGCTAATTTTTATCTTAACCCTTAACACTTGATCGTTGAACTATGTGTTTATCTAATAAAATCAGCTTAAGCCTAAAGAGATTTACAATGGATACTGTGAGATTTTTGTCACTAAGCATTAAGGCTTGCTGTAAGTGCATAAATCTATATGGGTCATATAGGAAATACATCCACAGCACTAGTATACAAAAAGGTAGTATGTGCCATATTTTATATTATTGTTGTTGCACTGTTTTTTGCCATCTTTTCCCAAAAGTGGTGGACAAAAATTTCAATGCACTCCCTAGATATTGCAGCATGTCCTGGTTTTGTCATGACTTTGTGCAGCACTTCAAAAGCCTTTCAATCTGCTTTGTCCCTCTGATGTTTTTATAGGTGCTAGATTTTTTCTGTTCCTATTTTCTGTCTTCACACTTTTTTTTTCTTTGATGTAGAATATTCGGTTTGACCCCGTCAAAATTAAGGTTTGTTCAGTACAATATTATCCTGCTTTAATCTTGATACCAGAGATTATGTAGTGTTTGGGGGAATTTGGATCATGTTATGCATCTAGACTCCAGTCACCGTAGTGATCGATATGGATCGTTGCGTGAATAAGAAATGCAAGATGTCGCTAAAATTGTAACTTCACAACCAGTTACACAGTCTGCAGGTTAAAGTGAATAAACGGAGACTTGTACAACATTTTTCTCCACAGAGCCAGACCAGATAATACTGCAGAAAGTCCAAGATGCTGTTGGTCACTGCGTATGCATGTACATTTATGCCATGTACACACATAGCCAGATTTAAATACTGAAGAGGATATTTCCCAACCTTCTTTTTAAATAATAAACAAATGGTGCCAGGCACAACAAACCCCGCCCCTTGCAAATGTTTTAGCTCTTAATGGACATCTCTCTCTCAAAACGTGAGACTATGGGTTTGACCTTTCAAGGTTGCTCAAGGTCAAAGGTCATGACACCATTTTGAAGCCCATGTCAAGTTTCCTATCTGTCAGGAAGAGTAACTAAGTCTCTATCTCCACTAGTTTTTCCGTTATAGTCCATTTTTAGTTTTTTAGGTATTGACCGAGTGACCCCCGACCTCTTCTGTCAAAATCTAAACATACACATATAGACAAGTGACATACCATACGATGCAGAATTGAAAGATGAGCATTTTGGTGCTCATTGGAAGTCTGTAAGATGAATAGTTTAAAAGTTTTATCCAAAATTAGATTTTGACCTTTATTGTGACCTTGCCCTTTGACCTAGAGTCTTCAGATTTGTCCTTCAAGGTTCTGATGTCAATGCACATCAACAGTGAGAACAAGAAGAAGCTATATGCAAAATTGAGTATACAGGAATGAAAAGGAAATTCCTGATTTGCCCTATCTCTTATTGTGAAAACACATTTTTGGTGACCTTGACCTTTGACCTACATTCACCAAAATTTAATGGGATCTATTCTGGACCACCTCACACCTTTCCTGAAAATTACATGGAAATTGGTCCAGTAGTTTTTGCGTAAAGTTGCTGACAAACAGACAAACAAACAGACAGACAAAAAAAAACAAAAAACGAACCAAAAACAATATCCCTTGCCTCCCCTTTGGGGGGCGGGGTAATAAGAAGACAACATCTTTGGAATTGCTGAGAGAGGACCAATCATCCTTATTTGTCATGTCAATGGAGTCACAGAAGTATCGCTGTGAGTGTTAATTGTAATTTTCACACGAATAGATGAGAATGGTGAATTGTTATGTGAATAAATATGTGAACCATGGAAAATATCAATAAAAAGAGAATTGGAAAAAAAGAAAAAGAAAATGACAAGACAGTTTTATAATATTGTAGGGATGAACCAATACCAGTAACAGGTATTGGTCCGATACTGAGCGCGTGTACCTGCTCATACTCGTAAAAGTGCTCTGATACAAACACGCCGATACCGTTCTACAGCAGCATGACATTCACAGTCAGCAGGTAACGCGGTGGAGGAGTCATGTCAGCGGAGTGGAGATTTTTCAAAATAAATGATGCTAACAAAAGTAACGGTGACTGCAAGTTACGTTGAAGACACAGACGGATACGGATGGAGCGTATTGTCCGTCTTCTGTGTACATTCTGTAAGTAATTCTGTCCGTTTTCCAGGAGATAGAAGATGCGTACCCAGAGCCATCATACCAAAATCATCACATCATCTTGTAAGGCTCTATACAGTCAGCAATGACGTCACAGCTGGGGGTGGGGAAACCCGAGGGGGACCGAATCCTTTCCTCCTGTCCGCTATAATGTAAAAATGCAGAGTGTCAAGTTGTTTTGCTAACGCTAACTAGTTGCCATGACGTACTTTGAGTCACTATTGCCTTCTGACAAGGATCAATATATTAAAAAATTAAATCCACTGGGGCTGGATTGTTGTCCATATGTTTTTAAAGACTGGACAAATGATCCGACTCAGTGTCATTTCCAGACATCTGCTGCTACTTAATGGAGTCACTCTTTGGTATAGATATGATGAATTAAACTTAACATCATTTCAGTTCCTGACATTAAATAGATGAATTAATGTTAATGAATGTTGTTGTTAGTCTAATATGATGTGAGATTCTTTTAGCTTTGCACAGAAACAGGCAATAGAAATGTCCTTCAGACGGCTGGATTTGACTTTATGCTTGGAGTACATTAGAGCCAGCACTTTTTTTGTTTTTTACATATACCATACTCAGTAAAGAACTTTAATCAGTACTTCAGACTTTTGTACTCAAGTATCTGCACTTAAAGGTACTGAATGTGTACTTTTGTATGTATGCAAGGAAATACACAAATTACAAATGCAATCTAATATTCCTGATACCCCTGACATAGTCTATGATTGTTTGGAAATGGTTCACATTACATTAAACTGACCTAAATGAAGTGCTGACTGCAGACATACATGTCTTGTTGTTGGGTCCATAATCTGCCAAACTCCTTCTCTCTTCTGAAGCTTGAAGCCATTTTGCCCTCCTTTGTGGTTCCGTTTTATTTTGGTAAAATATAAAACTTTAATTGGTGATTTTTTTTTTTTTTTTTGGTTTATTTGCAGTGCAAAAGGGCACATGACAACTCTTTGGCATTCTGGTTAATGGCAGAGACTGGTTTGTTTTCCCCCTCAGCTCGAACCGGATGTGACGTTTGTGGGCGTTCCCGTTGTTGCTGACTGTATCTATGTTTTGAACTAAAACACCCTGTTAGTAAATGCTGTTTGTTCCAGCTCTCTATGGGTTTATTTGATGAAAGGATTACCTTCAGGTAAGTGCAGCATCAACTTTTACATGAGCCAACATCTTGTCAACTGCATGATGAATACCACTACACATGCCACTGGAAAAAGAATGTACTGTTACATCTTATAAATATGGGAAGTCTTTCAAAACTTTACCCTTAGAGATAGCTTTGCTCTTGCTCTGACCTTTAGTGAAAACATGTAGCTAACTTCCACTGTTGATTCTTCGACGGTCAACCGCTCTGCAAAAATATTCTGCCTGGAGAATAAATTGAAAGACAGTTTTCTTTCTTGTCTTGTCTGTGATGACAAGTTTGTGGCATAGTTAGAATATTTGGTCAAAAAAATCTCTCACCCACAGGATTGTCTGTTGACGTATCAAACATAATGCCTCTGAACCAATACTTGTGACAAAGCAAAGTTTATCGGTTTTTCGAGCGTCATTCAGTTTTCTTTTGATAATTTTCAGTGGCTGCAAGGGTGGTTTTAGGGTAAGGAGGGAGCCACTGGACAACGATGTCTCATGCTGTTGACTCAAAAACAAATTCCATGAAAACGCGTACTTGATATTTGTGGTTTAAAAAAAAAAATTTCAGTTCAGTCTCAGAATTTCAGTTTCTCACTGTCTCTGACCTGTTTGTCACACTTTTGTCATGGGTCGCTCAATCAGCAGTCAAATGAGTAAAAATGCTTTAAATCTCTATGAACACACCTTCACGTCTAAGCCTTCATAGAAGTTGCTGAGCATTTTCAGATGCATGTTACACCTTGAAAAGTAAGCTTATGGAAATGTTTCCCTGTGCAGAAACTGTTTTCTTTCATATTAAAGGGGTTTTATTTACCACTAATATTCCAAACTGAACAGTGGGGATAAGTCATATACCAGAACACACGTAGGACCGCCAGCTAGTTAACGCAACATATCCGCAGACTCACTGAATAAAGTATAAATCCCCTTGTTGACACACATCTGTATTACGGTATCATCAAGTTTTCTTCAAACTGAAACTTATACCCAGGGGTGGGAATTGATATGAATTTAACAATTCCAATTCCATTATCTATTTTGCTTATTGATTCTCTTATCGATTCTCGTCAGGTGAGGGAATAACAGAGTACAAATGGGTTTGTTTGCATTAACTGGCTTTCATATTTCCATCTGCACAGAAAATATAACATACACAATATGCACAAATAATAATAACAGATGGCAACGGGCCCGGTTCCACATAGTCATATTTGAGGTGGCAAACAGGAATGTTAAGGGGGCACATGCTCATGGAAGCAGCAACGGGGGATTCACAAGCATCGCTAAGTAGCATATTAAACATGTGACATTCCTGCAAATGAACTGCATGCTGTGTGGACAAATGTTTGAGCATTTTGGAGATGTTTCCCCCTTTGAAAAAAATAGAAGCTTTACAAGTGTTACATATGGCCCTGGTGCTATCTTTTGGTGTGACATATACCCATACTTTGAAGCATTTTTTGCCTCGATGCCATTTTGGCTGCGTTCTAAACCAAACCAATGCAGCGTACATGTGATGCCATCAAGCGTGTGCAACGAAGGTGAAATTGATAAGTAGAATCATTAAGCAGGCAGGCAAAGGATTCCAAGGAATTGAGCTACTGCGAACCGGTTCTCAATTCCCATCCCTACTCATACCCGCTTATTTTGTGTCTTATAATCATCACATACTCTGTTTGCTCTGCCTTTTTTTTTTTTTTTTTTTTAGACAGAAAACAGTAAAACCACAAATCACTGTTGTTTTCTACATGGTTTGTGTTGTCAGTAGCTGAACTAAAGATCAGTTTTAAATCGTCCAAACAAGGTCAGAACTGTCACATTTTAGTCTGAACTGTGGATCAACAAACAGCCAACTTGGATAACGTCAGATTATAATTTTATAACTTCATAAGCGTCATAATCAAACTCATCCGTGTTGAAGAAACACTGTCTTTTCATCATCAAACTCCATTCTTTTCATTCATGTCTGTGTCCAGTGGAGAAAACAACAACAACAGTGCTTCTAGCTTTTGTCACTTTCTTTATCTCTAAAAGTTGTTTCTATAGTGGTTCTCATCCCATATTTCTGACACTTGGGCCAAAGGTGGTGATAGTTTGCCTCATAATGGGAGAATGGGAGACTCACTACTCCCTCTAGTGGTCACATAAATCCCTGGTCCCTGGAATCCAATACATCGGTGTCTTTGGTAGAACTTCACAGCTCTTTATTTTGAACACTAACGATAATTTTAGGTGATTTTTTTTTTAATATTTGAAGGTCAAAATACGTCATACAGCCCCTTTAAAGTCCAAACACTTGTGACAATTATCGCTGATAAAGCCTTCAAACGACTTCATTCCTCTTTCATTCCTCATCTTTGGTTTGTTTTTCCTTCACACAACCACATCGTAATTTAGTGCAGCTCCAAATCCCTGCAATTTATGGGTTTTGTGTGTTTCTTCTCTAATGAGGCTTGGGTTGGTGGTCCCCTAATGAAAATATTTAGAAGGCTTGTTGCTGGCAGAGTACTATTTACAAAATAAAGCCTTGTATGTTCAAGCAGCAGTTAGACAAACAGGCAAATTGAGCAATGCAATAGAGGTTGAATCAGGTCAGCAAAACGAAGGTTCACTGAGCGAGGCTAATGCAAGTGGGACTAACCCAAAAAGCCAAATTAACGTAGTCAAAGTCAATCAAGGCTTTTGTTTGTGTTTCGCTGTGCCAATGCAGAGTTTTAGTGACAATTAGGAATAATAAGAGAGATACTGCTGACTGAATAAAATGACAGTTGGGCTTGCTGTCACAGACGTAACGGCTGAAAACGTTAAGTGGAGCAGAGAGAGTTTTGGAGCATTTACTGCCCGCTTACTGACATACAAAGACCATTAGTTTTATGACGTAAGCCTGCTGAGTAAACCATTGTATAGGCGGAATTCCTGGTTGTATGACCTCTTTGCGTTTGGTATTAACTGTGTGACCTGCACTGAAAGAGGGTCAGACATGTATGACCTGACTTCTGCCATGTCAAATGGCTGCTGAAAACGAGAACATGACAAACGTTATTGAACACAATTAAGATGGAAACCTGTGACTGAATAATAATGGTTTAGTCACACAGCTTCTGATTAAGAGGGCCCCTGCAGCATCTCCAGTAGTTGGCATGAAGAACCCACTGTCCAAGCCTGTCAGATTAAAACAAAACAAAACAAAAAAAAAACCAGACACGCTAAAGCTGAAGCTGTCAAATCAACATATTGGTCCTAAAAGCTGCAGCGCTTTTTTGGCATCATTAGACAAAAACTCCTTAATTGACTTCACCATATGGTAGTACAAGTGGTGTGAGAGCAAACAAGGATTCTAACAACTTCTGCAGCTACTGTTCTCAGACTGAGGACCGTGTACCAAGTGTAAAAGCTATTCTATTAAAGGAGTGATATTTTGCTTTTTTAAATGGATTTCTGCATTTTAAAACATTTCCCTGTGGTCTACATAAACTGTA
>JAPQRP010000018.1:12916373-12931071 GCA_037367295.1 Apogon hyalosoma
TTCTATTCTATTCTATTCTATTCTATTCTATTCTATTCTATTCTATTCTATTCTATTCTATTCTATTCTATATTGATGTGGCCTCCTTTACAATAGCCAAACAATATTTGTACAAACAATGTTGCTAAAAATTATAAAGTGGTTTGGTAGATTTTATAGAAAATAAATCCTAAAAAAAAAAAAAAAAAGCAACTCAAGGAATCACAAAAATGAACTTGGAAATTTGAATTTGTGAAGTAATTCAGTGTTGAATTTACATCAACAAGTAGAGACAGACTACACACTAAATGAAGTTACACATTTTCAGACCAGCAAATGGCTTAGGGTGTCCAGAATAAAGAATTTTGTTTTTATGTCAAAACTGTTACCCATGGAGATGAAAACTAAAACCAGAATGAGTTTAGGATGACAACCTATAATAAGTAACTTTTACAGTCACAGAAAGAGACAAAATGATTAAAAAGCTAAAAAGTATTGCAGCTGTTTTCATTACTGGACACAGCTCTGAAGCCGAAGAATGAAGAATGATAGTGTTTCTGTGTTTCTTCTCCACTGGTGAGTTTAATTCTGTTGATATGTTTGTATATTGTTGATCCACGGTTCAGACTAAACTGTGGCAGTTCTGACCTTGTTCAGATGATGCCAAACAGCTCTTTAATGCAGTTACTGACAACACAAACTGGACAGAAAATGCAGGTGATTCTGTTTATAAACAAAGCTAAGCTAACAGAGCTATAATGTAAATCAGCTGATGCAGCGCGTGGAAAATGTAAGTGTTATTTGTTTTGGTTTGAAGGAGAAAAAATATTGATATCATAATTAAAATGAGCTTCAAACTTAATTAGATACTTAATAAATGAGCGATACGGTCTGTGGAGACAGCATTAATTTGTTAGTGGTTTTGGCAGCAATGATTTTCACATCAGTTTGTAATGCCAGCTATCTGAAATCCACTCTATTTTAATTCCTATAATTGACATGTTTGAGGTAATCTTAAGTGTCTATATAGTAGTCTTACTTACACATAATTGCATAATTGCTTAACTCATATTTTTGGCCAAATTGTAATAGCTGCATCCAATGAAGCAGCAATATTAGAAGAGTAAAATTATGCAGAGGTCACAATTTGGCCAAAAATATGACCTTGTGATTAAATAGACTGATTATGAAAAGGGTTAATGAGTCACTGGAACTGTGAATGTGTGAAGTGAGCATATCATCAGTATTAACACAATATTAATAGTATGATGTTCAAAAGCCTTAGGACTTGCAAACAGATTGTGACTGAAGCTATTCATAAAGGAATAGTCCTCTGAGGACATAAAGGACGTCTAGTGGAGTCTAAAGATTGGTTTCCAAAGGTGGAACCAGTGTTTGTAGGCATGTTTAAAACAGTATTACATATACGCCATATTTTTGGTCAAATTGTAATATCTGCATAACTTTACTCTGCTAATACTGCTACTTCATTGTATGCAGATCACTATTCCTTTATGAATAACTTCAGAGACACAATCTGTCTGCAAATCCTAAAGCTTTTTAACATTATACTATTAATATTGTGTTAAAACTGATAAGGTCATTTTACACATTTACAGTTCCAGTGAGTCATTAACCCCTTTCATAATCAGTCAATTTAATCACAAGGTTTATTTTAACTCCTCACTCACGTTGACAGTCATAATTACTGCCCCGGGGAGGCGTCTGAACTCCTGTCACTATGTTAAGAAAATGTACTGTGATCTTTGTTCAGCTTCACCTTACATGACTCAGACTACAGTACAAGTGGTACAGACTTTGAACAGAAATCAGCAAATACTGCATCCTTTATGAGGAAGTTTGTCTGAACAGCATGTTTATGGCAAATAACTGTGACGATAAGTAGATATTGTAATGTTGCTGAAACGAGACAGTGGTTCAGTCATTAGCACTTTTTCCCCAAGAAGGTCCTTGGTTTGATTCCAGCCTTTCTAAGTGGAGTTTGCATGTTTTCCTCAGGGTACGCCGGCTTCCTCCCGCCGTCCAAAGACATGCCTCTTAATAAGTTAAATCACAGATATCAAACATATGGTCCGCGGACCAAAACCGGCCGGCCAAAGGATCAAATCTGGCCCATGAAATGCACATATTAGCATTATTATTTTAGTTCAGGCTCCACATTTACACCAGTGTGATCTCAAGTGGGTCAGACCAGTAAAATACTCTCTATATAAGCTATAAATACTGACAACTTCAAATTTTTCCACTATGTTTGAAAAAAAAAAAGTACAATGTTTACAGTTACAAACTATCCTGTAAAAACTGTGAGGAACCTGAACAAATATGAACAACCTGAAATGTCTTAAGCGAACTGAATGTAATTTTACCAATATTCTGCCCATTACTAAATATTTTGTGTATTTTTGTAGAGCCACTGTGATCTGTAAGTTGTAACGTCCATGTGCAAATGAGAAGCTGAGCCATAATATTGTTAAAATTGCACTTGTTTTTCTTAATAAATTAAATTTTGTTCATAGTTTTTCATGTTGTTCCATTTTTTTTAAAGGATAGTTTGTAGATGTAAACATTGTCATAATATAATTTCACTTTTTTCACTCTAAAACAGAGAAAACTTTGACATTAATACCCTTTGCCTTCCCCTCGGGGCAGGCAAAAGGTATTGTTTTGGGTTTGGTTTGTTTAGTTCTTTGTTTGTTTAACACTCTAGCAGCAAAACTATTGGTTGAATTCATACCAAATTGAGTTTACAGATTGCCAGTGACTGAGAATAGATCTGATTACATTTTGGGAAAAGTAGGTCAAAGTTTAATTTTTTGTAATGAATTTTTAAAATCTTTTTTTCACATTAACTTATAATAGGTGACATTTCAAATGACTGAAACAGAAAAGCAATTGATTGGATTGATACCAAATTGGGTTTATAGATCGCCAGTGACCCAGAATAGATGTCAGTACATTTTGGGAAACGTTGGTCAAAGTTAAAATATTTTATGAATTTTTAAATCTTTTTTTTTTTCTCCCATTTACTTATAATGGGCAAAATTTCAAATGTCTATAAAAACACTAATTTTGTTTCAATTTACTTCAAACTTGGCACATATAGAGAGGCAATTAATATTCTGACATCAGCACACACAGATATGATGACATCAGCTGGATCGATGCCAAAATAAGCTACGACACATGCGAGGGGCAGGGTTTGTTGTGCCTGGAACCACTTGTTTATATATTATTATGCCTATTATTTGACCTACTTCAGATCATATTGGGCTGAATGTGGCCCCTGAACTAAAATGAGTTTTCCAGCCCTGGGTTAATTAGTTGATCTATTCACAGTGGTCTGTAAATGTCAGCCCTGTGATGAACTGGCAACCTGTCCGAGGTGTACCCCACCTTCACCTGTTGGTAGCCTGGATAGGCATGCCCGTGACCCTCACTGGGACCAAGCAGCCCAGAAAAATGGATGGATGGATTTAATGAGACACTTTTTAAACCTGACATAAACAGTGTGACACAATCTGCCTCATTAAAAGTGTTGACCTAGTACATTTCAACACAAAATACAACCCAAAGTGATTAAATGAAGAAAGTTAGTTCTGTAAGATCATAAGCAACTAAATTTAAGTTCAACGGGTTTATTTAGTCTCTATTTTGTCCAGTGAGAGTAGTTCACTCACTTTTTGATGATCGATCAATGATAAACAAGCCTTAAACACACAGAGATATAAAAGGAAACATAAATGTACACATATACACCATAAGCAGTCAGACAAAACACACTCTCACACACCTCCAAATCAGCCACAAGGGCTTTAAACAGAGCAAACGGGATCAGCCCATCCAGTCTCGACAGATTTTGTCAATTGTTCCACTTCTATAGAGCATACCAATCTGACTTTTATTATATTGATTTTTGAGAACAGAACTTTGGGACTTGGCGCAGTGTGAACTTGACCTAGTTTGACAAGTAATGCTTTAAAAAAAAACAAAAAACTAGAAGAATAAAAGAGTCAGTAACATATTAGATCAGTGATGAAAAACTGATGATTAAATATTAAATATTATATTATGGAAATAATCACAGTCACATTTAAAACGTCTGAAATCCCTGGTTCCTCAGCTAATTTATAAATAATAAACTAATAAAAAAGCTTGTATCTTTCATTTTTTCGATTCAATTAGACAGGACTCATAATTTTCATACGCTCTAGGGGTCCTTATGGTGGTTTTAGGTGTTTGCCAGGCATTAGGGAACTCTAATCCTTCCTAATCCTGCTTTTTCGTCACGTCTGTAACAAAAGAGAGTAACATCCTTTAAGAAATTTATAATTCACTCCACTGGATGTAAAATCACTATCTTAACCCCTTTGCACCTGTAAACTGCACGCTTTGGGTAAAATGTGTTGAGGCTATTTTTTTTTTTATTAATAAATAGCTATTAAGTTACAGAGAAAACCTACAGTTTAATGGGTTTCTACTGGTCTCTTTCATGTGACCAGTGTTTTCCCACTGCTTTTAGAGAAATCAAACCAAACAAATGTATGTTTCAGACACATGCAAATCAAGTTTTTTTTTTTGTTTTAATAAATATACACAGACTAGATTTTCATTGCAGCATTCAGAATATATTACTCTAGTGATAAACTAATACCTCCTCCATAGAAATTTCTTAAAAAAAAAAAATAAATAAAAAATAAATAAAAATGACAAGTGGTTCCAGGCACAACAAACCGCACCCCTCGCATGTATTGTAGCTTATTTTGGCATCGATCCAGCTGATGTCATCATGTCTATGCATGTGGTGATGTCAGCATATGAATTGTCTCTTTATATGTGCCAAGTTTGAAATAAATAGAAACAAAATTGTATTTATAGACATTATAGACAAAATTGTTTTTATAGACACTTGAAATTTCATCCATATAAGTAAATGGGAGGGGGAAAAAAAGCCCTCAAAAATTCATTAAAAATTTGAACTTTGACCTACTTTTCCCAAAACGTAATCACATCTACTCTGTGTCACTGGCAGTCTATTAAACCCAGTTGGTATGAATTCAACCAATAGTTTTGCTGCTACAGACATTTGAAATTTCACCCATTATAAGTAAATGTGGAGAAAAACATTTAAAAAATGTATTTAAAAAATTTAAACTTTGACCTACTGTTCCCAAAATGTAATCAGATCTATTCTGAGTCACTGGTAATCTGTAAATCCAATTTGGTATGAATTGAAGCAATAGAGTGTTAACAAACAAACAAAGAAGCAAACAAACAAACGCACCGAAACAAAAACAATACCCCTTGCCTCCCCTTCAAGAGGCGTTGAAAAAAATTGCTCCCATAACTTTTAGTTCACAAATGTTCGGACTTAAAACTGTGAATACGATTTAAAATAGTTGAGGTTTTATTCTGTCGTGAAGGTGAGCGTCAGCAACAAGTGAAGTTAAACTGAGGCGGTCTTTTGTGCTCAGGCTGTATTCTCTGCCAAAGGTTTCTGTACTGACCTCCATCTGCAAAAGGTCATTCACTTGACTTTAAACACCTGGATTTGATGTTTCAGGTCTAGGTTCATTACACAAAACAACAACAGACAGGAGCAAAATAGAGTGCGACGCCATTGCTTTCCAATCTTTTCCCTGTCCTCGCAGACATGCACAAACACTAATTAATTATCCTCATTTCAGAAAGCGTCCTTAAAAATCTCCATTCCAGTGACCTAAAATGCTGTTTACATGTGCATGAGAGGCCCAAATGTCAGTTTTTCAAAATATACTCACCACAAGTGACCATCACGACTGTGTTTTGGATCTAAATGACCTGTCAGTTTTGATATTTTACTTCTATTATGTCACACACTTGGGTTTTAGTTCCCTTTTATTGTCTATATTGTCTCAGGGCCAATAGGGACGATATAGAACAAACCACTTATTGTTTCCTATGTGTTTTATTATGAGAACCGCCAGCCTACTTCATGTCTTTGATGCATATCTGTCAAAAAGAAAGTCAGATTTATTTCGAATTACCCCTTTTTCCCTTGAGGCATTATTTCAGGTAAACATACTGCTGTGAATTTCATCTGTAGAAGTGTCATAAAATGTGCTTGTGTTCCTTTTCCACAGTGGTTTTGCTTTATTTTGTGTTTTTGAGGGGTTTTTTAGGGTGTTTTTTTAAGTTTTATAGGTTTTTACTGGATAAGGTGCTCAGAATGTACATCGATAAGAGACTTAGGATGTTGAACATGAACTGTGAACTAGAACACACTGAACAACAACAAGTATTTGAATTTTGTTTTTGGGAAAAATGTTTAAAAAAAAAAAAAAAGTCCAGCTGTTTTTTGGCACCTGCTTGAACTCCAAAACGCAGTCACACGGTCAAAACTCTGTAAAAACACAGGAAAAAAATAAAAGAAAATCACAACATTGCAAACAACAGTAAAAACAAAATGTGCACTGAACATGCTCAGTCTGCGGAAAGAAAAAGGTCTATTTTATCAGTGGATTTTGAATTTTTTCTTACTGAGCAAAAGTAACTTTTATGAATATTTAACCCACAAAGACCCACCATCGACCAAAACCATCCACTGATCTAAACTGTTGATCCTCTAATCCTATCAATACCTGTAAATGATTGGTGTAAAATACAGTTTTTCATCTTTTCATGGTCATCAGATATGACCCATTTGGATGTTCAGAGGCTCTGTAGTTACCATGGAAACACTGTCATCTTCTACAACATTGATTCACCAGTAAAACCCATGGAGTCGGATCAACGACAGTGGATGGAGACACTTATATTTATGTTTAGTTAATGATATTCTTGCTGAAAAAGTAATTTTTTTCCAATTTTTTTTTCAGTTTTGATGTGATAACCTCTGAATTTATTCTGAGCTTTTATGAACATCTACATGATCACCAAATTGAATATAGGAAAATACATGATTTACGCTGAAAAAACTTAAAATAAAGAGGATAATATTGCAATAAATGGTGATAAATCACTTAAGAAAGGTAAAATATAGAGAAAAATCATTCGGGAACTGACACAAAAGTAGCACTGGGTCTTTATGGGTTAAAATAAATCATACATACACAGCGCTCACCACAGACGCGTCAGGGGTTAAAGGGTTAGCAAACTTTTTTCACCTACAAACTTAGAACAAATCCGTGACCCACTTCTCAGGTCACGACCCACCAGTTGAGGAACCCGGTTATAGCGTCACCAAAAAGTTTGTGCAGAGAAGATGTAATAGAGTCGGGACGTCATGAATAATAAGCGTATTTCACCGCAGCGATGGAGAAAATATGGTGTTAATCCGGTGCCAGAGCCTGACCTAACATGTTTTGAATATTTTAGGTTGACTTTCACCAAAATGTCGTCAGAGCGGAGAATCTCCTGCCTGTTTGTTTGCTCCTGACCTGGACTGAACCCTCGTCTACCCGCACACCGAGCTGTCAGAGTGAGTAGGCGATCAGAGATGCCAGCATCAAGGCAGCTGTAAGGCTTGCTCTAAGCTCCCCCACCTCCTCCTCCTCCTCCTCTTCCTCTTATATATATTTTTTTTTGTTTTTTACCTCTATCTTACCCTTGTATCTCTGTCTGTTTTCCCTCTCCTTTCGTTTCCCCTCTCTCTCCTGTCAGCCTTGTCATTTCTCTGTTCTTTCTATGCCTGCTCATTATCTTTTCTCGCAGTGGCTTCTTCTTTTCTCTCACTCATTTTCTCCCTGTTTCTCCGCAGACCCGGCTCGGTTCAACTGAGTTCACTTTCTCAGGCACTTCCTGCTGCCGTTTGTTATTGCGACTTCAAATACTGACTGTTTTTTAATAACGCCATAGAAAATACATCTATGGCTACTGTTAAGAGACTCTGAAATACATGTTCGTGATTGATAGAGTGAGAGGAAAAGTGTGGCGTCCATCTATCTGTTGTTGTAATGGGTTTCCAGACAATGTGCAGAGTTGAAATAAAATCGAAGGAGGTATTTTACTCCTGATAGTTTGGTATGTCAGATCTAATTAAGTGGCTTTACTACTAAACATTCCTCCCTTCACTTCCTTCCAGGACTCCACTTACCTGATTAACCCTGATTAACATTCTTCATTAATTTGGTTAAGCCTAATAATAGATATCATTTTGAACCTCCACGTGTGTGCTTGACCTCTTTTCAACCTCACACAGCCAATTTTTAAACACGCACCCATTCACAGAGACAACAACTTGACTATTTTACCACATTTTTACAAGCACTCTTAATGTAATTTCAACTGTCAAAATCAGCCCAACTGTCTAAAGCATGATCTTCCTGGTACTGGTTTAGTGAGCTTTAGCTTTCTCTGAACTAGCAGCACTGGTTCTATGAACTGTTAAGTTTTTTTGTTTGTTTTTCTTTTTCACACCAAAGCCTGGTGTGACATCTGTTATCCCACCACTGGAGCAAATAACATTACACTGTTAATAGAAATAAACTAAATCTCAGGAAAAAACAAAACAAAACACAACATGGGGATTTTATTTTGCTGATCACCACTCTTACATTAGAAGTTATTTTATCTTTAGGCATGAAAATGTTAGACTGTCAAATACATTTTTTTTTATTATTGAGCGTAGAAAAGACACAAAATTTGTTAAAACGAAATAGGAAACACAACAAAGACAATAATAATTTAAAAAAAGAAGTCTGTTGATATGACAACAGAGTAAAAGATTAGAGGTTTACAATGAAAAATACAAACAAAAATGTGTAGAAATATGTGATTTTTGACCAATAAATAAATAAATAAATACTGTTAAATCCAAACAATTCTTTTCTCTATGCCTTTCTAGTGTTTACTGTTAACACCCTCTCTATTAACACATTAAATATTAACGATGAAGTGGCTTGTTTTTAATTATGTTGTGGGTTCTGGTTTCTACACCTAAATATAAAAAGGGGGATTTGTTCTTATTTTGTATAATCAAGTGAAACTGCACCAGGCATTTTTTTTTCTCCCCACAGAAACCTGGCTACGGGCCATGTTCCAAATGAAGACATGACTGTGGCCGTATAGATGTGAGCAGAAGGAAAATAGGAAGCACTGATTTATTGTTAGAACATCTTCTCAGTATATCTTTGTAACACTTCTTCAGTGCCAAGGAATTTTTGAGAGGTTGTTCGGGACATGTTTGCTGGAGGTTATTGGTGTTCACTTCCTCGCCATTGTAATTAAAGAAGAGTGAGAATTTATGGTTTACTTAAAGATCCTCGGAGGTGCTTACGGTGGTGATCTTAAACCTCATCAAGCTGAAAGGCATCTGGTTCGAATTAAATCTGTCATCTGGTATTTAAATCTAACAGGTTTGATGCAAAAAAAAAAAATATTGTTTTGACAACTAAAGGCGCTCTCTTCCTCTGGTGTTTTCACTGTGGGTACCAGCCTCTGCTTGTCAGAGACACAGACAGAAGGAAGGCTAAAAACTTTTAACAGAAATTGTTGCAGCTATTGCTTGTTTTATTACAACATCACCATTCACGAAGCCTACTCCTGGATAATATTTTATATGGAAATGAACTTTATGTGCATATGTGTCCTCCATAAGGACACATATGCACCGACAGACCCAATTTAGTGTCCATAACTGGTTTTATTGACACCAACTGCTCCATAGATTGATAAATGTGTCTGATATGAATGTGGATGTTACTCAGTCTTTGGCCTATCTCCCATTGCATGAATAAAACTGTGTAATTCCTCTGCCAGCATTAGTTTTTGGAATTTTACCACCTAATGAGACAGATTTCATTTCCACAGCAGATCACAGAATCCCAGTACACAGAAAAAATAGTCTGTGAAGGATAGCGAAGTTACAAAAAAAAAGCCTCTTCTGGGAAGTTTTGTCTGTAGGTATTTTCAATTCTAATGTTTTTAATCACTGAATAACACTTCACAAATAAAGCTGTGATACTGTTTTGAATCAACATAAAGAGGTGAGAAGCTGCTTGAAAGGAAAGTGATAAATATTGATGTCTTTGTTTACTGCAATCCAAGAACATTTTCATTTAAAAGCACTTGTGCTCGTCTTTAGGCAGTCTTCCAACCAAAAATGAAAACAGGAGCAACACAAGCCCATTACTATAAGCACAGTATTCGCACTGAGCTTCAAACAGATTTATTAAGTATGTCCTTTCCTTTTTCCCTTTACCGCTGCTGGTTCCAGTTAAGTATGAAGTACAATGGCGCCCCCACTCCTCCACCTCCATAATCACCTATCACTCCTCTGCACTTGTTAGTCATCAAAAACCTAAGAGTTCATTTATCCTCATGAATGCCCCGCTCGTCTCGCAGCTATGTTGCTTTTCATAAAAGCAAAAAAAACTGATCATAAAATACTTTTGTTGCCAAAGTCATTAGTTATTTTCACTCAATTTTGACATTTAAACAACATCTCTGCTTACTCACTACTCATGTCCTTGTGTCATGTTGTCATTTTCCACCTTTTTTCAGTCCACTTCCTCCCTCTCTCTCCCTCTGTTGCTCTCCTTCTAGCATCTTCGCTCTTACCCTTCCTCCTCATCCCTCCCACCCTTCCATTTTCTCCCGATTGATGCCATCTGAGGTTGCAGGCCCAGGCCGTCGGAGCTGCAAATTTACCCAGCAGCACACGTCACTAACAGGGGAGCGCAGAGCTCCCAAAATAGCCCAAACAGCAATTGGTGAAAGGGGGCCCAAGTGGTAGTTACCGAGGACGGATTCTGACAACAAAATGAAGCTTTCTAGAGATTATGTGAACACCCGTCATGTAATGAGGCACCCACACAAAACGCTGTTGGTGGATGTGTGCGTTTTAGTGCTACTTAAGATAAAACAGGAAGTTATTGAGATTTTTTTTTATAAAAATAATTGCACAAATGTTTAAAGTGGGTGATTATTATAGTTTATAACTTTACATACATTTGGTTAATTATCCTATATGTTCCTGCATTTATACATATACATGCATCATAGAATATGAAGGTCTGAAGTGACTCATGTGCTGTGACTCACATTATCTACTGCGTTACATATTAAAACAAAACCAGTAGATGCAACTAGGAGAAAACCCTGCATATAAACATTAAAGTTAACTTTGTCAAAATGTTTATGAGCAAACTGAAAAACCTCATTTGCCTTCAGATGTAGAGATCATGTCAGAAGTCCTGCGTCTCGTGTGGCAGTAGTCTCTCTCCCAGAAGCTTTAATGTGAGCAAAGGCAACAAATCTCAATAATTGCGAACTTCATTAAAAAAAGCATGCAAAAGGTGTCACTCAAATTCGAGTCGTTGCACACTTGTTGTGGTGGTACATAACCAACCAGCCTGTAATTTTATTCAATTAGATCTTTAGATGCTTGCATAATTGTGGGCTGTTGTTGCATAAGGGGAAAAGACAGGCAGGATTTAATTAAAAGCAGCTAACAAAGACAACATTCAGGGGTTTTCTTGTTTCACAGTACAGTCTCCAATTCCTAGAATTTCAGTAAGTATTCTTTTGTGGAAAAGGATAGTTTATGAAGCCCAGCAATGGCTTGGAACTGACATAAAGGCGCACAGAGTCAGCAAACCCTCCACAGTTTTATGAATAGACAGACCATTAACCCTTGTAGATGAAAGGCTGTGAACTGTACTGAACGTAATTAACACCAACTAATATTGTTTGAATTCCTCAAGCTTGTGTGAGGGGGCCAATTGTGTGTTTGCGCCCTATTTTTTAGCATGCTCAGTTGGATCTATATGTGGATTTACCATGAATCTACACGCACAACGGCACAATATAAATATTCTGAAAATTCTTGTGTTTGTTCTTGTTTACAGCTTGTAATTCAAAAGCCTGCCGCAGAACCGATGAAAATACATCTCCTAGAGTCTCACCCAACATGACCCTACTTTATCCACTGAATAAATCTGTTATTCGTAAGGCAATTAAATCATTACAGTTGAGTTCTTTGTAATAGATTTTTATTGCACCCATGGTGGGATAAGCATGAGCCAATTACACATGTAAAACAGATGAAAACATTAATTTAACACATATCTCATGTGAAGTTAATGTGGGTTCAAACAAGATGAAACCAAAGGGGGAGAAAACAGAGATGGAGTTATTGCAGTAATAATGTCTGTGGGCAGATTGAAGTGCTGGTGGTTTACTCAGGCAGCTTTTAAAATGTTTCCTGGATTCCACTTAATATTGCTTGAGGCATAATCTGATTCACTTAATTATTTCATTAAACAATAGACTTGTTTGTCCTGCAGACTAAAACATTGGAAAGGAATATAAGAGGTGGCCACAACTGCTGCATTCAGCAGAGGCTTTGGGAAGGGATGTAACCCAGGGACATAGTTAGAAATTCTGAGCAGATGCGGAGTCTTTCCTCCTCTTTTTTAGCTTTTCCGTTTCCATGCACCACGTTCGGATAAAACTCACACACCTGTATTTGCATATATATTCAGTTACCGTTCCAATATTTGACTCACATCGTGTATATAGACGCAACTTAATGTGCGAATTTATTTGTAACAGGCTCGGTTTGGAGACAAAGTTCAGTTAAGGATGCACCAGGGAACTGTGGAACAAATTATTCCTGCATGGTTTTCCTCAATGTCCCCAGATAACATTTTATGCATGTTTCTAAATTTCGTCCGGATTTGACTAAATTCCATTCAAAACCTCTTTCGAATTAAATAATAATAATAATAATAAAAGTGTTTATTCACAGCAGATAGCAAAACAATGGATTGCACCAAAATCACAAAAATTGATGATAACAATCCTTTGGAAAAACAAGTGAAATATCCAATAAAAAGAACTCATCAGATCAGTCCATCTAAAGTTTGGATAGTAAAGAAATTCCCCACTATCCAGAGCATAGTTAATCTTACAAAAATCTAACATAAAACACTTCAAACATGGACAAATCCCAGTTATTTATCAGACTTCCACAAGCGGAAAAAAGCCAAAGCTTCATCACTAATCTTACTGTTAAGCTTTTTTTCCTGAGACGTGCTTTAAGACCGTGACATTATGTCCTCGTGCACCAGATGGCAGTATAACCCCATAGAGGATTTAAAGGCTTGTTTAATTATGTTTTCTCTATGTATTTTCATGTACTTTATGTATTTGTGACAGTCATATTATAATTACTGACCCTTTCACTCATGCACACACTTTAAAATTACAACGTGCGCTTCATCACTACAGAATCATTTCTATTCTTGCAAGTTGTACACATTCTGTTCGTGTTCGACACTGCAAATGGACTTCTTCACTACTGTTTTTAGAACTGTTAAGTCTTTGGAAGTGACGACAAATGTACCATGTAAGTAGAGACAGAGACATTACCACAGGAAGTTTTTATTTATGTTTTTTATTGATGTATCTTTATTGCAAGGCACCATATGACCATATTATTATTATATAAATTATTCCATGATATATTATTCATTCTTCCCTGGCTCAAGAAGCAGGATATCTAAAAACATGAACCTAGCTGTAACAGTAAAAATACAGTTTGCGTTGTGGTGGAAATAAAACGAATGTGCAAGATGTCCTCCGTGTTTTGCTTAGTCACGGCTTCATTTGGAAATGTCAGCATCTGTGAAAACGGCAGCTACTTTTACAGATATTTAGAAGATTATTATCCTGTATTTACTTATTAGAATGATGATTACTGAATTACACCCCCCCCCCTTTGTAAAATCAGTTATCTTCAAGATGAGTCCATTACGTTCTCCAGCAGTTGGGTTTTGACAATATGCTAGAAAGAAACCACTGGCAAACGGTGCATGTGCAAACAAGGCCTGGACGGGTTCTGCTGCTTCTTCAACTGTACACACCTCATTAGTGGACGACACATTCAAGGCTCGTATGACTTAGTTCGCCTCTAATCGCACCTTGTATCTGACTCTCTGTGCTGCTGTACAGGTTAACAATGACACCAGCCTTGCAAACTGAAAGAGAGCAAAAAGATGGCATAAATATAACCGAGTGGACACGGAGGCCATCTAGTGTTCAGACGGTGGCTCGTTCAATCTCCCTGAGCATATTAGAATTCATGAGTCTATAGGAGCAAAAATTACAACATGTGGGTCAACATAACTATGCGGTGCCTTTGGCGTCCCCAAGCAGCTGTGTTCACCACGAACACATCGCAAAATAATGAAATCCCGAGGTGTTATTATGAACGAGCAAACACTTACACACATATCAGTATGATTTTAAACCACTTGAAATGTGATTTTATTATTTTATACAGTTTTCTCTGAGGGAATGTGCATGATTTGTGCACGTCCCTCGCGCTGCCCTTCTTACTTTAGTTTGATAAGTGTTTAAATGAAAAAAATAAAATACTTTTTAGATGTTATCATTAACCCATAAAGACCCAGTGCTACTTTTGTGGCACTTCCTAACTGAATTTTTCTCTATACTGAACCTTTCTTCAATTATTTATCGTGATTTATTAGAATATTATCCTCTGTATTTTGTGTTTTGTCAATGAAAATCAGGTATTTCCTGAAATGTAATTTACTGATCATATACAGTCGTGAAAAAAAAAATTCTTAGACCACCCCTTGTTTTCTTCAATTTCTTGTTCATTTTAATGCCTGGTACAACATTTTCCATGTTTTCTTGATAATAACCAAAATCACTTCAGTTCTTCCATCAATATCTATGGCATTGTACTGACAAA
>JAPQRP010000018.1:12947679-12958249 GCA_037367295.1 Apogon hyalosoma
TTCCTTGGTCAGGATATGTACAGTCAGTCCAGCTTGGATTTACAAGGCTGACAGTTAATACTGAACAAACAATAACTCAAACTAGGAATTATGAAAGAGATGCAGCATCTGAAACTGACCACAATGAACATTTGACAGATAAACAGTACCACAGTGCTTCAGTTTCAGCTTCAGATTGTGTCATGTCTTTTACGTATTATGATTGTCTCTCTCAACTCACCATATTTTTTTTTAGTAAGTTTTTTTTTTTTTTTTATCAATTACTAGAAATTTCAGGTGACCCCGTTTGAATTCCAGGTGACCCCATGTGGGGTTGTGACCCCAAGGTTGAAAAACACTGCCCTAATTGGACAATAATGACTCAAACTGGGAAGTTATGTAACCAAAAGACAAAGAAGGGACAAATATTTTATCTCATGTAACTGACAGTTCAAAACACAAATATTTTCTTTGCTCTTAGAAGATCGGGACCTGCTCAGCGTGTTTATTGATTCACATGTTAATAATTAATCCCCTCTTTAATGTGACTTCTCTGCTTTTTTCTGTAGGTATTTGGTTTGTATAAGGGCATTGGATCCCCAATGATGGGACTAACATTCATTAATGCCATAGTATTTGGCGTCCAGGGAAACACCATGCGTCTGCTTGGTACAGACACCCCCATGAACCAGTTCTTGGCTGGTGCAGCAGCAGGTGCCATCCAGTGTGTCATCTGTTGCCCAATGGAGCTGGCCAAAACTCGCATGCAAATGCAGGGAACAGGAGAGAAAAAGTCCTCTAGGAAGATGTATAAGAATTCCCTCGACTGCTTGGCACGTATCTACAACCGGGAGGGTCTGTGGGGAGTAAACAGAGGCATGGTGACCACACTCATCCGCGAGACACCTGGCTTCGGAGTGTATTTCTTGGCTTATGATGTGCTGACACGCAGCCTTGGCTGTGAGCCTGATGACCGCTACATGATCCCCAAACTGCTATTTGCCGGCGGCATGGCTGGTATTGCCTCGTGGCTCTCGACCTATCCAGTGGATGTGATCAAATCTCGGCTCCAGGCAGATGGGGTGGGTGGTGTCCACCAGTACAGTAGCATCGCTGACTGTGTGCGTCAAAGTGTCAGGAGAGAGGGCTACATGGTGTTCACGCGAGGCCTGACCTCCACGCTGCTCAGAGCCTTCCCTGTCAACGCAGCTACGTTTGCCACTGTCACGCTCGTCCTCATGTACGCTCGCGGCATTGAGGAGCCAAAAGACTGTGAGCTGACTCCGCCAAGCCACCATGCACAGTTACAGCAGCAGGCTCAACCCTCCAGCCTGTGACAGCACAGAGGGCGGACCCTCAACGTGGGCACTTTATAACAGCATGAAAAGAGAAAACGTACAAACCCTTCAATACTGTTCGACTCCAGTCAAATCAGACCGATCATTCCCAGTTTGACTCAGAAAACACCAGATTTGTATCCAGCTTGTTTTTACTTTTAAAAAGGAAACAAAGGAAAAACCTGTTTATTTAAGTGTGAGGTTTGCTTCTGAAGAGGCAGACATGGCAGTCAGGGGTGTTACCTCTAAGAAGATGAGAGGAAAAAAGTAGCAATGTGAAATGATGGAAGCTTTTAAACATGAAGTTTTGTACTTGTGAAAGGATTTAAAACACTGATCCTGACTTGTTACTGAAGGAATTGCAAGGTAGTGTAGACACTGAATCTCTTTTAGAAATATCACCAAGTGCAGTGTTTAACTACATCTGTTTATATCATTTTGAGTTGTTCATTTTATGTATTTTGGAAACATTTTTCCTGCCTTATAATACAGATATTTTTTTGTTTGATGACGCTGAAGCACTCGTTTGTACCTTAACAGTACACTCTGTAGAGCCATGCAAGTAAAAGGAATGGAATGTAGCATATGATAAGGGATACATGTCAAACGTATCGGTTTTATCTGCTTTCCAACCAAATACTTAATGCAGCTATAACTAACTCCTCACTGAAGCACTGTTACACCATGTCAATAGAAAACTGGTCTGAAGGGCTCTTCAGGGTCTGACTCAATACTGTAGGTTGTGTTCTGTTTATGTGTTTATCTGTGCATGTGTTTTACTGTATGATGTGAAGTTTTACTCCATTACAGATGTGTTAAAGGCCTGAATCCAGAGGTGGAACATGGCACTACTGTAGATGTGGAACCACATTTGTCTTTTACAGTTTTGCAGTTTTACTGACCAGATCTCCCTCTGTAAACAAGATTAAGAATGTCAATGGAAACGATTAAGTAAATGAATTCCGTTTTAAAACCTTTTATTTTATTCGCAAAAGCACTCTATTGTTAAGCTGTAAATTCATTGGTGAAAGCAGAAGGAAAACATGCTGTGGCCTCCCTCTGCATTCTGTCATAGACGACTGATTTAATTCTTTTCTTATTCAGCTTCTTGTTCTTTAATGTGGGATTTTATAACTGGGTCCAGTGTTTCCTTCAGTGGCTGATAATTCAGTGTGGTCCAAAAATGCCACAGTAAACCCAGACACATGGGTCTAATACACTTAGATGCCTGATAAACAAAAACAGGCAATACTTTTTCAGCAAAAATGATTATTTCTTATTATTGGGCAAAGTGACTTATAATATGTGGTGTTGCAGCATTTCTTCTTGAAATCTATATTGTGTTTTCATACTGTATTCTTGATCTGGATTAGGGCTTTAATGAGACTTATTTATTTTTTTAATATCTGTGTTTGTAACTGAGGGGGAATTGTCTGCTTCCTGCATGCCTGTGGTCACTATCAGATGATTCTGTCTGTATTTAATGCCTGAATGTCAAATTTGTTGCTTTAATTAATTCTATTTCCCCTTGCACATTGAGTAGTGACTGGTAAAATACCAGCTCACCTACTATGATAATCTACTGTCCATGATGAATTTCCAGAAACTGTAAAGTAAGTTACCAATCAAACTGCTGTATGCTTGCAGCTTTCGTTTGCGTATGAAGTCGCAGATGCACTGAAACCTTAAGTATGTTGAATGTAATACACCTGGATTCACTCACAGGTGTTTAAGAGTGAAACTCAAAGAGTTGAAGGACAAAATGACTTCTGGGAATTCTGGCATTTGTATAAGTTATTGTTGAAACACTTGAAAAGCCACAGCTGTATGGTTTGATGATGAAGAGGTGGTGTGGGGTATGTTTGGAGTAGGTGCTTAGATTTAGTCAATTAATTCCACCTTTGAAGCAGTGACTGTTATCTCTAGGTCATCCACAGCTGTCAGCTGTTCGACAGTTTGGAGCTAATATTTGTTAATCCGGCTGATGTGAAAGATGCAATATGTACATGATGTAATGGTTATAATGTGAAAATAGTTTGGAATAGCTGGTTATGTAAATATGTAAATATATATGTGCATACATAACATATATTTTTCAGTCTCAAGTAGTTGTGTGTTTCCCTGAATGTCTGAGTTTTTTCAGTTTGAGCTATCTGTACTGAAAACATTGTAACTGGAAAACTGAGACATGATATTTTTGTAACATAGTCATAAAGTTAAACATGACCTCTTTGTCTAGATTTGCCTTTGACGATCTGTACAAATGGGTAAATAAAAATGCAAAAAAAAAAAAAAAATCAGAAGCTGTTTCTGTGCCTTTAATGTCATCCTCTCGTCTGATAAATACTAATGAATAAATCATTGAACATATTCTTGTGGGTTTTTCCAGTGGTTGCTATGATAAGCATTAAGTTCTTCAAGTTTATAGTAAAGGTGCATGCTGTACATATATTACCTTTATTTAACCAGGAAAAAAAAACTTATTGAGATTAAAAATGGCTTATTCAAGAGTGTTCTGGCCAAGATAGGAGCAGAAGTTACACAAAATAGAAATCACAGCCATAATATACATAAAACACAATAAAAGTCCGTTCTAAAACCATATGTACCCATTAAACATGTAAAACACCATAAATGATTTAAAAGGTACTAAAAGCAATGTTCCTTAAAAGCATCTCAGTATCCGATTCAATCAGTTACAAAAACATCTACATCCAGATTTATATGCTATGCGTGGTTCATATTTCTCTTCCCACACAAAAATAATCAGCACATTTGTTGGTTATGTTTCCATCACATTGTCCTGACGTCTGATAAAATCCTTTATGTTTTTATGATGCATCAGACATGCAGCCCCAAGGATGATAGACGAATTTCTGGGATTTATCAAAGCTCGCATGAGTCACAAGATATGCATGTGTTAGAATAAAAAGCTAAAAGCCTCTGTAGTTCTGAGGAATTTGTCCTCATCGCCATCTGCTGACAAATACTAGTAACTGCAAAATGTCACAGACACTAAGGTACCTAAGTTTTATTTCCAGAGCTGTTACCTGCTTTGCTGTTTATCATCAGAAAAACAAAAAAGAAGCATTTGTATCTACAGGGCTTTAGATTTACATTGTAAATTCCAAAAGCGCTTCAAAGACGATGCTGACTTCACATCAGCCGCCGTTCACAGAAATCCTCCCGGTGGGTTTGTTTTGACATTTCCGGCGTATCACAACTTCACGTCTCCTGACAGGATTCAAAGCAAAGAAAACAGTCAAATCCTTGTCAACACATTTAATCTCGAGCTCAAAGACAGAAAAGGATACACATAAGCACTGTGCAATCCTGCAAGTCCAAAAGAGAAATGAAGATGTCATCTACTGATCACACTGTTCTACTACAACATTGAAACAGATAAATGTTATAGCCTTTTCTTTTACAGTAAATGCAGATTCATAAGTAAATTAAAAAAGGGTCCTTTTGTTAATTTATTGTATCAAAGTATGATTTAAACACTGGTAAATACAATTAATTACGGTGTATATTTAATTAATAAAAATGGATTTTAAAGAACATCCTATATGACCACACTGAGAAACACTGGAGATGGAATTAACTGATCTATAGTGGCCCACATGGGTAATTCACTATAATATAGTATTTAGTGTGACTTCATTAGGATTTAGTTCATATTGATCATCTCATCGATCAATCACCTGGATGTTTTCTTAAATAATCTTATTATTCTAAGCTTCCTTCAGACTATCCTACATTTTTTTCTTTACACTTGGACTATTCTTATTATAGTCTTTGTCCAGGTGATCTTATAGAGCTTCTATATTAGGGGTGTCATTCAGCCAATATGACCTGAAATGGGAGCAGTAAAATAATAACCAAAAAAAAGTTAAAAAATTATATTATAATAATGTTTATGCATACAAAGTTTCATGACAAATGTGAATAAAATGAACAACCTGAAATGCCTTAAGAAATATAAATGCAATTTTAACAGTGTTATGCCTCAGTTTATCATTTACACATGTAAATTACAACTTACAGATCACAGTGGATCAACAAATACACAGAACATTTGCTAACAGACAGAATATTGACACAATTGCACTGATTTCTCTTAAGATATTTCAGGTTATTCACATTTGTTCAGATTATTCACAATTTTTGTGAGAGGACAGTTTCTAAATGTAGACATTTTCATATAATTTTTCTTTTTTTACACTAAAACACATAGAAAAAAATTGGAATTGTCATTATTTATAGGTTGTTTTGGTAGTATTTTACTGGTCTGATCCACTTTAGATCAAACTGGTCTGTGTGTGGAAACTGAACTTAAATGATTTCACCATCCTTGAATGTCTTCAGTGTAATTTTTGCATTTCACAAATTCATCCCACAGGCCAGACTGGATCCTTTGGTGGGCCGGCTTTGGCCCGCGGACCATATGTTTGATACCTGTGTCCCATAATATGTATATACTATGTACATTTTTAAGATTGTTTTTACAGAATCAGCCAAAATAACGTATACACACATCAGGAAAAGAAAAACTTGCCTAAATATTTCAATACCAAATTTATTCAGACGTCACGAGATTAATACAAGTTACCTTTGACCTTTATGATTACAAGAGGGGCTCAAAGTGGTGGCCACTGGCTTCCAGACATTTTTGTGTACGGCGAACTACTGCTTGTGTCCTACATTCATGAAGGTAATGCCATCTGTTGGGAAAACATCATACAACAGTACACAGTGTTATAGTAATTTAATCACACTTCAAAAGCAGTGTCTATATGTATAGAAGTACTTATACAAGTTAAATATTTATGCAAGTTTTTCTTTTCCTGATGTGTGACATTATTTTGGCTGACTGTATATTTACTGTGCATACTTAATGCGTATTCCAGTTGTACACAGTCATCATAACGCTGCATATTAATAAACCTACTGGTGGCCTAAAACTTTCTTGCAGAAGTGTATTTTCATATATTTAACATAGATCCAGTGCCAAACTCAAATCTTTTATTTGTGCGAGGTACATGGATAAAATCTCGAAATCAGAAAAACCGTCGGACCGAGAGCTAATGAGACTTTTCTTAACAAGCAGGTCAAGGATGTTGGTAAATTCAGGAAGTGACGCATCTGTTTGCCAACATTATAACAGTACAACACAAAACCACAAAAGTACATTTGCACGGTGAACACATTTTCATGCAGGATGGCTCACATTATGATGAGATTGCTGTTGCTGCTTCCTTTTATTACAGATGGTAAGATCATGTTCAACAAATTTGTAGGAACATTATCAGTGTTAGAACAGACATGAATATTATAAAAAAATGTCATTAATTTGACCGTCTCTTTCTATTTTTTTAGGTATAAATGGGGCAGACGACTGGATATTAGCAGAAAGGAGATACAGCATAAGGTATCCATGTGGAGGGTTGGTTTGCTTTCATTTATGGGAGATCAGTACAAGCACAAGTGATTACATTGGAGTCGTCACTAATGGAGAAATACACACTGCACAATCCGAAAATGAGACATCAAAATGCACTCTGCCGATAGAAAGGCTGAAACGTGAGGATGCTGGACGAGATATCTGCAAACGAAACCCAAATTTGTCATTTCCTCTCCACAGTGAGTACTCTGTAGGTTAAACTTTTATCACTGTGTTGGAAAAACTGTGCAAGTAAAACAAGCGTCTTTCTTCCAGCTCTGTCAGCAAACCCAGTGTTGAACCTAACGCCCGTAAAGGACATGTCGCTGCAGTGTATTCTGCTAACTGATGTGAAGGACACACGGTGCTTCACGCAGCAGTCCGAACACATCAGCCTGAGGTGGGTCGATGAAGACGACGCGCCCGTACAAGTGAACTCCCAGTATCAAATAAAACAGCAGTCGGACTGTGATGTAACGCTGACTGTCACCCTGCAAAGTCCTGGAAAGAGGAGGTTTAAATGCCAGGCGCGCGCGGGTGATCAAACCTGGACGTCAGCGGAGGTTCTGATCACATTTCCAGGTTTGTGTTGCTGATCCGCATCAGTGGACTCCACGGCGTCGGATGTAAAAGGATTAACAGTGCTGCTCTTGATTTTGCAGACATCAAACAGAAAGGAAGAGGTCTTGGTATAAACTTGTATCCAGACCCTCCACCACAAGGCAAGTTACCGATACACAGGAAACAGTTAACGATGCTATGTTATGATCTTAGAAGTCAAATAAAGAATAGAAAGTGTGTGAAGAACAGAAAAAAGACAAAAACACCCTGAAGAAGGCGCACGCCGACACGCGTCGGTGTGTTTTTAACTCCAGCCACAAAGAATTCACCTACAGGCCTCATGAAATAAAGGCTTTTTACCATTTCTAATTTTTCCAACCAAATGAGTGCCTGGATTTTTGTCTTTTTTCTAGCGTTCTTGCCCTCTCCACGAGCACCTCTGGTTTTTCTAATACAAGTAGCTTCCTGCGAAATATTTTTTTTTTTGTCTTTCTGAATATAAAACTTGTGTTGTAATGACAGCGCATCTTCATTTCTCAGTCTCGGATACAACAGAACAGTGCAGTCACCATATGCACGTCAGCATTAAAACACCAGAAAACTCTGACCTATATGCCTAAAAGTCAGTATTTAGTGTGACCTTCTGGATTTAGTCCGTCTAGATCTCTCTTGAATCAACTGTCTGGACGTTTTCTTATATAATCTTGTGTTATATCCGTCCAAGCTTCTGTTTTTCTTTACACTTGGGCTGCTTTTATTCTTTTCTTCATCCATATGTTCTTGTAGAGCTTTTTACACCATTCATATTTATTTTTTAGGAAAATTCTGTTTATTTTTAGTGCTATTTACTGTACATATTTAACCCATAAAGACCCAAACATCCACCGGCGACCAAAATCAGTTACTGATACAAAACGATTAATACCTGTTGATCCACTAATTCTATCAATGCATGTAAATAATTGGTGTAAAATGCAGATTGTCATCTTTTCATGGTCATCAGATATGATCCATTTGGACGTTCAGAAGCTCCGTGGTAAAGGTGGAAACACCGTCATCTTCTATAACATAGAGGAGTTTGATAAATAACAGTGGATACTTGGTTTATGTTCAGTTAATGATACATTTTACTGAAAATGTCAGTTTTCCCTGTTTCTGATATAATAACCCTCAACTTTAATCTGGGCTTTTATGGATATCTACATGATCAGTCAATTGAATATAGGGAAATGGGTGATTTTCATTTAAAAATGCAAAGTATAGAGCAAAGTATTAGAATAAATGGTAATAAATCACTTAAAAAAGGTTAAAAATAGAGAAAAAAATTAATTTGGGAACTGCCACAAAAGTAGCACTATGTAAATGTCATAAGCACACATATTACAACACTGAGAATACATCTGCATGGTCATTATAACATGATTTTCTCGCAGTAGTGTATTTTCATATCTTATATCTTTAATTACCATGCATCCAGTGTCAAAGTGAATCCTCAGTGACTTTAACTTCCTCTGCTGTTTATCAAACCTTCGTGTGAGTTGCATGAATATGAGTTTAAAAGTAAAATAAACAACATCAAATGTGTGCTAACGAAATTAAGTGAAGAAACTTTAAACTGACACACTCCGGCTTCTATTAGTATATTAGATTCAGAGTTAATATCATCTGGAATATTGTGGGAAAAAAAAACAAACAAAAAAAAAAAACCCTGCATGACTTAAATAACGGTCGTTTTGATTCTTAGGTGCCAACCAGGATGCGATCGGGGCAGCTGTGGGGGTAGTGGGGTGTGTGGTGTTGACAGCGGGGGCTGCACTTTTTGTTGTGAACAAAAGAAGAGCAAGTAAGTGTCGCAGATCTGTAGGCAGGGTGTGGTGAAATTTCTACAGTGGGTTATTGTCACATAGCGTTACATACTATAGCACATGAGGTCAAATGCATATGTGTCTCCTTATGCAACTGATCCTTTTAGACGCTCGCATTTTTAGGATGTGCCAATACCCTAAGTTCTGTTTTCATTGTTCCTAACGTGATAGAAACTATTTTGCAAAGGTTAATGGTTTACCAAAGACATTTCATGTAATCTGGTAAAGTCACACTTTGTATATCTCTGATTGCTCTAAAATGATTCACACAGAACTGAACATGTCTACCATTCTCTTCAATTCTTCTTCTTTTTTTTTTTTTTTTTTAACCTAAGTATTTTTATTTATATTTCAGACAGCCTAATGAATCAGTCAAATGACTCGTGTTACTCAAGCAGGGCCGACAACGTGAGTTAATTCTCATTAAAAAAAACAAACAAAAAAAACCAAAACCATAAAGAACACAATCCTTACCTGATTGAATTCTGTCCACTTTAAATGTTTATATTTCTGTGTGTCTGTAGGATATGGATGGAGATGACGTTGTCTATGCTGAGGTTACTCTCCCTCTTGGCTTGGACAGACACTGGGTTCCTGTCTTTGAGTCCACTGAATATGCCTGTGTCCGATACGCTTAAGTCTACTGCCAACATTTACCCTGCAGTGTGTGTTTTTATTTGTCCTGCCGCTTTAAGTGTGTATTTTAATGTGGTTTCTCTATCTACTTTGCTATTCAAGTCATTTAAAAGTATCTAAACTCAACGTTCAGCATTTTAACGTTGAAAAACAGATTATTTTCCTACCTCACATTCCACATTTCTTGTATTCATATCAGTGTAGATGTGCTTCACCTTTACTATAAATGGAATGACACAATGTACTTTACACGTTTGCATGAAAATAAAGGAGGATGTTCCTGCAATGCTTGAGACTTTCTTCATGTTCAAATCTCAAATAAATCAGTTATTACCTCTCAATAAAAACACCTCAAAAAGGTATCTGATGGAGTATCTATTTTTAAAAGTAACATCTGCACATCTTGACTTACAGCATCTGGAATGGAATTGTTTTTAAGGTTGAATCATTCACAAATCTTAGGAGGATATGGATGAGTATATTCATTTATACTCAGTTATATGACTTTGACAGAGTGTTAATGTAAAAAAACAAAAAAAGAAAGGAAAAAAAAAATCAAAATCTAGTTATTTCCAGTGTATGGTGAAAAAGCAGCCACACAATCAAAAGACCACAGGACTACACTGGGAAAAAAATCAAGATATCACCAAGTGTATTTTTCTCTTTTCTAGACAAAATATCTCATCACACTTAAAATAAGACATAATCACCTAAAGAGTAACTTTTCAGTGAAATATAAGAACTTATTT
>JAPQRP010000018.1:12958580-12977832 GCA_037367295.1 Apogon hyalosoma
CTCTTTAGGTGATTATGTCTTATTTTAAGTGCGATGAGATATTTGGACTAGAAATGAGAAAAATACACTTGGTAAGACTGAAATTTTTGCAGTGTATCTGAGTAAATACTTGGGTGCTCATACACTATATTCCTCTGATTATACTCAAGTGAAGGATTGATTGATGTTCAGTGCAAAACAAATTAGCTGGTAGAGTTCAGTGCAAACATGCCAGATTAAATGTTGCTTAAGGGATACTGTTGGCCTTAGTCTTGAGCACTTGCTGCCGGTATACACACAGTCACACCTGGATATGCATACAAACACACACACACACACACACACACACACACACACACACACACAGCCACAGCAGGTGAGTGACTACCGGAGCCGGGCCCAGGGTTTCCCTATTTGCATTTTAAATACTTTCAGCCAGCCCACTACTGTGTTCACAGTGCAGTGCAGCACAGCTAATCTACACACCTAAGGTGTGTGATTGGCAGAGGGGGTTGTAGAGATGGTGAAGACACAAACCTTGACAAGAAAAGAGAGGATGAATGAACAAAGACGAGAAACTATTTACCTCGAGGTCTTTGCTGTTGATGCATCACATAAATTGAAAGTAAAAATGTTCATCACATTTGAGTGTGATCATTTTCTTGATTTTAGCTGTTTGAAGACAAGATGTAAAGGGTGAGAGAATTCAGGATTACAGTGAATAAAATGGCACAATCTGTCCCTGAACTCATAATTCAAGGAAAATGCAACACGCTCAGAATGTTTCTGCAAAACAGTGAATATATTAAAGCCAACGTGTTTTCTACAGGGTCTGTAATGAGGTTTGCTTAAATGATCTCTTTAATAACAATAATAAGCAGTAAACAAAGAAGTCTCTCGGCATTTTTTCAGTTTAATTACTGTGGCTTTGAGGGGCTTAAATGCACAGGAGTTTCATCGTTTAGCAAAATATATTTAAAATGTGCCTTTTCCTTAGACTCTACTGATGCAGAGAAGTAACCGTCTTTGACCTCCCCTTATAGAAGATTTCATCATCATCAATCATTTAAATCACTGAGTCATTTTGAGGTTACAGGAATTGCAGTAAACGTCTGCTGAAATAACAAAAAAATTCAACACGTGACCCGTAATGCATTTACATCAAAGATGGTGACTCCTCTTTCAATGAAGGACACTTAATTGCGGTAGAACTGAATATACAGACACATTCAGACTCTTAGAAAAAATTCCAATGACAAACTCTAACCAGTGAAACCAAACAAAGGTAATTAAACACACATTGTTGAAATAGCTGATAAGCTTTGACTCAAAGCCATGAACCTCAGTGAACTCAGGCACCAGTGTGTCTGCCAAGGGCTTGGAGTGGACAGATCACTGGGGGCCAAATGCTGTTGTCCCCTGGTGTGTGTGTGTATGGCCAAAGCCATAGGGTTGGGGGTCTACAGTGGGGGTGGTGGGGGTTGGGAAGAGTCACTGGGATTGTTGTGCCTGTGTGGAACAAAAGGCCTTGATGACTGAAATCCTGCAAAAGGCAGGAGCGAAGGTGTTAGAAGTGATACAGTAGAGGACCCAGCAGACCTGGAGCTCAGGAGCCATCCTCTCTTCACATAACATCTCCACACCCTGTCTGAACATATCCACTCTAATCCACAAACTGCAGCTCCTACTGCCTCTGGAGTTTAGGCTGAAGATTAACAGTGAAACCCACCCATAAAAATAATAAGAACAGAAGTAAGGCAGCAAGTTACACTCCTTCAGTGAGAAGGAATCAAAATGTGAATATGTTTTATACACAACCATGCTGCAGATCTGTGGAAATATAGGTATGTGTGTTAACACAAATCTTTACCATAATTTAAGAGTGATTCATTTATGTGCAAAAAAAAAAAACAACTAACCCCCCATTGCCTTTTGACTCTTAAGAGCACTTGACAAATAACCTTGAAAGTGAACTGTTGACATCTGGAATTGGCTTTGACAAAGAAAAGCAAGAAATGTGTTGTGAGAAAACTCCTAGAAACCGAAACCTGTGAATCTAAGCAGGGCCGCCCTTCCTTGTGTTTCCTACGGCCTATAACACATTGGCTTTTGTTAACACTTCACATTGAAATTGACCCTGGCTGTAGTCGGAGGGGGAGGAGAAGGAGGAGGAGGAGGAGGTGTTTTCTCAGGGCACAGACAAAAAAGCGAATCGGCGATTGACAATTTCCTGAAGGGAGGTGCTGCTTATCACTGCCCAAAACTCTCCAGGCCGGGCAGCAGAAGCGCAGCTCAGTAGGAGCTGAGCGCATACAATGGACTAGAACTTCGAAGAAGATCTGCGAAACCCTGCGCTGCAAATCAGTGACTTCATTGAGTTTGACACTATTGCAGACCCTGAACGCTCAGGTACGTTTTCATTAATTAACTTATGTTGTTTTTTTTTTTTTTTTTTAATGGCACGCTATCTTTGGAAAATGTTCCATCTGTTGTGTTATTGGTTGAAAACACGTTGGCAAAACGGACTGTGGCGCAGCACTTTATTGTATGAAGGTCTTGTTATCTATCACACGTTGCATCTGAATTGGTTGTGAATATTTGTTTGCATAAAATTAAGTATTCGGATTATTGCGGCTGGTTGTAACCGCGTGGCGACGCGTAATTCCACGCTGGTTTACTTTAATGTAAATTGAGTTTGGTTGAACTTTACGCACAGCCGCCATGTTGCGATGCGTAAAGATGACAAGAAATAAAGAAACGGGCTTGTAGTCACGCCAGTTTTTGTTTTGCTCCTTCATTTGTATTTATTTTTAAGTTCAGGTTTATTTTTGTGTACATCTTATTTGTGTATGTGCAAAGACTAAGCATATACAAGGTGTTCAACATGGCACGAACAAACACCTCCCAGGTCTCCCCACTCTACTTCTATGTCTTCTAGAGATTTTTCCCCACGCTGTCTGATTCTCACCACCTTCCACCATCCAGCTCACTTCAGGTTTCCAGTATGATTCAGAGGAACGAGGTTGTGCTCTCTGTACTTGGAGATCTCCAGGAGGCCACTGAGACCTCTGGTCTGGCTGCCATGACCAGAGCTGCCCAGGTGGTGGACAAGGTCCTTACCCCCTTCCAGCTTCCCAAGACTCTTTGCCATGATTTTCCTGAGTGGACAGGCATCGATCACATGGCTCATGGTTTGTACCCGCCTGACGCCCCCCATGGCCTCACCCCCCTCAGTTGTACAGGAGAAGGCAACATGCTGTTTGATGCAGTCAGTATGCTTTTAGTCGGAAACACAGAGCTAAGCTTGGAGCTACAGGTGAGCATTTCTACTTTTATACTCACTCATTCTATTTATTGATGCTGAGTTTAAATGCAGTTCTTTGTATTAAATCATAATTATTAGTCATTGCCACCTACTGAATGTGGCCCAGGAGGTGAAGTGGGTTGGTGGTTCAAACCCTGCTGCTTCCTGTTGGTATTGTGAAGCGTCCTTGTGCTCTTTGTGGTTTCTCCTTGGGTGTGTGATTGTGTGTACAAATGGGTGAATGAGGTACATGAGTGCTTTCAGTGGCAATAAACTAGAAAAGTGGTGTATAAATGCAGCCCATTTACACCTGCTTATAAAATCTCATCTAACGCTAGCAGCATGCTTATGTGAAATATGTAAACACTTTTACTTAATTACAATATTAACATGATTACAATTGTCCCACCAGGTTCGTACTGTAGTGGAAATGGTGCTGTGGAAGAGATACTACCTGTCTGGGATGATCGATTCCAAAATGATGCTCCAAGCTGTTCGTTTCGGTCTCTGTGCTGAAGAATCTGAGGACATGCTTAACCTGCCTGTGGCTGTCCTGGAGGCCATATTTGATGCAGATGTCAAAGCATCGTGCTTCCCTGGCTCCTATGCCAACATGTGGCATGTGTATGCCCTGTCCTCTGTCCTACAGTTAAACATCTATTCCGTCTACCCCATGTTCAACCTCAAGATTCGACCATATTTCAACCGAATCATACGTCCCAGGACCTGGCCAAAGGATTCTGAGCTGCTAACGCTCCACATCATGTGGTCAGGTGAGCTGCAGTCAGAGTCTGCGTTCAGACCTAATCATTTTGTTGCACTCGTCCAAGCCAGCGACTTGACCTTTGGGAGTCCTAACAGTGATCAGAGAGTGTCCCCCATCAAGAGTGAGGAGTTGCTAAATGATGAGTCACAGCTTTCTTACTCAAGTCTGAAGGACAAGTACAACATCACCAAGAGGACCTTCTACCGCTGGAAAAGGCAGACGCAGGAGCACTGCAAGAAGTCTGCAGCCAGGTACGAAGCAAAGTATTTCCTGCAATCCTGCTACACGGAGGGGAAACTCATCCCTTTGCACCAGTTCAAACAGTTTTTCCCAGAGATATCGAGGTCCTCTTACTACAACTGGAAGCATGAGCTGCTAAAAACCGGAGGAAACTTCTCAGCTTCGTCATCAACTGGAGAGATCAGTCCTGGAGAGAGCACAGAACAGGAGGCCTGGTCATCCCCAGATGCAAAGGAAGATGAACCAGACCAACATGACAGCGTGGCCAGCATGTTTGGCCTCTCCCTTGGCAAGCTAGATCTAGAGCGTGCTCAGAATATGGCTCATATGCAGGAGGCCAAGCGCTGTCTGCAGAATTGTATTGCTATGAATGCCTCCCTCCCATTCAGGCTTTTCAAACGGTTTTTCCCAGGCATCTCCAGATCCACCTACTACAACTGGAGAAGGGAAGCCATGTTGTTCATCAGAGGCTATAAAACCAGTGTGGGTAGCAGTGAAGACAGCTCTGATGCTGACAAGAGTGAAAGCCCCAAAAGTCTGTCACCGGTCCCCCAGAGTCGGCTGAACGCCGCCCAGTCCAGAATGAGGGTCTGTAGGCAAAGTCACAGAAGATTCAGGCTGGCGTACTTGAGTAAAAAACAGCTCAGAGATGCTGCAAAGCTTTACATCAAGAAGTCAAAGTGGTCCTTGACAAAGTTCAAGCTGAAGTTCCCATCCATGTCACCTTGTTTCTACTGGTTCTGGCGCAGCAGCCAGAACTGCAAGAAGAAGAAGAAGGTAGTGTTCCAGAGCGCAGACATCAGTGCGCCTGAGAGTCTGGATAGCCTCACCACTGAAACTAGAATCGTGGAGAAGAAGGAGAGTCAGACTGTGCATCCATTTGTGGAGAGCACCAAGTTTCTCAAAAGTCCCGCCATGTCTTCGTTGAACCCCCCACTTTCAAAGGATGCCACGCAGAGCAAGATGCCAGTAGATGAGCAGGTTTTTGAAGTGGATGTTGTGGCTCTGGCCAACTTCAAGGCCAAAGCCAAGCTATTCCTGCAGCAACGCTTTGAGGAGAAATCCTTCCCAACATTCAAAGAATTCAGGTCCTACTTCCCCTTTACTCCACGCTCCACATACTACATGTGGAAGCGGGCTTTGCATCACGGAGTCTCCCTGGTTCATGGATAAACAGTCAAAGCTTTCTCCCCCAAACAACTGGAAAAATCAATTGGCAAACCAGAGCAGAATGAAAGATCTGCTGTAGGACTCCTTCATCCCCAAACACCTTTCTATGCTTCTCTGATACTACCTACACATTTCTGCCTGGAAATATTTTATTCTTTTATATGACTTTAAGGTACATTGGCTAACTGATTTCTGTATTGCTGCATCTAAATGCATTGTGTCCTCCTTTGCCCCCTCACCACAGCCCATTTTCCCTCCTGGACATTTGCACATGTGTGAAAAGAAACTGAGTCATGGTTCCATTTTAACCCTCCATGTTGCCCTCCAGGCAAAAGGCAGTTCAAAGCTGTTGTTTAGTGGTATTTTGTTTGAAGCCATTTCTTATTCACTCTTTTAATCCCTTATTATACTTGAAGTCCCTTTTTTTAAATTTTGGTTTTCATTGTACTATGACTGTTATGTGAATGTATGCTTTTTTTCTTGATGATAATTGGTTTAGGAGATTATTTGTTTTAATGAATTTCATTTTTTATTTGAATGTAAAGAATAGCCAGTTTTAGTTTACACCTGTTTGGTCAGGGATCTTCTTTAAACAGGGTTTCATTGCTTTTAATATTTACCATTCCAACTATTGAATGTTTACATATTCACTGGGTGCACCAGAAATTCTGGCAATTTTATTATACATTTCAAAAGAAATTGCCATATTTCTGCCAATCAGCTCTAAGCTGTGTCTTTGTCACATCGCATTTGCACTAAATAGGTTTGTCACACTGTTGAATGTATTGTCTTAACCTTTTTGCACTCTGGTTAAGATAAGTTTGTGAATTTTTCAACAAATTGCTTTATGGTCTTTACTTGAAAGATGTTTTTTATACACTCCATCATTGCAGAACTACCTAATTCCTGGATATATTTGGGGAAGATATGTCTTTGTTTTGTTTTGTTTTGTTTTATAAGCTACATTTATCTACATCTGAAAAAAAAAAAAAAAAAAGAAATCTCAAATGGTGTTTCCAGTCCTAATGTTTTACCTGCAAAAAATGTTAGCAGAACTTCCAATGCAATAATAGAGTTCAGTGCGGTATTTATTTTATTTTTTTTGGGATTCTTGACATGACTGAATTTCTTACAGCATGTGCTGTGTTTGGTCACTAGGTGAGGTAATATCTACATTTGAGCTGTGAATCAATAAACTTTTGACCAACACAAAACGTCTTCAGTAATATTTGCATGGTCCTTGTTTCATGGATTTATAACCTCTTTTTCAGTGTAGTTTGAACTGATGCTTCATCATTTTAGCAGCATTCAGATGCATCAACTCATTAAGAGGAGTCCTCTCTGGCAAATCACTAAACCACCATTTGTTTTATGCTCCACGATAAATCTAAAAGCACTCGTTACCATAAGCTCAACAGCTGTGAAATTTCTCTAATTTTCCTGGATCAATTGGTCTTTTTCAAGTCAATGAGCCATTGTTCTGGTTCATGTGATACCAATAAGCCATTTCTAAGCACATCTAATCTTACGCCCCATCAGTTGCACCTTTTGATTTGATTCTCTGGGAGGATAAACCGCTCAGTTAAACACATAAAAATGTTCACATCAGTGGCTGAGGTCTGCAGTTATTAAGACCCACAACACATTTTAACCCAGATTATGTTAATGACATCAACAAGAAAGATGCAAAAACAACCGACTTCGGATAACCGCAACTAAATGTGCAAACAAGTAGGCCAAATCGAGCTGCTGTTTGAGAATAGTAATGTGGTCTGAGACTGGTTTGTGGTTTTTGCCTACTGCCTTTTCTCTATCTAGCTATTGTGCTTATGCTAATGTAGGCAATGGTCAAGAGTGGGAGGATGAAGTACAGAGAAGGGGGAAGGGGTTAATTGTATGCATGGGCATAGAGGTGCTTAAGATAAGGCCAAGAACATCCTAGTGTTTGGGGGAGGGCAGGAGGTGCAGAGACAAGGAAGGGGAACCTGTAATTTAGACACACAGTTGTCATGAAAACAAGCACTGAAACCACTCTGATCTCTCAGTTCACTGGTGTTTGCTTTGAACCAATCTTTCTTTTAGCTGCTCCTCCTTTCTGCATCAGAAGTGAACCACAGAGACTGTGATCAAATTGGGCTACCATCCTTAGACTTGGCCCTTACTTTGCCTAAAACCAGCAGTAAATTAATCGGATTTAAAAGTGGTTTACTTGTTTTTTTTCTTTTAACTTACAGGAAGGTTCAGCTTGTGTGTGAAGTAGCACTTTACATCATCTTAACTCATGTGTTTCATCCCATTCTTCGGCAAACAAGCTTTAAATTTTACACTTAATGACTCACATCCTTCTTTATTTGATAACCTCCTAATCTCACCCACCCAGTGAAATGAATTTTCTGCTAGAAATCTAGAAACTGATGTGAAGACACATTTGTTTGTTAAAAAGTGAGGTGTTGATGAGACTCATGTCTGTGTGAATATTAGACGTCACTGACATAAATGTAAATTTAGACAATGTTGTTTTTTTTCTTTAAGTAATGATGTGATCAGTGTCTATGATTATTCAAGGTAACTGACCTTGGCATGAGAAAATATTTGATCTAGTCTTAGGTTGTTTCTTTGCCTGTGGACTTGTTTGCCATCTCTATCTTCATTACTGCGTGATGGAAAGAAATCTCACTGGCACTGAGCTACTCTGCATTGTTTATCTCAAAAATAGCATGAAAATAATGAGGGCTGGCAGGTGGGAGCTGAAGTCTTCAAGGATTAGCATACTGCAGTTGGTTCAGAAAGACAGAGCGATAAAGCAGAGAGGCATCTCAAGGATGCCAAAGTTTCTCAGTAAACAAAACAGACCGATGGGACTCTTTAAGCATGTGGTTTGCTGACAGTTACCCTCTGATACTGTAGTGATATGAACTCAGATGAACCCTGACATTAACTGTATTGTTGGTAAAGTGACACACAAGTAAGTTTTTCTGATGGCATATCCAGAAAGAGCTCCTCACGTGAAACTTAACTACTGTTTTTATTTATTTATTTTTTTAGCAATTAAGAAATTAACTGAATTAAGGTATTTCATGATAATAACTAGATAGCACTGTAGGCTCACAGCAAGAAGGTCCTGGGTTTGATTCCAACCAGGGACCCTTCTGTGTGGAGTTTGCATGTTCTCCCTGTGTCTGCGTGGGTTCTCTCCAGGTACTCCGGCTTCCTCCCACCATTCAAAGACATGCACTGACTGGTTAATTGGTCAGCCTAAAATGGCCCATAGGTGTGAATGTGAGAATAACTGGTTGTTCGTCTCTAAATGTCAACCCTGCGATGAACTGGCGACTCATCCAGGGTGAACCTCACCTTCACCCATAGGTAGCTGGGATAGGACCCAGCATCACCCACGACTAGTGAGGATAAAGTGGGTTCAAAAGATGAATGAATGAATGATAATTTAAACATGTCTGTATGTCCGGGCATGCATGGAATTCATCCACAAGGTGGCAGTGGTTTGCTTTATATAAACAGACTCCATAGTGCTGGTTGCCTTCATCACAATTCACAGTTCATGAACACATTTTGGACACAAAATCCAATTTGTAACTGCACTGTTAAGATATGTAGTGCAACTTTCTCCTGTGATAAGTCCATTAATAAACATAATCCAACACTACAGCCAGTAAACCCCTCTTAACCCTTATTTTACAACACATTTCACCAGAATACTCATCTTTTTCCTTGTCTGTTTTTATGGTTATTACATGCAAATTCAGTTATACTAAATTTAAATCAGATCTATGCCCTGAATGTAGGGATTTTCCTGAGAGGCTTGTGTCTACTTGCTACCAGCTGGTTCAAAAATCCATAACAAAAATAAATCTGGAGTCAAATATTATTATCGTAAATAACTGGGATCTACAAGGGTTGGAAAAACAAATAGCATTGAGATCCAGTAAGAACTATTGTATAATATTGTCATTTCTTTGTTTTCGGCAAGTATTACATCTTTTTCCAAAGAACTAAAGCAACAAAGTCCAATACAATAAAAAAACAAGACTCAAATGTAGAATCTCAAATCATGCATTTTTTAAACAAGATTTTACTCCAGTTTTGCCTCAGTTTTACCTTTTATGTAAGAACAACAACTCTGCGCTTAATTCATTTCATTAATTCACAGTTTAATTCACTGCATGATAAATAAAATCTGTATTTTGTCATTCCCAGCTGGCACAGCTTAATGTGATTCAGCAGCGTGTCACATCAGGTGGCGAAGACAGAACATAGTGCATGTAAGGTTTTGTGAGCATAAGCAGATGCATATTTTATTTTCGGGATTTTATGGTGCAATAAACAAAGACATTTTGCTGAGTTCAAACCAGGGCAGTCACAGCAGGACAACAGGACCGTATTTTACTTAAAATAATGCAAATATGTGAGCGTGTTGTTTTTTTTTTTTTGTTTGTTTTTTTAAGCGTGTCTGTCTGCTTATGGAGTAGGGTCCAGAGTTGGTCACAGCAGCAGAGCAGTCGAGGTGGTTTTTGTAATTTTTATAAGTTTTCATGAGTAATATGCATTTTATATGCTTAATTATTCATAATGTTGTGCCTGTGAGAATGTTCAGACCTTGAAGGCATGCACAAAGATTTTGTTAATGTGAACCCGAGGAGAAGAGCATCAGTCAATTCGGTAAAAATTTATTATTTACTTACAGCTGCCTCATATTGCTTGGATCAATTTCCTCTCACATTTATTTCAAGTGATTTACTGTAGGTTTTGCTGTTGTTGCATCCGGCACCTCCTATTTCATCGCTTACAGGAAGTAAACAAACACACATTCTCACACACGTAAAGCAAAACTACTGATCAGAGACCCAAACTGACAAGTAAATCAATGAGTGACAACCCCTGACTTGTTTTTCCTGCGCCAATTTTCACTCTTTGTTCACACTAAATCAATGATTCACTGTGATGCTTTTTTTTTGCTGATGAATGGGGGGAGAGAACGTGTGTTCGTTGGGGAGAGATGGAAAAAAACATGAATCGTCTGAATGTCTGAAAGTGTACTAACAAGAGCAGTTATTTCAACTCTGATCCTAGTTGCTGCTACCGCATCAAACCACACGTTGACAGACGATAATCAGGCCTAAAATCAGGCCTCGAATTATAATCTGTGTTTAGGGCCACATAATCCTTTGTGTATGTTTGTTTTGTGTTCTTGTACAGTTCTGCCACCTGTTCAATCTGGATTTGACACAGGCCGATGAAAGCTGGAGACTTGATCTCTCTAGACAGAATTCACATAACGTGCCAGAGTGGAGAATGGCCAGCCTGTTCGGTGCATCCTGGATCCAATGATAAGAAGATAAGAAAAAAAAAATCTATCATCCATCTGTCCATCTGCTCATCCATCTGGATTCTTACCTTTCAGATACTTTTTTCCAAGAGGGAGGTAATTATGTAGGATGTAAACAAAACTTAGGAAATGTTAAATAAGACTCTACAGTTATTTTTCTTAAAGTTTTCTCTGAAACTTTACTGGACTTCTGGATGTCGACAGCAGGGGGCAGCAGTGTACCAGAAAGCATCACCATCATCTAATAAATACTAGGTCTGTCACTGATAAAAGTGAGAGGCTTATTGTTGTTTACTTACATCTGTGCTGTGGCATTATTGAGTGTGCTCCTTCAAGCAAAAATTTAGACAATCAATATATCACTTACATTTTTCATATTTGACAGTATATACAGTATATATCGCTTTGCCTGTTTGTTTTTTTTTTTTTAGCAAGAAGACAGCTACAACAAAACCATCTTCCATTTGAAATGTTTTTCTGTAAAGTTTGTGTTGTCAGTAGCTGCACTAAATATGAATTTTGAATGAAAAGAACTGGTGTGTTTTGGTAGATAAATATTCTGAACATCATATCAACAAATAGCGAACCTACCAAATATGACATCATGGATAGAAATGTTGCAAATTCAGTATTGAACTTTATTCTTTCACTTGCTGAAATCTGTTCCCAGTGTGAGAGAGCAACACCGAACCTCATATTTACTTCTATTTGTATCGCTTCTTTTCTCTGACTGAACATTATTTTCATATCACGCTGATAAAGGTTTCAGCTGTTGCGTTTACTGTTTGCGTTGTGCTTATAGGTCACTACGTGGACTTGAGCGGGTTACGCTGGCTCACTCTAGTGGAACCAAATGGTATTACAACAGAGGCGGACTGGACCTAGTGGAAAATATCCCTGCGATACAAATCACTGACATCTTTAAATAACATCAAAAGTGTTATTTATCAACAGTCTGATGATAATAGTAGGTAATATCTATGATGTTTTAAAGCAGAAATATTGCAAACAGCTCCTTTAATTTTATATGAGCTTCGACTGTTATCTGAGCCCTACTTTTCGTTGTTAAGGAAAATAAGCGTGCCTATCCCATGCACACGCACTGGATTTAGCCTCCTGTAAGATTCATCGTTACTGTATCCCCTCTGGGTGAGGACTGAAGGCCGGATAACCCTGCTTGTCAGAATGATGGGAAAACTATCTTCCATATCCCTTTGCTAATGCCCTCTTTTGATATCCCGTGTTAATAAGAGAGCCTTATTAGTAACCTCAACCTCACTGAATGAACCTCCCATAATGGCCATGTGGGCTCTATTGTGAGCTTGTGGGTGTAAGCACAGCTGTTGGCTCTCCTAATGGCTAATGTCCGGGGTTGTGATTAAAAGCACCGCAACCATGAACCATGAACTAATTTTCAGCGTGAGCTATTGTCTGCAGTAGGAGAAGATAAGAGCTAATTGCTAGATTTTGTTTCGGCACAAGAAAAGAAGAGCGACATAGAGGGGGGGGGTAACTATGAAGTAGGGACAGGAAATGAGACTTTGGGTAATAACTGGCTCTCTGGATTAGCAGCTCCCAGCAAATACTTTCAAGTGGCGCTTTTACTTTTGTGACAGCAGTTTTGATTAATAAAGTTTACACAACTTCATACTTGTTAATACTGCTTTACTTGTACCGAAGGATGCACTGAAATAACCCAGAAAAACATTACTAGTTGTGATCCGATAAAGGCTTAAACAGAAACATTATTCTCTGATTTCTGTATTTGATTAATCTCCATACCAGCTTTTCCAAATTTACTCTTTATGCTTAACCCATAAAGACCCAGTGTTACTTTTGTGTTACGTTTTTTCTATATTTAACTTTTCTTAATGTCATTTATCACCATTTATTATTATATTATCCTATGCATTTTGCCATTTTTCAATGAAAATCAGGTTTTTTAATATGTTTTAATTAACCGGAAAATGGCAAGATATCAGCTCTTAAATTAAACTCTTATGAGCTATTTTTGTTGTTATCATTATATTTGTCCAAACAAATGTACCTTTAGTTGTACCAGGCATTAAAATGAGCAAGAAATTGAAGAAAACAAGGGTGGTCTAATATTTTTTTCCATGACTGTAGATGTTCATAGAAGCTTAGATTAAAGTTGAGGGTTATTAAATCAAAAACAGAAGAAAAAAAACTGAAGAAAAAGTGACTTTTTCAGCAAAGATATCAATAATTGAACGTAAAAACAAGTGTCTCTATCCATTATCATTGATCAGACTCATGGTTTTACTGGTGAATCAATGCTGTATACAATAGTGTTTCCACATTCACTATGGAGCCTCAGAACGTCCAAATGGGTCATATTTAATGACTGTGAAAACATGAAAAACTGCATTTTACACCAATTATTTACATGTATTGATAGAATTAATGGATCAACAGGACACTTTTGGTCAGTGGTGGATGTTTGGGTCTTTATGCTTAAACCTATAAAAGTATTCCTTATCCTTTTATAGTATACACAGCAAAAACTGAGTCCTATCTAGCAACAAATGTTTCCTAAAGAAGCAAAGACATTAAAGGTCTAATAATGTATTGTTTTTCAGACATTGCTGCACATCATTTATAGAAATAGGTCTTAAGTTTTAAGATTTAACAAAACACTTTGTAAACCCAACTTGAGCTGAATGAATCAAACTGTCCCTTGGGTCAATTTAAGCCCTGAGTGAGTTTATTAGGTGGAATTATTGCTGCTCTTTTAGTCAGACTGTGTCTCTTGCCAGTCAGACTAAATTGGGATTGTATAATTAAAGAAATTTACAGATCTGAGAAGACCTTAGACGTGTGCTTGGGGAAATATTTCACCTACAAGCTAATAATCCTGCAGAAGTGCCCTTGTGAGAGCTTTACATCCTAAACTGGTAAATGTGTGGAGGATTTCTGCAGTTGGCACACAAACCAAGTCTTTTTTTATTTTTATTTATTTTTTAATCTACTCTGAGATTTTATTCCACAGCTGCCAAACCCATGTCTCTTGGTATATTTATTCATTTAATAATTGATCGAAATAAATTAGAGGGCTATTAAATCAGAGAACTTTAGAGAAAATAAACTGATATTTGCCAAAAGGCTTGTTTGTTATCCATCCTTAAGGTCATTCCATGCATTATCCTTAAAACATTTAAAAGAGAATCCATTTTTTATATAGAATGCAATTTAGTCCCATTTAATTACAACCCTCTAATGCTTTATTTATTAACAGATGGATCAATTAATTCAAATAAAAGTCACCTTTAAGGTTAATAAACCACTTATAATTTGCCTGTTTTTGTGCACCACAGCTAAGAGATACAAGGTACTGCATGGAAGCATAAATCACACAGGACCAAGAGTGAATACATAAACATACACTGACTGCGTATAGTCTGTCACTGCATGTCTAGACCGTTGCTGTCGCTCTCGGGTAGTTTTATTAAACCGCTGAGCTTTGCCTGTCATCTTGTGCCTTTGTTTGTCCAGAATATATGCTACGTGTCAGCGCTTGTTTACTTTCTCTGTTACCTCTATCAGCGGGATGTAAAATTACAGATGATATAATTTTGTGACTCTAATAAGCATAAACATATACTGATGAAAAATATGGGGGAAAAAATTAGCTTTCCCTTGAAAGTACCCATATGGTCTGTGTGTGCAAAGGAGCAAAGGCAGGTCCCTTTCACCAGGCTGAATTATAGCTGTGTCACTTCCAATCAGGTTTGTAATATTTCACACAAAGACTGAGCAGTTCCAAATCCTTCTGTCTGAGTGCATTTGTTCATCTGCCTGCTCTAAATGCACAACTCTTTTGATTGTATCAAGAGGATGGGACTGTATTGTTTCTTCAAATCACTAAGGAGGAAAAAGACTTTAACTTTTTTTCATGTACTGCAGGTCTGATGTATTTATAATGTACTTTTGGGATGGAGAACTTACACCATGCAGGTTTGGGGTAACTGGTAAGGTGCGGGGCTCCCGACTTCAGATATTAGATGATAAAAGACCAGATTCCTCTTGGTCAGAATGCTTGCTGAGCACATTAAGCATTAATTTATACAGAGATCAAAGTTATTCATGTGATATTTAAAGGAGATGCAGGGAGGGAGAATAACAGAAAGAAATTGCGCTGTGTGATGATAGAAATGCTCGAGCTGCTATTAGACTGTTGCATTTGGATCAAACAAAAATGTGTCTCATATCAACATTTCTAGAGATTTGTATAGTATTGTGACAGTATTGTATGGTGTATTTTGACAGTATCTCTGAAACACTGGTCATGTGGAACAATTTTTGTGGTTTAAGGAGTTATATGAAATACTTATACTTTCAAAATATACATAAAAAAACCTAAAATTATCATTATAGTGTTTAGAATTAAGAGCTCCTAAGTTAGGCTAATGATGCCAATGTATAGGATAGTGGAGATATGAACTGAATATACTGCATTTATTTCCATGAACAGTTGGATTATGTGGCCACTAGAGGAAGTGAGTCACTCTGCTGAAAACTAACACTACAGGGCTTTTGACCAAAGCATCAGAAAGTGACAAGATGACTGTTTTCTGTTAAAACAGACCTAAACTAACAGAGCTGTTATGTAAACTATCAGCTGACGTAGCACAGGAAGATAACAAGACATAGTGTTATTTTATCCAACTCAAAATAACTGGCTGTGAGTTTTTGTTTCAAGAAGAAAAGTTGATAAAATCATAATACAGGGATCAATGTATAATTGAGGGACTTTTTGAGTTACCTTTACAGAGTAACAGGTATAATTGGCATTTTTGCTGTTTTGAGGCCTAACATCAACATAACCATAACACAACATGACATTTTTACAGAAAGATTCCTCTTAATATCATATATACAACTGAGTAAAATTGAAAGTGAAAGTTATTTATAAACATATTGTAGTAACACTGTTGACTTATGAGTGTGATAAATACACACTTGATTCACACACTACTTTATGTTAAATAACTAAGAAAGAGGAGATAGAACATGTCTCAGAGTCTTGCTAATGTTTTTTCAGGAGGAAATGACATCATGTGGAGCAGGTCATGTGATCTGGAATTAACACACTTCCTTCAGAGGTGTTTTTGTAATGGGTAACTTAGTTAAAAGTGATTTCTCGGACACAGATATAATTCATTTTTTTCCCTATGAAATCTGAGATATTGCCAAAAAATAAATGTGTCATGATTATCTCAAATTAAAAAAAAGAACTCAATCAAAACAATTTTTGAATAAGCTAATTTTATTATTGTTTAGCTAATTAGAAGGTGGTTGTTACTGACATTTTAGTATATCTAGTCATTGATTAATTATTTATTAATCATTTATTAATAAGTGGTTGTTTTCGTAATTAGATAATTATGGACTTTTTAAAGACATGATCATTATGAACATGAAAAACTTTTTTTTTTTTTTTTTTTTTTTTTTAATTTTAATAAATATTTATGCAATATATATCCCATGGACTTCAAAAGTTCCCTCAATTATATATTGGCCCACAGACAAACAATAAGCTTTATACTTACTTCAATGAGTGATACATTCTTTAAATATACAGTGTTGATGGTTTTGGCAGTTGATACTAATATTACGTATAACCCTTAAGTTTAGATACTTGGTTATGGTTTGTTTAACACAGAAAAAGGCAGCAAATATAACTCATGATGATTTTTAATACAATATTTAAGACAAACCATTACTATCAATCCTAGGCAAAGTTATTTCATTGCCTACATGAGTTGGAATTCAAACTCCAGTACTGGATTTTGTATATAGTGCCTCTGAAAAATATTCTACCCTGTAACACCGCATTATGTAATAAGTGTGCAATATGTAACAATGCAATAATCTTTCACCTCATTATGTAATAACGCCACAGTGTGTACTAAAATTCTTGAACGCATTTTGTAATAAACTTTTCTGCATTTCGCAATACCTTATTATATATTGCAGCCGTACAAAATGAGAGTGTAGCACTTTTTTTTTGTTCAAGAAAATGTAATAATTTGGTGCATTATATGATAAACCATCAAAAAACATTGAAATTGATGCCTTAATTGGAAAAACCATCATACCAGCTGAACAACATTAAGCATTCCAGCTTAATTAGAATGAATTTTAAAAAAAAAACTAGTTGGATGTTTCATTGGTCAAACCTAAATCAAATATAACTGTATTTATTATAATGGAGAATGTATTTGCAAGCAAAGAGACAAAAGCTGCACTAATTAAGTATTACTGACAAGAAAATTACTGGTGCACTGAAATTTTGGGAGTTATTACAAAATTCAGTAAAGTTTATTACAAAACACTTGGAAGAATTTTATTACAAAATGCAGCGTTATTACATAATGAGGTGAAAAATGATTACTGTACATTATTACATATTGCACATGTTGTTACATAACGCGGTGCTACAACCCCCTTCGATGTTTTCCCATTTTATTGCTCTCAAAAATGGAAACATAGTCAATGTAATGTGGATTTTTAAATCTGAATTCACAAAAAGAGCAAACTGTTAAATGTCATATTGAAAACTGATTTCTAAAAATAGAATTACACATATTTAGGTTTTAGAAACATACACCAGCAAAATACTTTTCCATAACTGTTCATATTAAAACTGCTACTGTCCTTTGTAGGTATTGCATTACGTTCTTTACCTTCTTTATAACCTGCACACTCACACTGCACTCACCATTCAGACATAGTGTTTCTAATCATTGAGGACCTGTTTGTGAACATATGGTGCAACTGATGAGAAATCTACAGGCTTGTTAATGCCAGTTATCAAGGAAATTGTAATTGCCACCCAAATGCTGCACAGATTGTAAGTCTGTGTACTAGCATAAAGAGAAAGATGACATATTTTGCACAATGAAGTGTGATAACACAGAGTTCAAAGGATGAGTGAGGTAGGAAGACATCTCGTGTGGCTTGATTGTGAAATAAACTGAAATAAAAACAAAGTACAATTCATACAACCCCACAACTGGGTATGACGATGCTGACTGTCTGTTTTATTACCAGTAACACCTGATACTTTGGGGTTAACGCTACAACTGACAACGGGTTAGATTTACTCATGGGGTGTTTGGCACTATTCTCATTTAATAGAATGTTGATCTTTTTTTTAGTTTTCCTAAAATTGTGTTGTATTACATTCCCTATGATTAAATAGGGCATTTATATCTATGACAGCCACCAGGTCACATTTATCCCAAAAGATTAGCATTGATTTCCCACACCATTTATGGTTAAACATTATAGACAATGACATTTGTTTGTGTGTATTCTGAAAGATAAATTATTTTAAATAAAAAAAAAAAAAAAAGAGAGATAGAATTTTTTTCTTGCATAAAAACTGATTTGTTCTCAGGTCAATGCAAAGTGATATGTGTTCTTTAAGATGTTAATTATAAAATCAAATCAAAATGAGATGGCGGTTAAACAAACTCAAGAAAACTGGTTAATGCAATGACAGAGGATGTTTCTACGGACTAGAAATGATATATGGGTAAATTTGACCTGTCTGGCATCTATAAAAGTATCAGCAACTTACAGTGATTTTAGTGTAGAATAGCATTACAGCCATAGAACACAGCATCCTACTTGTCAAGTAACGAAGTACAAATACTTCGTTTCCTTACTTAAAGGAGTGATATTTTGCTTTTTTAAACAGAAAAAACATTTCCCTGTGGTCTACATAAACTGTAAATGCTCTGCTTGGGTCTGAATTCTTCATTCATTCAACTCCACAGGTCCATCTTCAACTCTATTTCTGAGAAATGACACCGGAGAGGTCGTTTTGAGCGCTGGCCCTTTAAATGCAAATGAGCCACTTCAGGCCCCACCCTTCCAGGTTGTTGGCTGTGCTGCTCTGTCCCATTCAACCAACAACTGAACATGTTAGGTAATCGGCTCAAAGTTTGACATATTTTCAGTTTTTACTACAACCGCTGCTGCTGATAAACAGTTATGTCGAACTCGGAGAAATGTTCATCGAAGTCTTGACCTTATATGTGCAAATGTCGTGACGTAACTAATTATAGACGTAACAAATTAAGCAGGAATTAAAACAGGTTGTAGAAATCCTCTCAATTTTTGCCAAAATGAATATAAAGATAGCTTTGCAGCACCTGGAGGGTTCAAATTCAAACTTTATGAACTAGTAGTACACAAATAAATGAACCAAAGACTTCGATGAACATTTCTCCGAGGACGCCATAATTGTTTATCAGCAGAGTGGTTGTAGTCCATACTGAAAATATGTCCAAACTTTGAGCCCATTACCTAAAATGTTCAGTTGTTGGTTGAACGGGACAGACCAGCACAGCCAACAACCTGGAGGGGGTGGGGTGTGAAGTGGCTCATTTGCATTTAAAGGGCCAGCGCTCAAAACCAC
>JAPQRP010000018.1:12982465-12994160 GCA_037367295.1 Apogon hyalosoma
GGTGTCATTACTCAGAAATAGGGTTGAAGATGGACCTGTGGAGTTGAATTAATGAGGAATTCAGACCCAAGCAGAGCGTTTACAGTTTATGTAGACCACAGGGAAATGTTTGAAAATGCATAATTCTGTTTAAAAAAGCAAAATATCACTCCTTTAAGTAGTTTTGAAACTGGTACTTTTACACTTTTACTTGAGTAAAAACCTTGAGTTGATACTTCCACTTCCACAGAAGTCTTTTTTAAACACAAGTATCTACACTTCTACTCGAGTAATGAATGTGAATTCTTTTGACACTTCTGTTAACGCATTATGTATATACATATCGACTCGCTCCACAGAATGTTTTATACTGCATATACCTGCTCTTTGAACTGACATTCAATTACTTATTTTCTGTACAAATACAGTCCCTTTCTCTAAGCGAAGGGGAGAAGACACAGAAGAGGCAAGAGTTGCTTTGTTTTCATTAACTGTAAATTAAATGTCATTTCCCCAGGGGGTTGGAACTTCAATCTGTCTTGATTTATTAGCTTTGGAAACAATCTCTGGGCGCAATGCAACAGATGACCAACTGATCCCCAGGGCCGGGTCCTTCATTTGAAGCAAAGCGCTATAGCAGAGCTGTGTGTCCGATCTGAACTGTCCTTATCTGTCAGGAGAATATTGACTGCATTACTCATTATCAGCCAGGAGTGTCTCTACTAGTAACCTGACTCTCTATGAAGTCAACCATCAAAAGTAATACTCAAGAGGATGTCTGGCCACAAGACCATGATCCCGGTGCTATCGTACATCTTCCTCTGTCTCTGTTTCTTTGTCTTAAATAATCAGTCTCTGTCCATCTCCAGTCTGTAGCTTTATGGCTTTTTAATCAGCTTTTCTCACTTCTTGTCTAGAGGCGGAAGGTGAAAAAAACATGATGATGGCATCAACTACAGAGCCCCAAGAAACCCAGTGGCAGTACGTACTCTATTCCAATAACAATAACTTTAAGGAAGAAAAATAATAAACACAGAGCAAATCTATACATGTAACATACTTTGAGGGCAAGAAATAATTTAGTATTGACAGGGAAGGCAGGGAGAAACCTATAGCAATCGAAGCAAATTAGACTTCATTATATTGTACATATGGCGTGTGCTGTTAATGCAGTCCAAACCTTCTTTCTTTCTTACTTCTAAGTTAGTATACTTCTTGAATCGATGTATTATAAACTTTGTTGTGCCTTTCACAAGTCTTTTAAAGCCTTTAATAAAGACAAGGCAAATTTAGAAGCTGATCCTTAATGGACCATAATACATCTGTTCTCTGTATTTATAGCATGATTTCCCCACAGAAAACATTGAACGTTCATCTCATCTCATCTTGTCTTTTACCTGTTGAACTAAACAAACAGTCAAATTCTGGGATGCGTGCCATGAAGCGCTCTCAGGAATTTCAAACGCAAAAACAAGCTACGGTTTGTCTTTTATCCAGTTTTTTTTTTTTTTTTTTGTCTCATCACTATATCTATCTATCCTTTGTTTACACTAAGAAAGTATGATTTGTTTGTGCTCCAATATCCACCGAGGCATTGTCGCCTTGCTTGCAAAGAATGCAGAGGAAGAAATGGCTGGAGATGCACACAAAAAAGGAGAGAAAACAGTAATTACCCTGGCTGTCGAATGAATCTTAAAATATTTTTTTTAATAACTGCAAAGTCAGATCTTCAAAGAACTATCAGATTCCACTGTCTGAACTAGAGATGCAAAGTCGCTGTGAATAGCATCCTCCAAATGTCACCGAGGAGGAAGAGGAGAGACACACAAAGCTGCAGAGAGTGTCAAATGAGAAGAGGAGCACTTGAATAGTAAAGAATTCTATTGTTAAAATCTGAGCTGCAATACAGGCCATCACAATGACTCCTCTTGAGTCAACCAAACAACCAAAAGAATTGAGGGAATGTATGAAAGAAAAGTAGGTGCAGACCTTCCTCATCCATTCCATAGAGTGTCTGTTCAGAAAAAAAATAGATGGGATTTTGAGTCTGTAGCTCCTTACACCATTCACTGTGTTCAGTTTTGCTTTTCCGGGAGGACGGTATGGCATGAAGTCACAGAAGGGTTGCAGAATAGGAAACATTCATATGACAATGCAATACTATAAAATAATAAACAACGATGCAAAACAGTATGCTGTGCAACAGATAAACAACTACAGATACATTCTAATACTATATGATATGATGACAATCCAGTGTGATACAATATATGTTACTATATGTTATATGTAATATAGTACTGTACAATAAGAGAAGAGAACATAATAAAGTGTGCAACAAACAAGAACAGAAACATGCTCTGCAAATGTAAAAGTTATATAAAAAAAAGTATATACGGTGTGTGTGTGTGTGTGTGTGTGTGTGTGTGTGTGTATAAAACTGCCTTTATTGTCTTATCACATTAGACCTTTAAAACAGGACTTGAATGCATTTCCACCCTCAAGTTTTCAACAAACTTTGTACAGAAACACACTTATACAATACAATATGCTAATCTGTTATGACAGGAATGATGATTTTTATGATATGGTAAAAAATATTATACAACACAATGCACTTTAATGTTCAAACAAGTACAGAAAGATCCTGATACAATAGGATATCATAATAGGATATGAAACAGTAATACAATGTAAAAGATGCGCCAATACAACATGAAACAATACAACACAACGTGACAGGATGTGATGCGATGGAATACGATAATAAGATATGATTACAATATGCTATATTGTCTCAATTAGACAGTCAACATTAGTACAGGAACATACTGATACAATACAATATGACGTGCTAGATAGGAAATAATGCAATACAATACAATATGATAATAAGAGAAGATATGAGACAATACACTTTAACATGATAAAAGGATAAGAGAAGATACAATACAATGTGATGTGAGAAGATAATAAGAGAGGATACAATACAGTAAACTTTAACACTCACTGCAGAAGCATACCTATATGATATAATAACACAATAATGATATGATAATGAGAGATAATATCAAAACTGTCAAGAACTGCAATTTGGTGTATTCTGTAGTTCACACGGTAATTTCTGTTATTTGTAGGCATTTAAAATGATCATATGTGTTTCTAGACTGTAATGTGCTAAATAAAGAGAGACTTCACAGATCAGCATGTGTTAAGGCACAACAGGCAAAAAAAAAAAAAAGATTGAATACAACAGTAATTGTCCCCTCTTATACCTTGTGCATGTACTGACCACAATTAAAGGAAAATTCAATTTTATCGTGGACTTCTGTATTTGGAGTGTCATAATGGGTCTGTGATGCACAGTTCTATATTAATATGTACAATCCCACATGTAAAATGTTCGCATGAAGAACCAACTGTAAAGACAATAAGGGAGCACAATGCACAGTCATACTAGTACCATCTAATGCAGAAGCTCAAGGTTTAACATTCCCTTCACAGGTACAATTCACCACAAGACGTGTTTGCCCCTGACCCACTACCTACAACATCAACCTCTCAGCAATGAGCTGAATCACAAATTCAGGAGGCATTTGAATATTTTGTCCTCTTGTAGAAATCTATGCCTATGCAGAAGGTAACTGTGTTCTTACACCACAACAAAGTGAGCTTTGCTTTATGAGCCTGGATCTGATCTGATATTAAGTGAATATTTTCACTTTCAAATGGTTGAAGCTGGGTGTGGTACAAAGGTAAATTGATCCCAGATTTGATGGAAAAGTCTTCTATTGCTCAAGGGGATCAATCCACTGTCGCCTTTTGAAGACATAGCAACACTGTTTAGCATTCGAAAAGCAGTTCCCTGTGAGAGAACAGAGGAGTGCAAATAAGAGAACGGTTCATTTCTATGCCCCCATGGTAACACACATGCACCCTATCAAAAAAATCCCAGACAAAGGCACAGCAAGAGGGCCTGGGGCATCAATACCTGTCCCTAAACCTGAACCAAGAGACTGCTGCCTGCCTGTCTAATTGGCAATCCATCTATACACACTGAAGTCTTGAAAAGTGAAGACCTTTCTCTTATCTGTGTTGGATCATCCGCGTCAATGTAATCGAACAATACAGGATCTGCACATGCAGTGAGGGCACTATTAGACATAACTATACATAGAAGTCAAACCACAAATTATGATGGGGTTTCCTCCATCTTGTCAATTGGAGAAGGTTAGTGGAGCTGACTGTTACCATGGTAACGAATATCTTATCTGTGATTCGTCAGCTGACCAGCCTCTGTCACGGAGATTATATGATCACTCATGTTTGCCTGTCTGGGAGCAGGATTACACACAAACTACTGCCAAGACAACCTGTTAAGTTCTGAAACAGATGCTGGAAGTTTTTTTTGTTTTTTTTTTCCTTCCTTCCTTTAACAATGGAGAACCACTGGCAAACTTACATCTTGAGCTAACAGTTATTAAACATGATTAAATGCTTAAAACTACAGAGTTAAATTACTGGCATCAGCTGATCAGGACTTTGCTACAGTAAAGGTTAAACTGATGAGCAACATTAAATGACAAAAATCAGAAAGTTTATTTTGTTTTTTGGTTTTATTTTTTTTAATGCAAAGAGACCTGCGCTCTCTCACTGCACTTCTAGTTTTTTATTCTTTTATTTACCTTTATTTAATATTCTAAGTTAGCCTGGGGCTCTCCAGTGTTGAAGGAACAATTCTATTTTTTATAGATCTGCCTCAAAAATGTAAGGGATTCATTCTTGGCCCATCCCATCCCTTCACCAAGTTTTGTGAAAACGAGTGCGGTAGTTTTGGAGTCATCCTATAGTCATCCAGACATGCAGACAGACAGACATGCAGAGGGACGGGCTGAAACCCAGACAGGAGTGATCACATAACCCCTGTGGCACATAAACATTGTTTTGACAGAAAAAAATCAATTGCATTTTGTTCTCAGCTACTGCAACTCTCTTTATGAGTCACATCTAAAGAACAGAGGAGCTAATCAAGTCTCATAGCAAATGTTCCCTGGACTTTTGGGATTTATTGGAGGGCACAAGGTTGTTAAAAAAAGTCTAATTCTTAAATTTCAATGTGAAGTTATCAGCCGTTGCCTGTGATAAAATAAGAGATTAACAAATTTAATTTATGATCCAGATGCCTCCCACACAACCCTCTATTTCCAGCTTAGAGAATGGGATGCTAAGCCTCTATCACCCCTTGCTGGATGTAGGTAAGCTTAGCGGAGCCACACATCTGGAGTAGAGTGAGGGGCCCCAGAAGCAAGGCTTAAGAGCTGTATGCTGCCTGTGCTCTAAAGCTATGAAGGTATTGATACTAATAGGGCTGGGGCAGCCCTGCAGACAGCCACCTGTATAATCTCCTCTAATACTCTCACTACCCGTGGCTGTTTACTTTTCCATTTGCCTGAATTATTCTTCCACACATCCATAACGGACGGAAGATGAGGCCCTCTTTGGCCACTTGTAGAGTCCAGAAATTCATGTCACTGACACTGTGTATGAAGTTATTACATTTTATGAGGGAGATAGGGAGCAAGAGGATGAGCTGTACATGAATAGAGATAAAAAGAGACGCAACAATGGCAAAATATTGCTGTGAAATTTCATTAGGTTTATCTTGTCAGGGGACTCTTGTAGGATCTAAGTACATTTCCTCAATTGCTTGTGTTCGGTTCTTTGAACATGCATATTTGCCGTCTTGACAGTGCTGACCTTTGAGGAAATGAAGAGCCTGAGACTCAAAATAAAGAAGCCTGCATGGCTTCAGACAGTTACAGTATTATGACAAGATTAAGCAGCACAAATGCACAGTTCTTATTGACCATGGTGGTAAACTGGAATACAGTAGGTTCACAATTCTGGGGGGAAAAAAAGTGCACAGAAAATATAAGAAGTTCATACAGGAGTTGTTTTTCTTTCTGACATGTTAGATTTGTAATCCCTATAACACCATAAGCACTGTCAGTTTCAAGTATATGTAGATATATGTAGATAACTGTTTCCTGTAGTTGCTCGAAGCCATAGGAGCCAGGAGACCAATTTGAAGAGAGTGAAATAGAGCAGATTCTGTTTATTATTGAGTGCCCAGACCAGGAGCTGGTCCCATGGTCCACACTTACTGTGGTCTGTTGTTTAACAGTCAGTAGAGCAAGGAAATGGCAGTGGGTTGATGTTTTGGCACCAGTACATGCAATCCCCACTGAGCTACACAAACTGTCTTCACACGAGGCATGTGTGCTGCTTGTGTGCGGCCTGTTCTTACTCTTATTCAGATAGAAATGTCCTTGTGACCAAGATGAAAGGATTTGTCTCTACAGTAACTCAAGGTTTGACTGCTGAGGCATCCCACAGCACTAGAAAAGCCTGTTATTTTGCCAAAAGGTGAATTGGCCAGTCTGTAACATTTGTGTTGTAAAATTTAATGAGGTAATGAGAAATTTGGCTCATGTCTTTTGGCTAAAAAATGCATGAGTTGTTTTGGAGTTAGTTCTTTGAAAAGACGAAACTAAGAGCAAAGCACAGGTCGGAAAGCGCAGATCAGATCAACGCTATTTATAGTTGAAAATCGAATTAAATGTACTCAAATGTATTCAACCAAGAGTAGTACAGACCTATTATACAGTCACATAAAGTTCAAAATGTTTGGTATCATATCATATCATATACTTTCAGATGAAAAGCCTCCACTGCTTTTGGCATTCACCTCTCTACTCACAGTGTTGTTGGGTAAGCTATCAAACCACTGCTGGAGAAGCAGAGAGAAGCATCAAGAGAGAATTGCCTCCTCTCTGGCTGAATTGGTTTTCTCTCATCTTCATCAAAGAAGTAACACATCTAAGGTTCACTTTTGTCAACTACAGCAATCAAATTGGACCCACTGCAGATAAAAAACAAAAAACAAAACAAAACAAAAAATCCCCTGCAAGCCAACATTACGGGTTTGGTTTTCAGAACAGAATCACCGTCTGCTGAAGTGTGGGCAATCTGCTCTGTTGGCTGGTTGAAAGTTCAGAGCCCACCTAAGAGGCATCAGCTTCAAAGTCTGTCAGGAATAAAACCATCACTCCTCTGTTTCAGTTTTGTAACATGAAAGGTGCAATAAAGATCTATTATGTGAATAAAATACCGCTGGGGATTGTCCGTGTCGTCTGTATCACCTTGTTGAATCACTGGTGTGCGGATTTTTTTTTATGTATTTTGTGGCTTGAAAGTACTTCAGGCACTTGAGATGATAACATTCTTTCTATATGAAAAAAGTCGGACACATGCAGTATTTGACATAAACACCATGAGCGTGCGGCAACAGGTGGAAATACATCAGGGCTAAATCCTTGAAAAATATGTTAAATGCTTGGGTACACACATGGAAGCGGTATTTGTAAAGGAATTAGTCCTTTAGAGATGATGTCACCGGTCTTCACTGTCTGCATGCAGCGTAGAGACCCTGCAGACCACTGAGCCGGCGATGCTGACGGCAAATGTGGAGTTTCTGGCCCCGCTGGGATTATGATGGCAGCGTTTTTAATTATCATTTAATGACATTATAATTATATTTTCGTGTCAATGTGTCTCAGTAATTGTCCCAGCGGCTTTCAAAGTATATCCCTGGAAGAGTGTTCCGAGATATGAGCACGTCGCGCTGAATAATGAGAAACGGAAAGTTATTTACTCTAGGTAATTTTAGAGGTATGTCTGACGGAATTTATGTTCAATTCCTGACAATAAAACTCCTTTGAACTTTTATTACTTAGCATGTGTGAAAAGTTGAGTATGTTTGACTGACATTTATGACGTCAAATGGACAGGGATATACTGTATAATTGTAGATATACAGTTTTATAAGATATACTAATAAATGTACATTAGATAACTCTTACCTCTGCCATGGAGGTTACGTTTTCATCGGGGTTTGTTTGTTTGTTTGTTTGTCTGGCTGTTAGCAAGACGACTCAAAAAGTTAGGGGCGGATTTTGATGAAATTTTCAGGAAACGTTGATACTAGGAACAAATGATTAAGTTTTAGTATTAATGGGGGGGGGGTGATCTGCCTTGGAGGTCTGCTTTTGTTGTTCAACTGTATATAACTGTATATAAATGTGTCCATGAATAGATTTTTTTTTGCCCCATGTTGCAAATGATGTGTGTATTTACGTAAATTATTAATTTTAGAATTCATCAACTCCTGTTAAATTATTCTAAGTGACGTGGGTGTGTGTACGAAGGAATAAATCAGTCAGAACCAGTACAAGGTCTTTCTCATAACTTTTAATGAGCGTCAACGCACAGAACAGTCCAACTCAACTCTCCGTCTTCCCACACTCCACTTATCTCCCGTCTTCCAGAACAGCACCCCCCCCAGGCAGAATCCCTGATAACAGAATATCAACGTATCATTACTGTAAACTTATATATGTAAACATCATACAGTAATTATGTAAGAACATTCTAAAAAAATGCCTGTATAACATCGTCATGAACATGTCTTTACCGTTACTGTGCTTATGTTTGCAACAGAATATTTGCTAATTATTAGCGTTTCCCATTTTCACTCTTACATTATCATTGTCCGTTTGGGTTCAACACAAAAATTTCAGTGAACAAAACATAACCGAAGGGAGGATGCAGGTATATCTTAACCTCTGAGGAAAAATAACATGTAAGGTTCAAGGCAAGGTTCTAATAGTTTTGGATTTTTCAATATAGTTTAGTTTTAGTTAGTTTTGGCTTTTTTTCTGTAATTCAGTTAGTTTTAATTAGTTTTTAGAAGAGGTTTGCTACTTTTTTTTTTTTCTTTCTAAATGCTTAGTGTTAATTTGAGTTTTTTCATATCTTTTATCTTCCTCACTGTCATATAAATCCCAGGACTAAAATACAGGACTCTGCTGCTTTCTCCCAGCTTTAGCCTCCATGTTTCCAGGTAGAGGAGGGACGTGAAGACGACTCTAAACGACAAGTGACGGACCATGAAGTGCCACCAGCTAAATAATTTGATTTCATATCACTCCGACATTGACAAAGACCAAAACGAAGGGAATTTTAGACTTAATTTTTACATGTTTTAGTTAGTTTTGTAAGCACACATTACAATTTCAGTCAGTTATTGTTTTTTCTTTTAATTACAGTTTTTATTTATTTCAGTTAACAAAAATGCTTTTTCATTTCTAGTTTTCGTCATTTCATCTGTTTTCGTTAACCTCGGTTCAAGTTATCTTTATAATCACTAAAAGGCAATTTGTTTTGCAGCCAGCAGAGCAATCGCCAAGCAGATAACCAGCAAAAACAAATACAACGTCCACAAATGTGTCAGTGGACGTTTAAGATGGTTACATGTTGGCTATCACCACTGACAAACAGACAATAATATAGTTGTAGTTTTCCATTCCGTGTTTACAGTCTTGTGTGAATGAAGGGGTGGCTGACCCTTGAGACCTGGTCACTAAGTCCACGGCTCAGATTATTGCCTTCTGTTATCAGGCCCTGCTGAGCCACAGCGGAAGATTGCACATAAATCTCTGTGAGGAAATAATACAGTGCTTGTTCTTCTTATCTTAAAGCTCTTACATGTCCATGCTCAGGAAAGTAAAACCACCCACATAATCACACAATGCAGTGACACTTATGTTCATGTACAGAATCAGACATGATAATCACACGTTTCCAAACAGGGGAACATGCAGTTTTGTTTTTTTTTTTTAATATATCAGATTCAGTACATGGTAGTTTTAGTTTCAGCATATTGTAAAGTGGTTTGAGAAGAAACATGACTTCTACACCTGCTCTTTTCTCTGAAAATCCTGCACCTGATAGGACATGTTGGCCAGTCCCTCCACAGTGGAGCAGATGTAAATGGATGGCTGACCGGTGTAATGACCGATCGCTGATGCACAGACTCTGCAGCTGTTCGCTAAAGTCGAGGGTCCTTCGTAGGCCATGCAAGAGTCCTCCCCACCAATCAATGGAACGGTCCTCAGAGCGCAAAGAAGGTCCTGCTCCCAATTTCGTGGTTCAGTTATGCATTTATTGACATGGTCATTAATAGGAAATGAAAACCCAAATGAAGGTGCCATAACAAACAGACTACACCTATTCAGCTGGGCCGCCTTGCTAATAGTGGTTTGTCTGTATGACAATAGGATTTGGTAGTCTACTGAGATTAACCTGCTGTGGATCATAATACAAACCAGGCAGTATTTAGCTGGATTTACCCCACATTTGGACATTTTTCATCCACTTTATGGATTGTGCTTATGGTTGCCCTTGCACCTCATTCTCAGGGTTTTTGCCCTCACTGCATCGCTTCTATCTATTTATTTTTGATTTCATGTACTTTTTTCTAACTATTTCTATCTATTTTTAAAATTTATTTTCCATTTTTTATGAGCATTCGATCATAACCTCAACAATATAACACTCCAAACAGAAACAACAACAACAAAAAAAACCTTCTAACCCCCCTCCTCCTCCTCCCACCCTCAATAAGATCTACAGTGAATAAAATATTGATAATAATATCTGTATGTGCATCACATATTGAGCATATACACATTTTGTGAACATTAATATGCATACAGACACATATATCCAAAGCATCACAAGTCCATAATTTGGCCATCCTCTTCATTTCTATTTCTATTTCTATTTCTATTTCTATTTCTATTTCTATTTCTATTTCTATTTCACAGTACTAATACTCTAGCTACGGAACAAACATCAAGCTGGTGAAAGGTGATTGTAACAGTCCTTGTCCCTATTATTTCAATCTTATATAATATTTTCTTTGTTTTTGTTTTCCTCTGGATGTTCAATTTATTTAATGCATACCAAATTCTATACTTTATTTGTTACTTTTCTTTATGTCTCCACTTTTGAAGACGCTGTAATCTATAAGGTGACAGACTAATGCAAATAAGAAAACCTGTGTTTGTAAGTCCTTCCCCTAACCAAGATATGTTTCAACAAAGTGCAGCAGTTATTAGCTATTAAGATATTTAGCGATGCAGCTAATGCATGCTATATCTACCACAGAAACAGCAATGGCAAATTGATAACTAAACAAAGAAACAAAACGACATAAAAATAAAATATTTCAAGTCACGTTATCACACATTTTCCTGTACTATTATTCTGGACAAAATTAACATTCCATAGTGTTCTAGGCTGGTTCTTACTGATTTCTCTGAGTTACAGCTCAAAAAAAGAGCGCTAGTAGTTATCCACATCCACAGAAAGTCTACAGAAAACACTACCCTGAGCACAGGCTACATAATTTCCTGTTAAGACTCCCACACATTGCTTCGATTTTTGGCTGTTAGATGAAAGATAGCAATCATGAGAGAATCGTGGTGATATCTTTGGCTTTGGCCCTAAATCGGTGGTACCATGTCGCTCTGTGAGACAGGTTCAAGGATGGCTGTTGCCACGTTCTTGTGACCAAAGACGGTCTGCGATAAAATTCTGACACTTTCAGAAATTTGAGGTGATCATCTCACAGTGTGACTGCTGCTGCAACCTATGCCTGCTAACCGACCAATAGAAATGCAGGATGAAATGACGTACTGATCAGCACAACATTGAAAGTGACAGACCATAACAGTAAATGGTAACATTTAATGCTTTTTTTTTTTTTTTTTTTTTTTTTTTTACTTTTGTTTTCCAAAATCATAAAAGCTGA
>JAPQRP010000018.1:12994260-13025317 GCA_037367295.1 Apogon hyalosoma
CAACCATGGTGATAACCACAATAGCAACAACAACCAGAACAAGAACTGAGCAAACTGGGCAAAAAGACAGAAAAAAACCCAAAAAAACATTTAATGCTGGCAGATGCTACAAGTAGGCTACTTATTTCAAGCTCTCTTTGCAAAATTTGCATCCCACGTTAGCCTCTCTTTCCGAGCCACGACCTTGTCCATGTTCTCTTTCTTTTTTTTTGACTTCTTGTCCACACATAAATGCCACAGGGGCAAATGTTTTGTTACCTCTTTGTATTTTTGCTTTTAATGGATGGATTGCACACACTGAAAACATTTAATTCTTTTGCATCCACGTCAACTCACATACATCATAGGCTGTGATTCGGCTTGCGTTTTCATTGTACAATCTACACAGCATCATGCAGTGTGCACACAGCGAACTTCACGCCGTACCTAAATTCATGTCGTACAGTGTGGCTTACTGTGAACTTATAAGATTGTTAAAAGTGTGTGGGAGCCTCTAATCCCTGAATCCTACATGTTTACCTTTCAGGTCAACTCCTCCTTCTACTGTTAAAAACTTGAATAAACATGGATCTAAATGACAAAAATAAATAAGAACATTTTATACATGTTCGACCTGTTTTTTAATATGGTTAAATACTAGTGCACTGAATTGCTTTTGTACAGTAAACAGTGTAAACAAACTTTTCTTGCTTAATAAGATAACATGTAATTAAAGGCACTGTCAAAGCATTTTAACAGACTCATGTATAGGATTGTAGGTGCATAAACAGCACAAGGAGCCACAGAAGTATCCTTACAAATTCTCTAAAGGAAGGTTGCAGTCCTGGATGTTGGGATAGTTCTTCTGTGAAATTTTATTAGAACCTCCTTCATGGCTTTAAGAAACATCCTGTAGCTTGACACAGAAGCAAGATCAGCATGAAATGGCCATTGTCATCCATCTTTGTATATCATGTATGCTTAAGACGGAGAGAAGAGAGCTGCAGGAAGGAGGCACTTCTCCTGATTTCTGCCCAGCGGAGCTTTAAATTATTCCTGACAAAGAACTATGACTGGACAAGTGAAACCCAATATAACATCGAATAGGAGTTTAAAAATGTATGCTTTTTTTTTTTTTTTTTGTTAAGGTGTCTCAGGCAACGGCTAAAGGCCCCCGGAGCCATCATTTCAGTGTTGTCGGCTGCACAGCTGACAAGTGGCACCGAAGATGAGCTGATTACCGGAGCGCATCTTCACAAATGACTGTAGGATCTTCCAACTGTGGGGATGATGTATGAATACTCTGAGATGAACTTGATGCTGAGTACATTGCCACAGCTGTGCTCTCTCACACACATATATATACACACATATATAAAGCCGGGTCAGTGTACCACCTGCATCTACAGCTGCAGTCTTCACATTCACAAACCCAACTTCACACATCACTGCACCTATACACATGCAGGCACAAGTACATACATTTATATTGTATAAGCCAAGGTAGGTTACAGAAGGGCAGCCAGTGATGAAATTATATAGCAGCTTTATAGGTTTTCTAACCACTATTATTATTGAATTATTTGGCTAATTTATAGCATTATTATAATGCAAGGGAAGCACAAAAAAAGCCTAAAAACACAGTAAATTGTAATGCCTATGATTATGTAAGGATATGTTTCATAGATACCCTAAAGAGCCTTGTGTACTATTTTCTGCAATTATTTCCTAAATGTGGCATAATCAATGCTTGTACTGACCTCAGTTTTAAATTCAGCCTCACTGATTTCATCTGCATAATTTTCAGACATAGGGGAGAGTTTGGCAGCTTGGGAGATTTTGTGATGACTGGAAAAACAGCTGAGAAAAAAAAAAGAGTAAAGATTAATGTACATTCATCACGTTGTCAAATAATAATTGGAATATCGATGATAGCACAGCCCTAAATAAAAAAAAAAAAAAATAATAAGAATGTTAGAACAATATAGAAAATGTAAGTTAAGAAAGCAAGCAGCGATATTAAAAAAAAAATAAAAAAGCATTTGCATTTGTATTTAGAGCTGCAGCTATCGATTAATCCACGGATTATTTTCTTTGATTTGATTCAATTAAACGATTAAATTAATAGGTGAAAAAATACAAAAACGACGTGAAGAAGACATGTCTGAAAATGACAAATTTGTCCTTCATTCCAGAACCAGCTGAAACAACACACAAAAGTATAAAAGTGAAAGGATATATTAAAAAAATATCTATATACAAATAGCAACAATAACAACAGTATTAAAGTATATATCAAAGTATTTATAGATATATCAAAATAACAACAATAACATAGCAGTAAATATAAAAATGTCTATATATCAAGTCGAATGACATCTACAAACTATAAGTGCACCGCAGTTGACTAATTTTTTTTCCAACTCACTAACAACTTCAGATGGAACTGACATAAAACTTTGTGGCAATTCTGGCATCATGTGCACCACAATAAGCGTCTGTGTGAAACACAACAGTGGAACCAATGTTTAGCAGCAGTGAAATTAAGAAAACAAGCTTTTATTCAGAGCGAAAATGAGTGTTGCAAACTGTTGCAATAAAACCATTATGATTCATTTCCAGCACGTCTTTTTATTGCGTTAAAGTGGAGCATTGGTATCTTTTCCTAAACCTAACCAAAGTGGATAAATCTAACTACAAAACAGCAAAAAGCAAGAAGACTGGCATAGATATCTGAAGGTCAATGTAAAAAAATATACACAGTGTAAAAAAAATAAAAAAAAAACAGTAAAAAAAAATCTGTCCAAGGCTTGGAAAACAGAAGAGGGGAAAGGGATTGTTATGAAAAATTGATCAGTTTTCAAGAAGTACCGTACGATAAAGCCAGAAAACAAGCAGGAAAACAGCCAGAAGCAAGTCCTAGTCACAAAATGTAAGTCGTGTATAACCTATAGGGTCACCATCACCGTTTTTTGACAACGCAGGGTCTTCGTCAGAGCATGATCCAGAAGACGTGATCTGTTTTAGAAGAAGCTTTGTTATTTGTCAGTATATATTCTATGTGTGGACATGCAACACACACTGAAATTGACTCTGCTTTTAAACCATCACTGTGCAAGAACACACCATGTCAGGCACCCGGGGAGCAAACGGTGGGGGGGTTTGAAGGAGGGGGTTCTTCTTCTTCAGCCTTCTAGGCAGGCAGCCATGGCCTAGATGTGACTAGTGATGAGTTAAAAGCAGAGGGTCAATTAAAACCTCAGGGTATTATGGGATGCTAATTATATTGATCATGTGACAACTGCTGTTAAGTAGCTTCATACACATTTACATTTTGTTCCAGTGAAACACATACTATTAATACTTTTCTATAACATATTTCATCTTTTCAACCTCATTTAATTTGTACATATACAGTGCATCAATTCCTCACACTCCAGCTTTAAACACATTCAAGAAAGTGGGAACAGGTGCAAGTTATGATTAATACTGAGTTAAAATAAGGAAATAATGAATCTTGCAAAGATGAGTATCCAGGATGAAAGATGGGCGGAGTATCACCAGTTCGTCAACAAATGGAAACGAAAATTATTGCAGTGTTTCAAAACAAACATCCTCAAAGACAGATAGAAAGGACATCAGATCGGTTTCAGTCTTTATGGTGCAAAAGAGAATTAAAACGCTCTTCAGATCTGATTGTATTCTAGCGTAAAGGCCGAAGGTTCCAGCCTAAGCTGAACAGCTGTGACCATTGACCCCTCACACGACATCACATTAAGAACCGTCGTTCATCTGAGGCTGATAGAACCACAGGGGGTCCGGATTACCGCTGCAATCTTCTGTAAGGCATTGTAATGTGGAGTTACGTCCACAAATGCTAGGAAGCTGTTTTCTAATATGCCTGAGGGTTATACGTCATTGTTGTTTTGACAGCCTCTGCCACTGCCCCCAAATGTCCATGAATCAGTTAATGTAGGTCTGTTACCGGAATGAAAAGCACAGTCATTAATCAGTGTATAACAGTTCGTGCTGACATTTAACATCTACCATCTGATCAAACATGCCTCCTGCCATTTCAGACCACGAAGACACAAACATCTTAACATTTAACATAACCAATAGCCAATAAAAATGTCACCAAGTGGATATTAAATATCTAGGGATGTTATTTACATTGTCGTTATCTTTGCGTTTGCAATCAGACAAGGCAATCAGTGTAATGGATTATTTGGTTAAAATTGGAATTGTTATATATTGTTGGAGCCAACGTGATTTTGTGGGTTAGTCCTTTTTGTTTAAGTGAGTCCAATCAAGTGGTTGGAATGGATGGGACATTTGGAGATAAGGGTAAATGATGTTTCTGGATGGATAATGGGGGAAGTTAGCAGTATCGGAGAGAAAAGTTTTAGGACAAGAGACAGAGTACGAGGCAGTGCAGAGAGTGTAAAGGCGGATTTCAACAGATGGTATCAACTGAACTTGCTTCGACTTTCGTTAGCCCACTGTTGAGACTGTGATACAAACACACTGCATTTCCACTGCAGGTATGGTATAGAGCAGCTGTAACGGATGCATTTTGCAGGTCTCCAAGTTGTTACGGCAATGCAGGTAAAATCTGACTATTAAGTTTTAGAGTTTTGGAGTCAATTTTATTTTGCACACCAGTATTTAAATAACTGTTTTATTGTATTTAGGTTGTTTTTGTTAGCCAAATAATTATGTGTTGCATTGTTACATTTGTCCCGGTCAGTGTTTACTCCTGTGGGTGGTGCCAGGGCGCAATTTTTACTGGAGGGAGTCTTCTGCACACACGCCATTTAGAACACGAGTATATTATGGTAAATAATATATTCATTTTTTCTTCAGTTTTCCGTGTTTCTGATATAATAACCCTCAACTTTAATCAGAGCCTTGGGTTCTTTTGCACCTCAAACAGGAAACACGTGACTTGACTGCTATCTGAACGCATCTATGCAATATGAAAACGCTCAACAGCCAGTTCCTAAAGATGATGCGGTCACAGTCAGACTAAATCCTTAAGTTCAACAGATACTGCAAAAAACAAGATTAATATTTGACATTGGTGAGCATCTCAAAACACTGAAAAATGCTGCAGCAGCACACTGACTGGATACCTCAGATAAGTTCAACTGGGCACAAATATAATATTTACACATCTTTGTCAGATAAAATACTTTATAAGCTTAGACGGTAAATCTTTCACATTGTAAATATTGTAAAGTACTTTTAACAGCTTTAACACATAAAGACTCAAACATTCACCACTGACCAAAATCATCTACTGATATAATACCTGTTGATCCGCTAATCCTAATACATGTAAATAATTGGTGTAAAATGCAATTTGTCGTCTTTTCATGGTCATCAGATATGACCCATTTGGGCGTTCAGAGGCTCCGTAGTTACCATGGAAACACCGTCATCTTCTACAACATTGATTCATCAGTAAAACCCATGGAGTTGGATCAGTGACAGTGGATGGAGACACTTTATTTATGCTCAGTTAATGATAGATTTGCTGAGGAAATCATTTTTTCTTCAGTTTTCTGTGTTTCTGATATAATAACCCTCAACTTTAATCAGAGCTTTAATGAACATCTACATGATCCGCAAACTAAATACAGGAAAATACGTGATTTTCACAGAAAAAAATGCAAAATACAGAGAATAATATTATAATAAATGGTGATGAATCCCTTTAAAAAGGTGAAATCTAGAGAGAAATTTATTTGGGAACCACCACAAAAATCACACTTGGTCTATATGGGTTAATTTTGGCAGCTTAGCCAATCTGTAGTGTGAATTTACGTATGGGCATTAGCGTTATTTAAATTCATAGGTGAGATTTTAGAAGTTCAAAGCCCATGAATCTTGCTGTAAATACAGGGAAAGTGGCTCAGAATAACTTTATATGGATCTAAATATGGTGAAATATTTCTAATTAAAATGTGCGATACTTGACCAGTGAAGATCTGGTTTTGTTCCAACAAAAGGTCAATATGCACTAAGTAGTCCCTTACCTGAAACATCTGGTGTATAACATGATAGTTATAGTAGCAGGGGTGGGAGATCTTGGAAAAACGGTTTGAGCAAGCTACATTTTGAAAATATACAATTCAAAAATCCAAACCCCTTTCTTCAGACATCCCCCTCAAAGCCACGCCTCCAGAACACTGGCACGTGCAATGCTTGTTCCTGCTGCACAGCATCAATTCCCCCAGCTTCGGCCCCGGCCTGATCCCGGTTCTGGCTCGCGGATCCATGTGTACCTCATTCAGTCTCGTCCAACACCCCCCGTTTGTCAGCAGAACAGCCCCAATTCATGCCCAGCTGGTTAACGTTAATATTCCCTCGTGATTTCTGTTAGTGACTAAACAGTTTGCCGGTGAATTTTACATCCGAATATAGCTAGTTAAGCTCTGGCTCTGGCTTCATTTCCTTTACTAGTGCTCCAACCGTCTGGGAAGGCGTGATTCATGCCTGAAGAGGGGTAGGCGCAGAGGGGGGAGGGACAAATGGCAGTTGAGTTTGATAGACAGATCACTGTTTAGTCATTTCGATGGGTCGGTTAAAATGATTGGATGATGTTTTTTCAGTCCTCTCCATTGCATAGGTGACTACATTTTCTTTTTTTTGTGTTAGAGCATTACATGAATTGGTTGCAATCGGGGTGTAAAGGGGATTTTAAGCAATATAGTAAAAACTGCTCCAGGAAAACACCTCCTACCCCACCTTTAATTACAGATGAAGTCACTCATCATATTACTGTTATGTCCACTATTTCACTCAGGTAGTTTGTGACCCAAACTGGATCCTGACTGTTAAATTTGAGAATGGCACCAACAAGATTATTGATGCTTGTGGCTTTTCTGTCCTGCGTATCTCTGAAGTCAACTTTTCATCGGGCCCGTGTTGTTAAAGAATGAGGAAGATCTGAAACATTTCATTCTTCAGTTCATCACTAACATCTATGCATTTAGAGTTAATATGGTTTTCACTGGACAGGAAGGGGATGAAAAACTAATCTGAAAAGTAACTAAATCCAATATTTACCTCTGAGGTCCCATGAAATAAAGTATAAAAGTGCATTAAGTGTAAATACGCAAAGTTAATCAAATAAGTAGAAACAATCGCATACAACCAAAAGTTCTGTTAGCATTAGCTCTTTGCTTCTCATGTCACTTTGAAAGCTCACATGGAGTTTACATTTAATTTAAGCAAATATTATACACAGTTAACTGAAAAAGTCTCCATCGGGATTGAAGTGAAGAAGTAGGAAAGAACCTACTGGATAATTACTAAGGTGATAAATAGAAATATAACCATAACTGATTCTTTTCTAGAGTGATGGACTCATTGGGGTGAGAGGAGATCATCAATGGAGACATCATTTTTGTGCGTGTTTGTGTGTATTTAAACAAACATTTGACAAATTTCAGACATTCAGACGTTTCAAACAACATCTTTCTCTTGACTAGATTATTTTTGATGTGGGAATTCGGATATTTTAGGCACCTCAGTGGACTGGCATGAGACAGCCATTAAAATACGAGCAGTGAATTAAAAGATTTACCATGTAAAACGTATTTGGACCTCTCTGAGATCAGAGTGGTAATGTGTGTTTAATTCTGAGCATTAGACCTCGCACATACACACTCGTGGATGAGAGTTTTCACATAGCTCGGTGTAGGTGGGAGTCAATCTGCTTTCTACAGCTAAAGCATTCAAATCCATTTAATGTCAGGAGAGCTTTCAAAATCTGACATGATTTTACTTCCAAAATAAATGGAGGCTGCAGTAACAGCAAAATAAAATGCAGTGTGTACACATGCACACATGAACATACACAAGCATAACATTAGTGTGTATCATTTGTATGGACATGCATGGCTGTACATGTGTGTAATGTAGGTCCTACATGCATAAGTGTATGCGTTTCACACCGTGTTTAATAGTGTGTGTGTGTGCGTGTGTGTGGGTGTGTGTGTGTGTGCACAGAGTCGATTGGGATCCCACAGAGTCAACAAAGCCAGTCAGACCTCCACGCTGATTGTCTGTGCACTCGCTAATCCTCTCTCTTCCCATCCCTCCTTCTGAGTTAGATATCAAGCAAATGAAATGAACACACCTCCCCAGTCGATGGACTTCCATTTAAAAGCACAAGGCATTAATGCGAAACCCTTCTGCTCTCCTCCCACACTGTAAGGCTGAGTAGAAAGAAGGGGAAAAACGACAATGCCAATCTCCCATGGGATGTTACTCAGATGATAGATTTGTAGTAAAAGAGTTTCATGCTTGGCGAAGGCATAAAGATACATTTCATCACCAAAGAAATATGTTAAAAGTGCTATGCCCCAAATATGTTCCCTGCTGTTTCTTAAATAATGGAAGATCTTTGTAAGGCATGAATTCTCTCTTAATAACGAAGGATGAAAGAATGCTCAAATTCATTTATTTGGAAATGGAATTAAATTTCCAGCTATTAGAAATACAAACTATAGTTTTGTTTTTTGTTTTTGCTAAGCACAAGTACACAACAGTACTGTGTTATAGTAATCCATATCACCCTTGTAAGTTTAACATGGGTAAATCTACAGCATAAAAAAATGGCCAAATTGTATGTGTATACTTCACCTAAAAATCTAACATTGTTTAAAATTCAGGCTGCATAAGGCTCTGCTAAAACGAATTGATGTGAAATTAAAATATTAGTCGCTTTTCCATTGGAAATATGTAAAAAACTTTATCAATATTTACTAAATGTAAAAAAAAAAACAGAAGCGTGTAATGTTGCTTTTTCCATTAACTCACAAATGTGATGATTTGTTTTTTTATTATTGCAAGATGACACGAGAAGTCATTCCATAAACATGGCAACAAACGTAAATATTGTGTTGATTTACAGATGTATTCATTATTATCATATATTACCCCTCTATCCTGTACTAAATTTAAAAAGGATTCAGTTTCCTGGTGTGTCCACACATACCGCGCGATGTTTCTTTTGAATCTCTTTTTCTTCACTTGTTGTAACATCCGTCAATATCCGTGTTTTTTTTGTTTTTTTTTAACTCGCATGACTCTAGTTGTGGAAAAAGGTTTTTCAGTTGCAGTTTTGTGTGATATTCCAATTTCGCTACGCCCGAAAAATCACCGCTTGCCAGCGCAAAAAACCTTTAATCAAAAAATAAGAGTTTTGGCAAAATTGTAATTTTTTACTATTAGGTAAATTTTTCTGCACAAGTTATATTCACGCAAATTGACAGTCAGTGAAAAAGCAACTGTTGTTTCTTTTGTGCTGTTTGTGTCAGACATACAGTGTACTTACACTGTGTAAAGCATAGATGCACGACCACAATGGATAGAAAGGAACAGGAAATGCTTGTCCATACACCATGAAAATGTGGACATATGCAAATCAGGTGTCTGAAGTAGAATTGACATTTGTGAAGCTAGTGAATGTCCAGTGTGTAACGATGCACACCCCTCCGTTCCTAGAGTTAATGGATCGTGTGCAGACTCTCCTGCTGGGCAGTGGCAGGTTCAGCTCAGCAGAGACAAACCTAGGGTGCACTCTCACATTCATCCAGACTTTGCTTCCACTTCATAGATTGATATCTTACCTTTCTGATGCTAAATCTAAACGCATATAGACACATAAACTACATAGCATATGACTATTTTGACTGATGCAGTGACATTTAATACTAGGTCTCTTTGTAATTCCGGTGTATCAGACAAACAAACAGCCACATTGATTTTCTGAACCTGTGAACCTCAGCTGTTATTTTAAGTCTGTGCTGGTGCAGTTCCCTGCCTTTTTCCCAACCCAAGCTGGAGGGCAATACCATTCTCATGTCCTCTATGTACTTTGGCATGTTGTGTTGAACAGACAGCCTCCCTGAGACGCTCACAGCAGCTGTTCATCTTTTATGGTGAAGAATCTCGTGGCAAGACACTATACAAACAACAGCTCGTATATTGGCTTCGTAAGGCCTTCACATAGCCAGGAGGGAAGGCTTACTGCCAAGAATGTGGCAACGTTAGGGGCTCTGCTCAGTGCAACATCCGCTGTAGACATCTGCGTGGCAGGAGCTTGGTCTTTGCCTTTACTTCTAATGTTTTACTACAGTATCTGAATTTTGATATCCTCAGCTCTGCCAATGCACAGCTTTGAGAGATATTTGCGTAGGTTGCTGCTGTTTTAACCAAAGTAGCTGGTGGATAGAGAATCAAGTTGAGCCATGACTAGAAATATCACTGCATGTCAAATACTGCATAGATTATCTAATGTATTATCTGAAGAAAAACACATGCTTCATGTTGGTTGGTAGTCAGGGAATGCACAGGGAGGTCATGTTCTCCATAAAGGGTCAGCACTGCAGCAATATATTAAACAAAACACAAAACTTACTGCAGCTGTTCATGAATATTTACTGCTCCACATACATTCACTTGTAGGGTTTGGGTTTATGAGAATATCTGCTCATGTACTGGAAGCAAAATTATTTTCATGCATTTATGTATACTACATATATACCGCTGGGCTCATAAGTATACATACCCTATCAGAATTTGAGATTTTTTTTGGCCTTTTATTTAACTTTTATTTGATGGTTAGTGGTTTGGTGAACCCATTTATTATCAAACAAATGTGTTTGGTCTTTTTAAATCATACTGATGACAGAAACTATCCAAATGACCCTGATCATAAGTTTACATACCCTAGTCCTTCATCCTCTGTATTGGCCCCGCCCCTTTAACATCAATGACAGATGTTAGTCTTTTGTAGTAGTTGTGGATGAGACACTTTATTTTCTCAGATGGTAAAGCTGCCCATTCTTCTTGCAAAAAGCCTCCAGTTCCTTTAAGTTCTTGGGCTGTCTTGCATGAACTGCATGTTTGACTCCTCCCCAAAGGGGCTCAATGATATTGAAGTCAGGAGACTCAGATGGACACTCCAGAACTTTCACTTTTTTCTGCTGTTCCAATGACAGGTGGACTTGGTCTTGTGTTTTGGGTCATTGTCATGTTGGAACATCCAAGACCGTCCCATGTGCAGCTTCTGGGCTGATGAGTGCAGGTATTCCTCCCGTATTTTCTGGTAACATGCTGCATTAATTTTACTAGCAATTTTGACCAAGTTCCCTGTGCCTTTGTAGCTCACACATCCCCAAAACATCAGCGATCCACCTCCATGTTTCCCAGTAGAATGGTGGACCTATCATCACGGGCCTTGCTGACTCCTCTCCAAATGTAGCATTGATGGTTGTGGCCAAAAAGTTCAGTTTTGGTCTCATCACTCCAGATAACCTTGTTCCAGAAGTTTTGAGGCTTGTCTCTGTGCTGTTTGTCATATTGTAAGCGGGCTGCTTTGTGGCATTGGCGTAGTAAAGGCTGTCTTCTGGTGACTCGACCATGCAGCCCATTTTTATTCAAGTGCCTCTTTATTGTGCATCTTGAAACAGCCACACCACTTTTTTTTCAGAGACTCCTGTATGTCAGTTGAAGTTATTTGTGGGTTTTTCTTTGTATCCTAAACAATTTTCCTGGCACTTGTGGCTGAAAATCTTTGTTGGTCTACCTGACCGTGGCTTGGTTTTGACAGAATCCCTCATTTTCTGCTTCTTTATTAGAGTTTGAACTCTGCTGATCGGCATTCTCAACTCCTTGGATATCTTTTTATATCCTCTTCCTGCTTTATACAGTTAAGTTACCTTTTCTCGCAGATCCTTTGATAATTCTTTTGCTTTCCCCATGACTCAGGATTCATAAACGTCCCACAGCACTGGAAGGAACATGCAGGGGTTTGTCAGGAACCCAGAAACTCACTGACTTTTTATATACACACATTAATTACAAGCAAACAGATCACAGGTGAGGATGGATACCTTTAATAACCATTTAAACCCATGTGTGTCAACTTGTGTGTTATAAGGTCAAAACCTCCAGGGTATGTAAACTTTTGATCGGGGTCATTTGGATAGTTTCTGTTGTCAGTATGATTTAAAAAGAGCAAACACATTTGTTTGATGATAAATGGATCTACCCAATCACTAACCATCAGTGAGATAAAAGTTTTTTGTATTATCCATATTCTCTGAAAAATGGCAAAAAAAAAAAATCACAAATTCTATTAGGGTATGTAAACTTATGAGCCCAACTGTATCTCCATCTTATATAATGTAAAGTGCAGTTAACAGACATTCAGAAGAGTTTTTCAAGTACACGCAACAAACAGAGCCTGACTTTTACAAAAATTTATACACTGTTTGCATTTTATTGTTGTAACTATATATTTTTTAAAGTGTCTCCAAAACAGATCACACCATGTCATAGTGGGACTACCTGTATAAATTAAAGTTAAAAAACTAAAAAAGCAAAGTAAGTGAGGCAGAAATTATCCAATAACCCCTGTATCAAGCATGTGCTATTATTATTATTATTATTATTATTATTATTATAATTATTGTTTTTTTTTTTTTATTTCAGTGTTAATTTTATTGGTTTCATGTGCAACAATGGGATTCTCAGCTGCAGAAAACAGATTCCAGTATTATTATTCCACAACTCTCATTCAGTTCCCGTCAAAGCACTACCTGAGGCAGTAATAGATTAAGTTTCTAGATTGTATCAAAGCAATTATTTGAACAGTATGATTTTTTAAAAAATAAAATCTTGTTACTTTGCATTCTTATGAGTGTGAGATGCTGGGGGGCAGCCGGCAGACACTTATTGTAAATATTAAACAGAAAACAACAGTGACAGTATGTGACAAAACATAGGATTATGAATGTAAAAACAAAGCTTCTCAAACTGGGAAATACTCTGAGCCTTTATCTCCATGACTTCTCTGGGCTCCTATCTTTATTCCAACTGTTCAAAAAGAGCTTGAAAAAACACTATGAGTTAGTCTGTGCAAAGAAAATGAAAAGAAAATGAAGGAGTGAGTGAGAGACGCAAATCCCATCCCTTCCTCTATACCCTGATTAATTAGTTCCAAGTTATCCATGAAAGTAATACACTGATAAGGCCAGGAACAAACAGAAGCCAATTACTGGCGTTTCCCTGTGAGCTCAAAGCTCCTGAACACCAGCAGCACTGATGGAAAACATTTAAGGCTCGGTGTTGTGGACTGATTGGACAGGTGTCGGGGGTGGGGAGTTTGCAACCACTCTTTTTGCCTGGCAGCACACAGCACGTCTTTTCATTACTCAGTCAAGTACACACCCTTATCAAGCTGTTTTCATCGATGATAGGAGATGAGACCTTGCATAAAGAAGCCATTTACAACAACAGCTGTGATTGAAGGGAACCTTGGGACCTGAGCTGCACCTCAAGGACCACAAAAAAGTGGAAAGCACATAAAACATCACACATAAAGCGAAGTGTACAGGTATGCACTCTCGCTGTGGCGAACACTTCCCTGTAGTGCACTTCTTTATGCTTTAATCTGTTGTGATACCATTGCTGCAACACTGTCAATACATTGATTCAGCTGTCACAAGGCTTCACCACCACCCTTTGACCCAGGATTAGAGTTTTGCTGCAACACCGTAACAACTGGATTTTTTCCCCCACAGCATAATTAAAAATTGATTAGCAGCAAAATGGTCTACTTATGCGTCACATGCCACACACAGGCATTTGTCCGTATGGGTCCAATCAAGCGTTAAGACGTGGACACATTTCATGTTCAACAGTCTCTGTCATGTAGGCAGAGTAATTTATATGCATGTATTATACATATCTGAGTAGGTATTTATAAGCACTTTATATTATGTAAAACAAAATTTGGGGAGATAAAATTTTTAGGTGAAAAATGTCAAATTACTGCTCGGTAACACACGGACTTGAAACGGACATTGATTTTTTTAAGCTTTACGCAAACATTCAAAACATGCGGTTCTCAACAGAAATTGATGTCAAGTCGGACAAAATCTTTTAGGTATTATGTTCAACTATGCTGAAAATAAATACTGAAAAGTCTCTGTTTTATTGACATGAAAATGTGGTTACATGTGGACAGGCTGCCATAGTAACACGTGGATGACTCTTTACTGTTGCATGCATCACCTAAAATGTTGACTTATTTTTTTAAAACAACAAGCCAAATGTAATCACAATACTTTATTTAATGTATTTAATACTAACAGTGTTCTTTACAACTTGTGGTGGTCCATACTGATGTAAGTGAATAACAAATAAAGAGTAATTTCTCAGTAACAGTTTTCAGATAATCTTTTTAAATGTGACCATATTCACAAAATAATGAAAATCAAACACTTGAAACTTAACAACCATCAATATAATCAACAGATTGAATACATTTTAAAATTTTTTTACACAATTTTGTGTCAAATTCAAGCTATATTTTTACATTTGAGGCATGGCTATGGTGTAAAAAGTACAATTGATAAAATCGGTTGTAACTTATTTTCTACAAGTGGTATTTTAAAAAGGATAACAGTTCCATAAAATAGAGATCTTTAGCTACAAAATGAGCCCACTTGATAAATGTGTGCAAATTTACTTTTTCATGTTGATGTTCATTTTCGCTTAATCTGACCCATATGTGGCTCATAAAAGTTCATTATATAAGATATGTGTACACTTTGTGCTCATGTTGGAGTCAGGTTGTCATGGGAATATTGACCAACAGCTGTCCTGATTGACTGCATCTATGAGTCCGTTTTCATGCTCACTGAAACTCAGATCATTATCCAGTTTCTGGATTTATCAGATTATTCAAGTGATCATGCAAACAGCATAATGTGATATGCTTTATCAGATAAAGGCAGTTATCTGATTATGAGAATTCAGATTATCACATTGTATACCCGTTCATCTGATGTATTTCATTCTTTTGCATCTGCGCATGTGTAAAAAAAAAAAAAAAAGTGGAAAACGGAAGCGACATAGTCAAACGTGAGCAGAAGACAATAATAGGAAGCTTTAGTCTTCCATCACTATGTACGTATGCACTCTGATAGAAATTCAATAATGCACTGAAATGTCTAAACCAGGGTGTTTCAATTAGTGCATTTCCAGATCCAATTATTACAATTATCTGATTACTTCCAGTTATCAGATTTTTATGGTCATGTGAACTGGCTCAATGGTAACAGCTTGTGCATTGATTTCAGTGACTCAGATCAGTTTTTCTGTGGGAAATATTTTTCCTCAGTAGCTGGGTTTCCATTAGCCTCAGAAATGTGCAAAATGTAAATTGCACAACGCTGGCGATGGAAACACTGGAACGTCACAAAAACTGTCAAAGATCACAAAAAAGTTTTTACGCTCTCATGAGGTGGTTTTTGAGACATTTTGATATAGAAGTATAGCGCAAAAGTGTAATGGAAACACATTTTCACGCATCTGTACACGGTGGTTTTGCTCAGGCCAAAGGTCTCACCTATGACCCTGGAGTCAAAACAGGTGGTTCTAGTTTGTGTCGGGCAACAGCCACTGGCTTTTGTGTAGAAACTGCTTCCCGAGGGCATGACAAGTCTGGTGCCACCAGAGGTTCAATAATATCACACAGTTCACTAAACGCTGCCCGGGTCATTCAGAAATTCTGGATCGACAACTGGTTGGTGAATTCCTGATGTACAGTTCTTTCCCATAAATCCAATCTGCGTGGCTGTTGTCATAAATAAGGACTTTGCCTTGAGACAATTATATGTTCCCTTCTTTTGTTTAAGACAGTCACTGCAATAGATGCAACTGGCACTACAGAGCTGACACTGTGGAGGTTTGGCATCAAACTCGGATCATCATCTTCCTTAAACAAGCGTCTTGAGAGAACTAAGTATTTTAAGAGAGTGACATGTAGCGAGATGGGACTTTACAAGGATCACACATCAGAAGCCAAATACTCTTCAGTGGAAACATCTACAAGTAGCAATTGTACAAAACCGTAGAAATATCACTTTTATTTTGGGGAAAACTGTAATGGAAACCCAGCTAGTCTCAGTTTCTTCCTTATTCTATGTATTTCTACTACATTAGCAATAATATGCTAGCTACAGTTAGCTAAGCAATGGACTCACAGCTGTGACTCCTACACAAACATTATGCATATAGCTAAGTTTTTCAAAAAGCTCAACCGTCTGTATCTTGTTATATAGAAAAAACAGCTATGCCACAGTATATTATGTACAAATTAGAGTCATTACGTTCAACTCAATGGATGGTCCGCCCCCAAACACTGCATGACCTGACATGTTTGAAAGAACACATCCATTTTCTGTCTTCTTTTCATCATTGTTAACCATCCTCTTAGAACGTTATAATCAGGCGCAATCATGCACCCTACAATCAGCCTCTTTTAAGTATTGAAAAACACCTATTCTTTCAGCTGTACTAGGTGTTTATTTTCCTCAGACATCACTCACATGTTACCCTACAATGATCTTTTTTTCCCCCTACAATGGTCTCTTTTTTTTTTTTTCCCCTAACAGTCTCGAGGGGAAATAAAGTCAACAAGCAGGATTGAATTGTCACCCGAGTCGAGCCTCCTAAACTTGGCCCGAGCCCTGGGGACATCAACAAAGCCTTCGTGGAGACTGGCCTCCTTTGGATAGGGCTGTCATCGGGAGATAATTGACTGTCAATTAGAGACAAAGACAACAACATGAGAGTCAGCAGGAAGGCATTAAATCACTACCTGTCTGTCAGGTGGCCTCGGCTGCCCTGGTCGCATCTTCATTCTCTTCACTCTCTGTCTCTTGTACTGTCTCACGTTGCTTTTACTGATGGTATTTACGTACAGCGGTGTTCTGTTCCTCCTTACAACCTTTCTGGAGAATGATCGCTTCATTTACCGAGTCAGGTCCCGCTGAGCCAATGGTTCCCATTTTAAAGGTCTGCACCTGCAACCAGCTGAATGTCACCTCTCACGACTGATGTAATTAAAGGCCAAACACTTTCAACAACATTCCTCAGGTTACACACTTTGACTCGTGAATGGAGCCAACCCCCTTTTATCTCATCATGGTAAAACCTTAGCTCAACGGAGCCACTGAAGCTGCTTCTGACAAGAAAACAAGGCAAATTTATCTGTATAGCACCATTCATACACAAGGCAATTCAAAGCGCTTTACAAAGGCATAGAAACACAAAATTACAGAGGACAATAGTGGAATAAAACATTAAATCAAATCAAATGTTTTTTATATAGCGCCAAATCATAACAGAAGTTATCTCATGACACTTTACATATAGAGTCGGTCGAAACCAGACTCTAATTTACAGAAACCCAACAGAATCCTCCAGGAAACAAACACTTGTTACTGGTGACAGTGGCGAGGAAAAACTTCCTTTTAACAGGCAGAAACCTCAAGCAGACCCAGACTCCTGGAGGATGAATGTCTGCCTTGACCAGTTGGGATAAAAGAGAGAGGGTAAAGGAGGAGAAAAGAGAGAGAGAGAGAGAGAGAGAAAGAGACTAGGGGAGAGGGGGGAAGGTGGGGAGTAGGGGGGTGAGTGAAAATGAGTGATAAATCATCTATTAGTTTGTAAAAGTTAGTTTAACAACGTATCCTCAGCAGCCTTTCCTTCCTGAATGCTGCCTGACTGGATAATTTTATTTAGGGCATATATCTCAGGAAAACTGTTGGACAGCCTGACAGTAAATATCCATTCATACATATTTGCCGAACCCCAAATTTTGACCGAAATGGTGATCAGAGAGCACATTATAAGAACTAACTCTTCTATAACCCAGCATTTAGTGATAACAGAACCACTAGATGTGCAATGATAATTAATTTGCAACCATTTTGATCTTTGATTAAGTGGAATAATTTTGAAGCAAAAATTCTTCAGTCATCAAAATGAATAAGCATATGACAAGCAGTTGTAACAAAAAGTCAGTCTAATTATACCATCAATTTTTTAAAAGCGACTGCATGTGTGTAACTTTCAGGGTGTGAAAGCTACTAGTTGTGTGGATGAATGCCTGGAATAGGCTACATGTGTTTTTTTTTCCTTTCTGAAGAATGCACTGAATCTAATAATTTCTTTTGAATACAATGACAATAAACTCTAATTAAGTTCTAATTTCTCAGTCATAAAAAAAAATATTTAATTCTGCTAAGACTGTAAAACAGTTTGCTTCTGAGCCTAACCTAACATATTCTTCACCACAAAAACAGCTTCCGCCTTGGTTCAGTGGTTTGTCAGCAGTAATGTGACAGTGATGACACTAAAAAGTTGCAAACATGCCATAAATATTTAGACAAGTGTATGCTCATCAGGCTTGTAAGACGAGAGAAGGCTTTCTTACAAGCTAAGCACGGCCTGCATGGAGATGAACAGTGCAGGGACGTTGAAGGTCTCAAAGAACACCTCAGCAGCCTTCTCCCTGTTCTTGCTGGGGTTGAGAGGAGCCTCAGTCAGCAGGACAGGATGCTACAGAGGACATCCGACACAAACGATCACAGATGTATTAATATCACATTTGAGAAATATGTCATTTTTTTATATTATAGTAGAATGGGGAGGAACAGAGCTCACCTCCTCAGAGAAAGTCTGCAGTTGTTCCTTTGAATACACATACTGCCAGATCCTCTCCATGTCATTCCAGTCATTCACTATGCCATGCTCCATAGGATATCGCACTGACAACAAACCCCTGTGCTCCTAAAGGTGGGTGAAGAAGAAGAAAAAGAAACATGATAAATCATTACAAAATCAAATCAAATGGCTTCAAAATCAAGTAGCCATTTCCTAGAAGCTTCAAAATGTGTACATTTATGGCTAAGACAAAACTGTTTCTTTAAAAAATACCACTAAAATAACAGTTACATTTGTTGTTTGCCAGTGGGCATGTGAGGTCTGAAACCATATTGATGAAAACTGATCTGTCAACAGTTATTATGATCACTACAACTGATGTGATTAAACCCTCATTCAAACTGTGAAACTAAAGTCGACAGCATCACATTGTGATGATATCTCTCTGTGCAGCATGTGAGTAACTTCAAGGCAGTCAAATGTTGACTGTAGAGGAAACTCTGATGCCCATATTGAGCATGCCACAAACAAAGACGATTTGTAGCAGGATCTAACAGACCTCTTCATTCAACTCAACTGACTCCACAGGAAAAACTGAGGCATCCAAATATATAAAGCCAAAACAAACATATTCATCCTGCTGTCAGAAGTTAACAGTGTTTGGCCTTTAAGTTGCAATTTGCAGGTTTTAAGACATGATACAATGTTCATCTAATTCCAACAATAACATGACTGGTGTTTTGGACTGCTGGCTTAAAAAAAAACTTAACTTTAACAATTTGTAGTAGAAGGACAAAAGTCATTACTGTCATTTTCACTATTTTTTGACATTTTAAGGCAGAAAGAAGCAACTGACTGTCAAAGTAATCCAACGTAAAAACAATAAAACCAATCAAAACTTAAAACAAATGTTATGTGAGGCTCTACAAGCAGCTGAGTTGATTTATATTTATCACTTTGCATAAACATTAGTTTAAAGACACTTTGAGTAATGACAGTGATTTTTTTTTTTTTTTTATCATCTATTAGGTCTATAAAGTGTACTAGAGAAACCATATTTCGGCTGAAAATATGAAGTTAGAAATTTGCAATGCAACTAGAGATACATTCACACTTTCACGGATGTAACAAGCACCAGCACAACCACACTTATAAAGATGCAATGGAGCCACAGAGCACAATTAATATGAAAGATAAAACTTACAGTTAAGACAGGTACTGAGCACAATAAAACAATTCACATCAGACTCCCAAATGCAGGACAGTACAACAATGAGTGCTGTCAAGAGTTTCACATGAAATGCACTTCCAACATTATGAGCAGTAAAGCTTTCACCTTGCAGTTATATTTCAGACTACACTTTGAACACTGTGTTGGGGAAAACGGTAGTATCTGCTCGCACTTTAGAATGATGATAGATCACCAGTAATGCTTTCCTACACACAAACACATTTTTGTGGTACCTCTGCCTTGGGTCCAATGAAGAGGTCTCCCTCCAGGGCTCCTGCCATCACGCGGACATGCTTTGGACGTCCCACACTGTATCACACACAGAAACAGGCAGTCAGACAAATAAGTGTAAAGCTGAAAAGAAAGAGAAATTTAAAAAAAAATCCAAAACAGTACAAGATGTGAAACAAGTAAATCAAGGGAAACTTACTAGTTAGGGAAGCAATATTTGGGGATCTGGTCACCTGCAAACCCAGCCTTGATAACCCCAGAGCCCTAAAAATAAATAAGCATATGATAATTCAGCCCAGTATCTCTGGATAAAATGTGAACTAAGAATTGCAATGTTTTAATTTGTATGATGTGTGTGTGTGTCTGAGAGAGAGAGGGAGGTCATGAGACAGAGCCTGGGGCCACCAGCAGTCACCAGCCCCGTGTTCACAAATTCATACTCAGGCACCCACCCGCCTGCTGGCTTTACCACTGTGCCCTAGATATCCTGTTTTCAACATACTTTGCTGTTCTATAATGTCACTATACGTAGGCTGACAAAAAGTTATACAGCAACAAGAGAAAGCACTGATGTCAAACATGCTCATTCATGCTGTTAGTACTCTTATAACAATAATGCTAGCACCCGTGTAGTTAGGTACAAGCAATCAATGCAAAGCTACTGCTTGTGCTACTTCTAGCGGTCTGCAAACCTGTTGTGCAAGTTACTTATTATTATTGACATTTCAACATGCTATGATCGAAATTTAGCAATTATGGTTTCCAAAGACAGTACGTTTAGCATCACAGACAGCTAACATTCGGAATTTGACAAACCTTTGCTAGCCGGTCACAGCGCTAGCTACAGTCTTAGCTAGTACTTCAGCTGGACACATAAACCGTTGCATGCAATAATAACGAAGGCAAATGTGACAGGTTTTATAAGGGAAACTAGCATATTCGTAACAACCAAATACTACATGAGGTTTGGCCGAGCTCGACGCACCTTTTCTGTTAGCCATAACACAATAGTTAACAAAGCTAACTGTTAGCCAACGTTAACAGTCAGCGGCCTCGGCTTGGGTGTGGATGAATGACATCATCATACTTACATTATCAATCACAACCGGCTGGTTAGCTAAAATGTCATAGGACTCCATGACGGACTGGGTTCTTAAGATATATTTCTATCGACCTGTATGTGTATTCCTGGCCGTTTAGTGTTTTAATCATGTAAAAGATAACGCCCTGTCACTGTGCACTATGCAGTCTCGACGCCGCCGCTCCTCTGAGCTGTAATTCGGACCGCCTCTTCACCACAACAACGTTCCCACTGCGCTTTTACTTTGATTGACACGTAAATCAGCCAATCATATAGGGTTTTACGAGACACATGTGATGTCTGACAGGAAGATAAACCAATCATCGTTATCAAAAGAATGGCCATGCGTTTGCAACTTGCTAGCTGTCAATGAACAGGACCAGGATCTTTGGCAAAACTGTGGGTACCTCGTTAGATACCACTTACGACTTTCGAAATGGACCCCAATTAAATGAAACTATTTTTCTATTTAGTAAATAGCGCTTGCTGTACAACGATATTAATGCAAAGGTACAGTCAGACGACAAGGGTGTGAAACTGACGCAAAACCAACGGTAAACAAATAAAAAAATATATAGAGTTTGGAAACAGCATTGATTCGTTGCTTGTTTGTCTACATATAAAAAGAAAAGCCAAAACATTTTTTTCCCATATTTTCTACAAACTCTGAATGCATCAAGAACCTTCAGGGCCGATGACCAATCACAAAGCAGTAAAAAGTATCAGTAGGCGGGTCTTGTCTGGCTCAGAAAGTCAGAAAAAACAAACACATGATCGTAATACGAACGGACTGTGGACGCTGGGCTGATTTAAGTTTCGTATGTGGATGTATGGTGTCGGTATATTTTTCTTTAGTTAGGAGTCCTTTTCACCTGCACATCACAGAGATCATCTAGACGATCAGTTAAATAGGTCAGAAAAATTGTGAGAATTACTGGTTACTTTAGCCTTTAGTCCTTTACGAGCTAAACATTAAAGTACCCATCGGTTAGCTAAAGTTACCTAACGCTAAGCTAGCATGACCGTTGTAGTTAGGGACATACTCCAGGGACATACAAATTTAATGTGACCTGGTACTTCGGAAAAGAAGAACTAGCCTTACCTTCGTAGATAACTTTTTCAGCTCCTGGATAATGCGTAATTAAGGGTATTTTATTTTATTGCGCAAGAAACCTCAGTTTAGCTCCAGGTCATTAGTCTGATATTTAAGGCATGTTGGAGTGTGTAGGTTGTCTGTCACAGGTCACGTTTGGCGACAAATATAGGACTAAAGGGTTAAGGTTTTGTTGGAGATGAATTTAGTACCAGCAGCTTGGTCAGACTGCTTATGCTTGTCTTCACTTGGATAAAGTCAGTTTAAACTGTACTAGTGTCATAGGAAAGAACTGTGCCAGTTTTGTGTGAGGCTATTTTCTTGTAGGAATCACTTACCCTGTGATAATGTATAATGTCACCTAATCCAGGTCTTTGCTGTAGTCTGATGGATCTATGATCAGAGACCCTCCAGGACCATGGCCAGTGCTGAGGAGCAGCCTGAGAAGTAAGACCATTTCTCCTGAGTTCATATCAGACTGTTTTATTTATGTATCTTATATTACTTCGTGAAGTGAAATAATCAAGGTAGCAAATCATATTAGAGGATATAAATCTATCAGCAGTTATGTAGGCCTGGCTGTACAAACATATGTTCTATTTCATTGGGTTACAAGATACAAGTTAGTGTTACTTTTGTTAAATATAAAGGTTTTCAAATAAGTAGACTAACATGTATAGTAATCTTTATGTTGCGCTGTATTTCCAATTAAAACTGTTTTGTTTTTTTTAGGTAAATCTAAGAGGAAACCCTTTGTGTTTTGTTAGATTTAATTAATAGCAACCAAGCTATGTAAAAAGAGTCCTTCACCACTTTGATCCAGAGTGAAATATCTAAACATTTATAAAAAAAAAAAAATAACGTATGGACATTTCAGTCATTTGTTGTCTAAAGAGCATGAAGCCTGATGACATTTAAGACATTTTGACCTTTACCTCTGGGGCCTAAACAAGGCTTCCATTTAAGAATTAGTGTAAATAGCTCAGCTGAGATGGATTGCCTTGAACTTGTCTACAGCTAACTGTGTTTCTCTTAAGTGGAATATTAATAACTTTGTTGTTCCAACCTCCAAAAATAATGATGTTCACTTTAACTTCAGCGGGGACGTTAACATGCAGACATGCTAATCTAATATCTTCTAATAATGTTATCGTTATGCCTATTGTAGCATGTTCATGGAATCATTTTCATTATCAGCCTGTTGGCTTGCTAATGTTAACACAGGCTTACAATCTAGCGGTTTATTATACAAATGCAGGCAGGCATGTTTACCATAGAGGTACTTGCATCATATAAGATCAGACATATCAGAAGATATGTAATTTGTGATCAGGTTGGTTTTTATGTGCTCCACTCAGGACAATTTTGCAGTCAAAGGAAACTACAATTGAAATGATCCAGTTTTTGATACTTCATTATCAGTTATACAGCTGTACAATTGTTTCATTCCTGAAATGACCTAATTGCTGTTGAGAAATGTATCTTTGTTTGCTGTAAAGTAAATGTGTCCATATATGTACTGCCCAGACACTGCTGGGTGTGTTTTGCCACGGAGAAGGATGACCGCAATGCAGAGTGGGTGAGCCCATGCAGGTGTAAAGGCTGCACTAAATGGATCCACCAGATCTGTCTGCAGAGGTGGCTTGATGAGAAACAAAAAGGAAACAATGGAGGAGCGGTCAGTTGTCCACAGTGTGGTACTGAATACCATATTATTTTTCCTAAGATGGGTAGGTGAAACTGTACAAATTCACTCTGAGACAGCTAGGCCCATTTTTCCCACCTTCCAATAAGCGATCTTGTCATCATGTCATTTTTCAGGTCCGTTGGCATATTTTCTGCAGCAGGTAGACAGGGCTTTGTCCAGGGCCAGTCCTTTTGCTGCTGTGGGTGTGGTGGTTGGCACTGTGTACTGGTCAGCAGTCACATATGGAGCTGTGACTGTCATGCAGGTCAGGAAGATTTACCATGAATTTAACAGAACAAAATATAAAAACAGAGCTTCACACATTTTTTAAAAACTTTTTTTTCTAAATATATATTCACATGTAGGTTGTTGGACATAAGAAGGGTCTGTATGTGATGGAGCGGGCCGACCCTCTATTCCTGTTAATGGGTCTTCCCACCATTCCTGTGGTATTGGTGTTGGGCAAGATGATCCGCTGGGAAGATTATATAGTTAGAATGTGGCAGAAATATTCTTACAAGCGGAAAATCCCACCAGGTATAAATGTAATCCAAATAAAAGTTTAGAGAATTGTCATATTTTTTAGGTTAACAAGCTTTCTTCAATAAGAATGCAGTGAATTGAAAACATATGTTGATTTAAAAAAAAAAAACAGCTATTGAATATCAGTTTTAATCAGATGTGTTTATGTTGCTTCAGGTTCCAACCATTATCTGCCCCGCATCCCAGGTGATGGACCTGGTGCTGGAGATCACCTCTCTGTGTCCCGGACTCTGTGTGGAGCTCTCATTTTCCCCTCCATTGCCAGTCTTGTGGGAAGGCTCCTGTTCGGAAGAGTGTCTTCCAACCTGCAGCGCACTATTCTGGTAAACATTAGCATCCATTCTGTAGATGGAAAAAGTTTTGTTACTCAATATGGTGTGCTCTTAGATATTTTGTTGTAAAGAGTGAAGAAATGAAGAGGGCTAAGTTAAGCAACTGTCCACTTTTCATAATAAAATAAGGGCATGCTTCTTATAAATAGATTGTGGTGCACATTTTCATGTATGGACCTTTCTGTGCTCTTTTTTTCTCACAGGGCGGGATAGCGTTTGTCTTGATCAAGGGAGTTTTTAAAGTGTATTTCAAACAGCAGCAATACATCATCCAGGCTAACCGACAGATCCTCAACTACCCAGAAAGAGACGCAAACAGGCAGAGTGAAGCAGGAGAGGAGGACACAGAGGACAGTGGAAATGAGTAGTTCAGCAAATGTGGATAAAGTACGGATAATAGAAGGGGGTCATAGAGAGAGATGCAAACGACGTTATTAAATGACAGGTCTCATAAACACAATGCAGAACACATTAAGCACTTAACCACACATTGTTCACCAGTGAAGGTAGTTCAGATATGGACCCCAGTGCCCAGGTATTGACCCATAACCTCCAGCCCAAAGCGAGAAAACAATTACTTCTGAGCCTTAACCCAGTCTTTTTAAGGTCTTCCTGTTATGTGCCTTATCTGAAACAGTTTTCCCCAGCAAAACAAGCTTTATGTAGTTAATAAACTGTATGCGCAAAATATTGGATCATAGTTTAAGGGTTGTACAGATGTAATGAGCTGATTCTAATCTGCAGCAGTGCCATAATGGTTTGCAGCCCAGTAATTGTTCATAGTTGGTTATTTAACATATGAATCACGTTTATTCTAACTTTAATGTAATTGATTAAAAATAGTGCTTGTTTGCATCTTTTAGCAACTTTTCAGACATTGTAACAATTGGTTGGGCATGGTATTTTTTTATGACGAGTGATTCTTCTGCAAGTTTCTTTGAAAACGCTATCAAGTGGCTTACTGTATTATGAACTGTGTCCATGTGTATTTGATCTTGGAACTATGTAAACACTAATGCTAACACGCACCACAGATAGGCACGTTAATTGCCTCACCTCTTCCTTTAATGGGTAAATCTAAGTACACAGTTTTCAGGAGAGTGGCCAGAAATGTGAAGTGTTCACGTAGTTTGTAGAACTAGCACATACCCAGTTCAAGGATTTCACAGTTGTTTTGCACAGATTAAGCTTGTTGCACTTCATCTTGTGGCGTAAAAGCAGAGTTGCTCAGCCTTGGAGGTGGATCCTGTTTAGAGATGTGATATGCACATGGTAACACTGGACATTAGTACACTTTTAAGGTAATATTTGTTTGGTTTAAAAAGTTTAAAAGTTGTGCAACTCTAAAATAGATTTGTTAATGCAGGGCCCAAATGTAACCCATTCTCTGAGCCAGACAAAACAACAAAGTTTTTTGTTCAGAGAAGTGTATTCTGGTGTGTGAACATGTGTGAATAAGTGAACGTGCACTGTGTCTTTAATTGCACAATGTCCTTCTGCCCTGTACTTCGATGTTTCAATAAATGATTTCGCTAATAGTTTTTTTTCCTAAAACTAATGTGCCATTTTGTCATGTCAAAAAAAAAAGTCAAAGAACCCTAGGGATCCCCTAAGTTTATTAGATGAGTTTTGGAATTTTAATAGCTTAAAGATGTGTTTAACACTAAGAATGAACTGACATAATCCCAATAATGAGGCTACTGTAAATGAATAAACTGCACAACATTTAGGTTCTCCCCTAACACAGACAAAACTGACACGGAACAGAATGATCCAAACTACCTGTGTTACACCATCTTACAGCACTGCTCTGAGGCGTGCATGTCCCGCCTACTCGCGCTGCTGATTGGCTGGGTGTTTTATTTTGACGAGCTGATTGGCTAATTCCCCTGTACCGTACATTTGAGCGGAGGCAGGAAAGAGAAAGGGAGTAAGTGCCTGTCGCCAAAAAGCATGTGTTTGGTTTTAGGAAAGCGTTAAATCTTGACTGTTTAGGTGATATCAGTCCACCATGAGAAGAGTCACATTGTTTGTCAACGGAACATCCACAAATGGAAAGGTAAGTAGAGCATATATGCACGTATATAGCCAACCTAAAGGTGGAGTATGGCTGTTGATCAGCTCAGCCTCCATCTATGCTCATCCTCACTGTGCTTCTGTCGGACTTTAACTCGGATTAGCTTGTTTGTCTTCCTGTTCAACATTCAGCGATGTAGTTCGAGTTCCCGGGTGTTAACCTGTCCACGTTGTCATACAGGTGGTGGCTGTGTATGGGTCTCTGGATGATCTGCTGTGTGTTGCCAGTTCCAAACTGGGAATAAGGGCCTCTAGTGTTTACAATGGGAATGGCGGCCTCATAGACGACATATCATTAATCAGGTAACATTATACACAAAGTTTATGGTGTTATTCCATTTAATATTCACTAATGATGTTATCTATTCCTGCAGAGATGATGATGTGCTGTACATATCTGATGGGGATTCATTTGAAGGTAAGATTCATTTTTATTTAACCTTTAATTAACCAGATATTAAGAAAACTTTCTAATTTACAATAATGACAAATGACATGACCAAAAATACAAGGTGATTAAAAAGGCACTGAAACGAAAACGGACATTAAAGCAGCAGTACGTTAGCTATATGATTGCATTTGCATGTGTCTGTTAAAAATGTCCATAATACTTTTCTTAAAGCAGCGTATGACTTTAATCACCAATTTGTTTTCAAATTTGTAAAACCTGAGGGATCGCCTGATTATCACTAATCCATTAATCTTTCCCTTCCTGATTCACTTCCCTCACAGTGAACTACTTTGAAGATGACTCCATCATAAACACAGTCCGCTTGTTTACATAACAAACCGAAACATTACTCGGGTCTTTTCGGAAATGTTTTTGCAAAGTGCATTGTGGGAATGGGAATTTCATGCAGCAGCAATTTTGCTGTCTCTTCCTGAGTGCTGAACCCAAATGTCACCTTGTACTCTATCCACCAACTAGACTCATTCTTTAAAACAACCCTGGTGGACTGTACAATTTTACGTTGTAGAGATCTGGCTCGTTTTCTTGCCTAATCTGTAAGAAACCACTTTCGCTTCCCACAACGCACTTTACGACAAAATTTCCAAAAAGGCCCAAGTGATGTTTTGGTTTGTTATGTAAACAAGCGGACTGTGTTTATGATGGAGTTATCTTCGAAGTTGCTCACCATGAGGGGAGTGATTCAGGTGCATAAACACTGAAAGACTAATGGATTAGTGATAATTAGGCTATCACTGGGGTTTTACAAATTTGTGATGAAAGTCATATGCTGCTTTAAATACAGAATTTGAAATAAAATTGTCCAGTTTCAGTATAAATGAAGTTCATTCCAGTCTTTCGCTGATGATTGACCAGTGACAGATTTTACAGGGTGTTTTCAATGCAAGAAGTTGTGATGACCATGTGTTATAGGCACCAGATGTGATTCACAGTAGATGACACAGATCGGGCGGTGACAAACCCAGAACATAGATCAGATTCAGTGTCGTATTAAGTACTGGAAAGTCACACTCAAGTAGAAGTACAGGTACCCTACCAAAAAAGTACTTCGAAGTTCAAGTCACCATGTGCTACTCAATATCAAGTAATGTATAATTAAATGTACTCAAGTAATCAAAGTAAAAGTACAAGTAAATGCAAAGTCAGAATTTTGAATATTCTAAAGTTTATCCAGGATTTAAAAAAAAATGATAAAGTAAAAGACAAGCAGTCAAAATATTGAAAATGATGCCTATACCACACACTTCAAAAGCAAGGTTTCAAAAATCGAAACAGGAGTAGGCTACTGCTGTTATTAATGTCAGAATTTTGAAGAAAAAAAAAGAAAATTATGAAACCTATGTGACACCTCAAAACCCAAAGCATTTCAGTTTTCACTTTGTCCATTACTGCATGCTTTCTGTTGTAGTTGAACAGTGACTCAAAACCTTTCACCTGTTTATATTCAGATCCTCAGGAAGACCTGAGAGGCCCTGAAAAGTGTCAGACTCACACTGACTGGCTGACACTTAACGTTGGTGGACGTTGCTTCACCACTACAAGGTAAACATGACTGCTGTGATGTAAGCAATACTAGTTTATAGTATCATAGAGGGAATCTGTTAGTTGCTATTCATATTTTGATGCCTGAGGATGATAATCAGAGACTCTATCAGTTAAAGGGGTCATATTTTGCTAAACCCACTTTTCTTAGTCTTTGGTTCATTTATTTGTGTATGTGGACCCTAATAGTTCATACAGTTTGAATTTGAACCCTCCAGGTGCTGCAAAGCTATCTTTATTTTCATTTTGGCAAAAATCGAGTGGATTTCTACAACCAGTTTTAATTCCTGCTTAATTTGTTACTTCTATAACTAGTTACATCACGACATTTGCACATATAAGGTCAAGACTTCCGACGAACATTTCTCCGAATACACCATTATTGTTTGTCAACAGCAGGGGTTGTAGTCCATACCAAAAATATGTCCAAACTTCTAGCTGATTTCCTAAAATGTTCAGTTGTTGGCTGAACAAGACAGAGCAGCACAGCCAACAACCTAGAGGGGGTGGGGCGTGAAGTGGCTCATTTGCATTTAAAGGGCCAGTGCTTAAAACAACCTTTCTGGTGTCAGTCAGAAATAGTGTTGAAGATGGACCTGTGGAGTTGAATTATTGAAGAATTCAGACCCAAGTATAGCATTTACAATTTATGTAGACCACAGGGAAATGTTTAAAAATGCATAATTCCACTTTTTAAAAAAAAAAAAAAAAAAGCTAAATATCACTCCTTTAAGTTCATGTAACTAACAATATATAGAGCCTTAATTGCACATTGTTGAATGGCTTCAGTGCAAATGGGTAGTGTTTTGTTTTGTTTTTTCAGGAGCACACTGGTCAGCAAAGAGCCTGAGAGTATGCTGGCCCATATGTTCAGAGAAAAAGGTGAATATCAATCACTGATGCCTATTAGCTTTATGGGACAGTTGCGCTTTTCTCTGTTCACTTCACAGCATTATCCTCTGCTTGTTCTTTCATCCTGGCGCTCTTTAGATGTTTGGGGAAATAAGCAGGACTCACAAGGAGCATTTCTAATTGATCGCAGTCCAGATTACTTTGAACCCATCCTGAATTATCTGAGACATGGACAGCTCATCATCAATGAAGGCATCAATCCTCTTGGTAAAAACACACACAAACCTTTCTGCAGCAAGCCCTAGACCACACAGTATTCTGATTTTTAGTCTGTCCTCTGCAGGGGTGCTGGAAGAGGCTCGCTTCTTTGGTATTGAGCAGTTAGCTGAGCAGTTGGAGAACCTGATAAAGGCCAGTGTTTGAACTGAATCTGTGGAGCTCACATACAGATGAATGTGTTGTGTATCCATTGTGTGTAGTTAAACCTGTTAATCTGTTTGACATGTTTAGTCTACTCAGCCTCCTGATGACCACTCTCCTCTGACTCGGAAGGAGTTTATTCGATTTCTTTTGGCCACAACAACCAAGTCAGAGCTGCGGTGTCAGGTACTCAGAAAACATGGCTTTAAAATAGTCATTATTAGTAAGTAAACCTGTGATACAGATTCTCACGTATTCTCTGGTCTACCAGGGTTTGAATTTCAATGGTGCAGATCTCTCTCGTCTGGATCTACGCTACATCAACTTTAAGATGGCCAACCTTAGTGGAGCTAATCTGATGCATGCCAACCTCAGCGGGGCAAATCTGGAGAGAGCAGACCTGTCTATGGCTTGTCTTGATGTGCGTTCTCTTTGGTTTCCATAAACTGTGTTGAAGACTGACAGGATTATTATCAGGGGAAGTGTTCAGCATTAGCCAGAAGAAACATCTTTCCTTAAGCTGAACTGACAAGTACTGTATAATTAAGATATTTAGAACTTTACTCCTGGGCTTTAATAGTGAAAAATGCAAAGCTGAAATAACTAATGTTTCTTAGACACTTTTATGGTGGTCCTGTAAAAAGAACATTAGTAGTAGTCGGCATTAAATGTATCTCAGGCATCATATTCACAAACACACACCTGCCTATCAGTACATCAGTTTACATGAAAGAAGCACTGGGTAGGTAGATATCAGCAGTATGATACTGAAACATCACTACTCCATCAGATTAACAGAAGCTCACTTTACTTTGACACAACTGAAGGAGCTTTGGTGAGTGTAAAGCCCAGTTCAGACCAGAAAATGACAACATAATAGACATAACCCTGGCCTTTCTTAGTAAAGTTCCAGTCTGCAATGTTGTGACAACCTGCAGGTTTGGACCAAAGTAGCTTGATTATCCAATCTGAAGCATTGTA
>JAPQRP010000018.1:13031855-13043738 GCA_037367295.1 Apogon hyalosoma
CCCACCCCACCCCCCTCCACTGGAGAGGTTTGCAGTGTCATGGATGGATTCAAGCAGAGCGACAGCAGTGGGTTTTTCCTGTGCTTTTAGAAAGGAGAGGTTTTTCTCTGTGTGAGAGGTGCTCAGCCAGGCCTGCATTATTCATTGACTCTTCAACAACATTTAACAGTCGGGATATTCACTTGCATGAAGAGACCACTGCTGCAAGGGAAACAATGGTCTCGATGTTTTGTGGACTGTAAACACATGCAAATAATTGGTCAATTTATTTCAAAGGCTCTTTTCTGCAACTCTCCTCACGTTGGTGGTCAAAAGCTCACTTTTTTTGTGCAGGCAGGTCTGTGGAAATAAACTTACAGGCATAATTTATGGTTTTATGACTGGATGCTGGAATGTATGTGTCTATGTTTGCACTGTACTTCAATATTTTTGCTGACTTTAAAAAGAAAGCAGAGGAAATTTTACATTTGCTGCAATGTTTAACTCTTAAAACCTGGCGTGTTGCTGACACATCCTGCGCATATGTAGTTTGGGTAGCTGTAACTCTTTCACTGTTTGTGCAATTGGAAAAATTTCAACAGTTTCTGAACCTGAGATGTTGAGTTTTATAGGTTTTATGGGTCATTATGGTAATTTTACATATGCTTGTACCAGAAGCTGGAGAAGAAGCTGTTTTAGCGGAATTATAACATGCAGTAAACTGTGAATAAATGATTGCTAGATTTTGAAAGATCTGGAAAAAAAAGTGCTCTGGAAAAATGAGCAAACGGACTCACTCAGCACGTTTTTGAACCTTTTAGTTAGTCAAAATAACAAAAAAAAAGCCTAGGCGGACCATTTTAGGCTTAGGGTTTGTATGGCTCTCACTTCTTTGTTAAATTTTCCAGTGATTTCTTATTGAATAACATGACATACATCAGTGTTCCTTATTTCATTCAGCAGGGACATCATTTTCCACCATCCAACAAAGGATTGTGTTTGAAGAGGTAAGTAGAAGTAAAAACACTCTGAATATAGCGATGAGGATGTGGAGGGGTAGGTAAAGCTTTAGCAATGTTGAGTTTAGAGATGAAAAAAAGTTTGTACCAAAGGGGTTTATTCATGACCAGAAGGTTTTTGTGATCTATAGTTATAGCCTAAGGGACCGCTATGAAAATGGAGCTGAAACAGCCCGGGGCCCGGCTAGTCCTGTCATCTGAGATGAGACCATAGAGAATGTAACATCTGCGTGGCTTTTTATGTTTTGGAGCCTTTCAGATTCCTCTCTGTAAAGGAAAAGAGGAGCAAATTCTTCTCAGCATTCCTTCTATTTCCTCATAGTCTTGCATTACAAATTCAGATGTTCGCAAAAAAACTGCATCTCATTGTGCCATTTTCACAAAGGCCTGAGTCATATAAGCTAAATGAGGCTATATGAGGCTGCAGTCTTCAAAAAAAAAAAAGAAAAAAGATAACATTCACCGCCCCAAGCAAAGAAAACCTAATATTAGCTAAGCTATTTTTCCTTCTTTATTTCAAAAACATCCAAATGCTCTATGTAACTGTAGAATATATTCATAATCTGGTCTCCTCTGTCCAGTTTTTCTTTTCTACTTTCTACTTTCAGGGAAAATCAGCTGCCGAACTTCTTTTTACTATATGAAAAACCAAATATAAACATCTGTTCTTTGAAATGCTCTCAAAAGGACATCAGTAAGGTACAAAGCATTCTAAATAAAGGCATTAATCTAGAACATTACACAACATAAATGTAATATGTTTCTCTAACAAAAAAACAAAAGCATCTGGGACAATGGGATTTAATCTGACACAGGAACATTCACTGCTACAACGCCATGAAAACACACCAAAATGAATCACCGATGTTTTTGGTCAACAGGGGTTTATGGAGGAAATCCCACATCGGCTTTACTTCATTATGATCCTTCAAAAACTAGGCTGTTTTCTTTACCTTGTAATAGGATACTGCTGTAATAGAAACAGATATTTTGAGTAGCAAACTGTGTTATGTGATTATTTCTGCAAAATTTATTGTAAATGAAAGATTCTTTCTTTCTTTCTTTCTTTCTTTCTTTCTTTCTTTCTTTCTTTCTTTCTTTCTTTCTTAATAAGGTATTGTTTCTTATTTTTCCACAGTGCTGAAATATCAGAAGCGTTGACCTCAGTGGGAGGAGGCTCTGTTCTTGCTTTTCATTCTCCATTTTCCTCAGCTTTCCCACAGGATGTCTTCAAGGCACTTTATCTCCCCAAACAGAACTCCAAAAATATTGGGGGAGTTATTACACCACCCACTCCTCTATCGGCAGGTCAGAAAAAACAAAACAAACAAAAAAAACCCCAATATGATTCCCTGCCGTTTGCAAGTCTTTCTTTCCATTCCTGCTTCTTTGTGTCCGTGACTCTTTCTTCCAGTTTTCGAAATAAGATGCCTTCACCTTTGTAGAAAATAAAACAAGTGAATTTTTATTGCAGTGAAATGATAGCTAGGATATTAAAACTCTTCCTCAGTGCAAAAGCAGCTCCAAACCTGTTTTTCCAAATCCACCTGCACATTGGAACTGTATATGTTAGACCTGTGCAGTTATAAAACTCCACAGACTTGCAGTTTTTGTCATGAGTGCCAAATGTGAGAGCTCATGAAGTGGATATTTCCAGAGTATTGCACCATGCTTGAGTGAAACACAATAACCAATCTCAAGAACTGCTCTTGTAGGAAAACACTGCAGTTGAGGATTGTAGTTCCCAGTTAGAAACATGAGGTGAGTAAATAAAACCAGGCTCATTTCTCTCCAACAATAATCTTCGGCGTGATTCACTAATACAGACAGCGAAGGGGTGTTGAAGCGAGGAAAACTGACTCATCTGCAGATGAGAGGAGCTTGGAGTCAGATGCCCAACACTTCTGCTTTGAGTTTAATGCAAAACAAATAAATAAATAAATACAAAATAAGCTCTGCTCTGAAATGACTGAAATCCTGCAATGATTCTATCTGGGATTTAATAACATGGCCTTTTCCTGAAGACATTTATAACTTCTTGCGTTATTCTTACTAGGAGCATATGTAATCTCTCATGCACAGTTTTGGATCAGACACAACACCAGAGGATAAGCAAAATATTTTCCATCTCGCTGTCCTGTTTGTTTAGATGAACTCACAGAACGCTGCAAAGCAGAACAGTCTTCTTTTGATCTATACTCCTTATTAATTCAATCTTCCAGTATGTCTGGCGTTGAGCGTTGCTTGTTTAGCATATCCTGTTGAAAAAAGGTAGAGTGTACCTTTTGTTTTGTTTTATAGGAGCATTTTTCACCCCTGGTGACGAGGCATGGATCTCAACATAGTCTATTGTGCTGCGACGTGCTCCCAGACAAAGACATCAGCTTGTGACTCACTCCTTATTCACTCCTGTAATGAGAGCTCTTCCAGCTGGTGCTGCAGTCACACACACACATATACACACACATGCACACGCACACACTGCTGTTACACATTAAGCCAGCCATGTTAAGCCTGCATCCTCGAAGCACTGTCATTCAGGTGCATGTAGGCTTTAGTCCCATTGGGGAGTGGTTTTGTGTACAGCATTCCCTGTTGTGATAAGAAGCCACATACCTGGAAATTCAAACATGCTAAAACATAATCGCTGCTCTGTTAAAGTGTCACACAAGTGGCTATCAGTGTAAAATAAAGGCCCCTGTGGAAACACCCTCTAGTTGTTCTGTTCATTGTGAAATGTTGAGCTGTGTGCAGTGTGCGTTTGTGTTCAATTACAATGACGGTGACAACACAAAGAGAGATATGTTTTCCTGCATGCAGCGCTCAGAACACAGCTGCAGATTTCAGAGCTGTGCCTCCATCTCTTTTTGGAAAAAAAACACACCTACACTCCATGACTCAGTCCGCTTTTTGCTATAGGGAACAACTCAAGCATCTCAATTACGTACCAATAATACTCGGTTGTGGAGTGTTTCTGGTTGTGATTCTCACAATAAACCAAGAGAAAGAGGGGAAACATGTTGCTTTTAAGAAAGGTCATCCTTCCTTTCTGGTTTATTTGTCATTACATTTGAACATGTTGTTATTTGCACTATGTACATGTAGCCTTCACACAGGTTCATTGAGATAAAAAAAAAATCTCAAACATACATGTAATTAAAAAAAAACAAAAAACAAAAACCTCTTTAACACTGCTTTAGCTCATGACACAAAGAGAGCACCCTCCCCCTGGGATTGAGAAATGCATTCAGCAAACACCTTTGTCGCACTGATGTGTAGATAGAGTCATCACAAATAGAAAAGAAACACAACAGCTTTGAAACCACTTACTGTTGTAACACATTGCACAATACCAGGTTGCCAAAGAAGCCAGATAAAAAAAACACATCATTTGAATGACACGCTACATAACACAAAGCATGTTCATTATTATCAGCAGTAAAACTTTCTCTAAGAGATGAAAGCAAACATACAGAGGCTTTCAGTATAGATACAGAGATGGTGATGGTGTGTGCGTACAGATGTTTAACCGTGAATCTCATGAGCTTCCTGAATGTAGTCAGGAATAAGGCCAAACATACACAGGAATAACAGATGACAACAAACTCAATGAGCTGAATCGGAGGACTCCATACAAATAAATGCCTTTATCTGACCGCCTCATTCAGAAGAGGATGTTTATTTATACAGGGAGCCAAAAATAAACCAAAAACCTCCAGGTCTGAGCCACTGTTTCATTTTAGCAAAACATTATGAATATGAGCAGTACTCACTCATCATTAGCAGAACAGAATCGGCTTATATGTTTATTTTAAAAACATTCAGAGGATGTGTAAATAGATTGTTTACTTGCAAGGTTTGACAGCAACCAGTGATGCCAAAAGTGGCTTATTATTGAAATTAATGTGGTTGTGCTATTTTGGGCTATGCTCCAGAGAGTACACATTCCTTCAGAAAAAGCCATTACGGGAAGCTAATTGTGCACCATAAATGTCAGGTATGACTAATGCACGACCTGTGCAAGGAAACTAAGTGTATAATGTCACCTCTTGGGGGCTTGAACTAGCATCTGTCTGGTTTATAATCTACAGCATAAAAGGCAAAATGAAAAAACTGTAATTAATAAGCCAGTCATGTAATTAGTCAGTCATCCCCCCCCCTGCACAAACGTTTGTTTTACAAGGTTGAGTTAAAATTCATTGAAAATCTGGGATGAGGCCTAATATTCACAGATCAAACTGTATTGTCCCAGTGCCTTATTATGACAAAATACCATCTGTGCTAAAAAGCTGAATGGAGAATTGTCGGTTAAAACATTGCACAAAATATGACCCCTTCAAACTCTAATCAATTTTAATTTCAGCTTTTTATGGTCTGCAAAAAAAAAAGTTTTAAATCCAATCAATCATGCGTGGCAGTTCACTGCCGGCACAGCTAGAGTCATGCAAAGAATAATTGATACCCAGTGAATTCAATACTGTCAGACTGTGACACTTAGTTTATATGTGCAGCCCTGCAGGATAAGTAAGGCCTGCCTTTTAATGACAGGATCGACCTGATTTATAACTTCCTCATCCATTGTGAATGGCTGTTGCTTCGTCTCATACTGTGTTGATATAGACACTGGGCGTTGCTGTCCTCCATTTAGGACCATCTGGCCAAAGCACATCTGTGCATTACATCAAAGACTGTAACTGAACATTCCTTAAAGCGAGCTTACCCAAGGTGCTTTTAGACAGCAGGGAACACAAAAAGACAAACAGAAGACAAAGCGTGTTTGCATGTGTGTAGGTAAACCATTCCTGGCATGAACAGACTTTGTTGGATTTCAGGGCTTGTCTCTGATGGATGTACAGTAACTCCTTGAAAATACAGGCCTGAGGCGCCATTGAGATTGTTCTAATCCATGCCAGTGCATATTGTTCAATATGAAAGGAGCAGCCTCTGTTCATGGTCATATTTGATGTTTTTTTTTTCTCCACCTCTCAGAGCTTTATTCTTCATGATCAAATTATTATCAGTAGTTCAATATTTTTCTGGATATGAAAGTACTCCTTTGTCAGGATTTAGGAAACTGCGGGTGCTGTCACACATTTATTATCTCCTCCGCTGTTTTATGTAGATGAAGGTAGTTTTGATTAACTCGATCCATGAAAAGACTTTCAGGGTGGAGATGACAGGAGGCATCATGGGAAGGGACTCCACAGTTTAGCTCCAATTTTAACTGCAGCTCATAAAATGTCAACATACAAGTGGCTTAGGGATGATTTTGTGTTAATCTGAAACCCACTTCGACCTCTGCACTTGAAGATGCGCTTAAATTCACAGGATTTTGTTTCAGTCTTTTCTCTTCAAAGTTTCGGCAGGGTTCAAAACCGCTGAGATAAAGTGATTTGCCATCGGGGGTTTAAGTCAATGGGACGCAAACCGGGCTCCGACATGGAAAATTCCCATTACATAAACCCAGTGTCTCAACAAAAACTATGCCCAATTCCCCTACTTCTCACCCTCTGATCTGACCTCTCTCCAGTCAGTGTGACTAATCTTGGCTGACAGAGGGCCTATGGGGAGAGGAGGCTGGGAAGAAAGAAAGATGGAGGAAAAAACTGTACATCCCCAAAAAACTTTCCTCCAAGTCTGCAGGAGCACTGCCATCCCCAGAGGGCTTGTTCTCTTCCTGGGCTCCCCGGAGGTGTGTTGGGAAGGTGCGGCTGCTATATGTGTCCTGGTTTAGAAAGGTAGGCAATGAGAGCTACCACCACCCCCACATATACACCAGTGCCTATAGTGATGGAGAGGGCAGCGAGGAACAAAGCCCGTCGAGAGGCAATGTTGGCCAGAGGGAAGTCACCTTTGTTCACCGCTTTAGTGGTCTGGAAAAGAGAAAGAGCAACAGAAGAAGTCAGGCACAATTTTGAAGATCCTCAAGAGAAAGAGTGACCCATTTTTCAAAGGGATCATAATTACAGAAGCTGTTTATGAGTTCTTTGGCAATGTGAGAAAAAAACATGGGAATGGAGGTGGAGGATGGGAAAATTGACCCAACAGCTCAGTGTAACCCACGAGAGCCCCTCATGCGAAGCTGAACTGGAAAAATGACTATTAGTGTGAAAATGTCAAAGACTGATCAAGGCTTACACTGAATGATGACTAGAGTATGATAAAATCATTATTTTTCATTGTTGGGACCAAAAAAGCCCTTTTAAGCAGTCACAAACTAAAAGCAAAGAAATACTAATGGAAATAAATGGTTATAATATTGTTTTGAGAAGAACTTATGACTAACTGAAAGATGGAAAAAAATATAACCATTTAAATAGAGAATGCAGGGCTTTTCAGTCCCTTTTTTCAGCGTGACCCAGTTAACAGCAGAGAATTAGCTATAGCGCATTTTATAACCTGTGATAATCACATACAGATGCTGTGTGATTTTGTGTTGCATCCACAAACTGAGAAATGAAAGACTGAAAAAGCTGGAAATCGAAGACAGCACTGCATAAATCAAAAACCCTTTCCTAAATTATTGCTTTAAAATGGAACTAATTGACTTTTCTCTGTAGCACAACTGTCTGTAAGGACATACCTACTGCTGTTACGGTTGTGTTTAATCGTGCTCATCATTTGGATTCTACATTTAGCCCGAGCAAGAATGAAATCAAGCAGGTGAATGAGACCAAAGTGACAGTGCTCACAAAGTGTCTTTGCAGCTCATTATGGAGCTGGCCCTTTGCCCCGTCATCTCCTTCCTCTGATGACTCACTTAGAAATGGTCGATGTCTGGAAAAAGCTCAGAGCCACAGCTGCACAGGCTTCAAGTCTGATTCACTGAATAACAATAGCAAACAAGCAGTGCACTGCACAGGAATAAATTGATTTTTTTAAGGATAAATAGAAAAATACATGAATAAGAAAAAGTGCATCTTTAACCCATAAAGACCCAGTGCTACTTTTGTGTCATATCCCTAATGATTTTTTTCTCTATACCTTTCCAAAGTGATTTTTCTTCATTTATTCTGATATTACCCTCTGTATTTTGCATTTTTTCCAGTGAAAATCAGCCATTTCCTATATTTAATTTACTGATCATATACGTAGAAGTTCATAAAATGTCAGATTAACCCATAAAGATTCAGTGTTACTTTTCCGACAGTTCCTAAATGAATTTTTCTCTCTATTTAACTTTTCTTAAGTAATTTATCACCATTTATTATAATATTATCCTCTGTATTTTTGCATTTCTTCAATAAAAATCAGGTATTTTCCCAAATTTAATTTGCCGATCATGTAGATGTTCATAAAAGCTCAGATTAAAGTTAATTGTCATAATAACAGACTAATATCAAACTATCATTAACTGAACTTAAACCAAGTGTGTCCATCCACTGCCAATGAGCCAACTCCATGGGTTTTACTGGTGAATCAATGTTGTAGAAGACGAGGGTGTTTCCATGGCAACTACGGAGCCTCTGAGTGTTCAAATGGGTCATATCTGATGACCATGAAAAGATGATAAACTGTATTTTACACCAATTATTTACATGTATTGATACGATTAGTGGATCAGAAGTTATTAAACATTTTATGCTGGGAGATGATTTTGGTTGCCAGTGGTTGTTTGGGTCTTTATAGGTTAAATTTGAGGTTTATTATATCGAAAACTGAAGAAAAAGCCTTTTTCAGTAAACTATCTCATTAATTGAACATAAACTAAGCGTCTCCATCCGCTGTCATTGATCCAACTCCGTGGGTTTTACCGGTGAATCAATGTTGTAGAAGACAATGGTGTTTCCATGGTAACTACGGAGCCTCTGCGCATCCAAATGGGTCATATCTGATGACCGTGAAAAGATGACAAACTGCATTTTACACCAATTATTTACATGGATTGATAAGATTAGTGCATCAACAGTTATTAAACACTTGACATCAGTAGACGCTTTTGGTTGCCGGTGGATGTTTGGGTCTTTATGGGTTAATGCCTATTTCTTGCATTCAATCTTATTTAGAGTGAATGCAGCATCACTCAGTGTCTGCTAAGTTAACATTAGTGGGACCACATACTCAAAAAGGATCTTTACATATTCCCATGATAAACCACTTAATAAAATCTTCACTTAAAACGCTCAAAAAAGAAAAACCCTGAGAACAAACAGTAACAATGGTGGTTTATCTTGGCCATTGTGGATGTGTTTACAGTGCTGTGTATCCTGCTTATCTTTTGCCCATTTGAATGAACTGGCCAGGAGGGAAATGGAGAACAGAAAAACATCACACACAGGCTGATTCTGACTTTTTGTTTTCAGTAAACAGAGGTCAGCAGTGAAGCAGAAATTACAGATGCAGTCTGATACAGCACTGACAGTCAACACCAGAGAATGCTACACTATTGTTTAATCGTCTGTGTGTCTCTTTCCTTTTCTTTCTCTTGCCATTGTCGTATGCTTTGTTTTATTTGACACGCTGTCACATTTTTTTCTAGTTGATAAACCACAGATGCACATCGACATAGTACACGGTCTGACAGGAAAAATTACTGTGCATTTTTTTCCAGAGTCAAATAATTTTCCTCAAAAAGAGTAAATTTGGCTCTATATTGAGTTTGTAGAGCTCTACCCAAAGAGTCACTTTTTAGAGAGGGACCAAATGTTATCTGAGTCGAGTAAAATTTTCTTCAATTTGAGTACATATTACCCAGGCAAATTTCCTGTGAACTACTGTATGTGAAAAGACCTTGATTATTCTATCATATATCAAATCCACCAGATGCTTTGCATGAGAGTGAACTGCTGGCACTGGAATTAGTGCTTCAAACTGGTATAAAAGCATGTGCCATTCGTTTTGGAAGTGAGTTGTTATTACAAATACACAAGGTTTCATTTCTTATTCACAGCTGAGGTTAAGAAGAGCTATGACATTTACTGTAGCGTCTGCCGTGATGTAGACATGGTGACCTTGATGGTGAATAAAAAACTAAATATAAAGCATTTAGAAATTTTTTATTTTTATTTTTATTTTTTTTGACCTTCAACATTAAACATAAGCTTTCAGAGTGAGTGCAGCGTAACAGCTCAAGAACCAGGGATGGTTTTGGAACGGAGCCACGGTAAGTCCTTGGTGAGAGCAACTGGTTTGTTCAGACACCTGGACCCCGTGGCTCCTTCCATTTTAGGTTTGCTGTAGAAGTCAGACTGGAGCTGGAGCCAGAAGGTGAATCTTCCACTCACTGGGGAGACTGAAACCCACCGCTGGACCTCATGAACACTCTCCAAATGAAGCTGGAGGAGGTTAACCTTTTGACATTCGGCACCTGACCCCGAGGTGAGGATAGAAATCAAAACAACTTAGTAATGTCATTTTATGTCTTGATGGCCCGGAAATAGGAGTTATAAACAGACTGAGACCAAAATTCCACTGCAGTTGGACAGAACTACAACAAGTCAGAGCCAGACAGGAAATTAAACACATTGAATTCTGTTAGAAATATAGGAACACAAGTAGAAAACATGCCTGGAATAAACTAAGGCTGCATCAGGCAGAGAATGGTGATTTCAAGGTAATCAGATCTGGCTGTTCAATATGAAGAATGGCTCCTTTTGGCTGCTTTATTTGTTCATATTTTGCATTCAGAAAGCCCATTGGCACGAGTGTTAGTGATGAGTTCCGCCACATTAGATGCAGCAGAATGACTGGGAAATATTTTGAAGCATTTAAAAATTATAGCATATCTGTATATGGTGAATAAAGCCAATGAATGGTTCTACTGCCAAACAAAGCTGGCTTTACCCAGTGAATTAAGTAACAACTGAGTTAAGGTCTATGTTGAAGACAAGCAGGGACTGTGAAGCCTCAAATAAACAGGAGTAAAAGGTCTGTTCATAATAGGAGGGTCTTTAGTCACATATGTCCTTCAGACATACATAGGAGGAGAAAAAAGGGCCGATCCTTCCATTGGAGGTTTCCATTACTGCAGTGATTTATATGCTTTAGCTGGAACAAGTTCTTTAACCTTAACTGATGCAGTGAGTAGCTCCTCATTTCTTAAAGAACCATGTCACAAGACATTTGCTGTGGTTGTGGAAAATAGATTAGTCTGTTTCAAAAGGTTCAAATTATTATCCTGCATCAAGCAAAACAAACAACAGATGCTGTAACTACTAAAATTAGGTTAAAGACTGTCCAATACATTATTAAAACCTGGAGGGAAAGCGATTAATCATCATCTTTTTGGAGAAACATGGTTGGAAAAAGACATTAAATGACTGTGCTACAGATCATTTAAAAGCCTGGTGAAATCAGATGGTAAAAAAATCTACTTATAAAATCCATGGCTATGTTTGGTAGTAGACATTTCTACATGAATGTTAAAGGGATTGGGATGAAACAGCTGTGCAACCATTATCAGGGAGGTGAATTAGAAAAACAGCTTCATTTTACTAGAGAACATAAAGATTGGACTGTAAAGAACGGAAAAAGGTCATGTGGTCTTCAAGGTAAGGTCCAGACTGACCCTTGACCTCATGTGCTGGAGAAGACTTTATCTTTATTTTTATGAAAACTTGAACTAAAACAACTGATGTGACACAACATAAGCATATTATAATGGAGTCATAATGAATTTGTGCCTGATTTTTTTTTTTTTTTGTTTTTGGGAAGGGAAATATTGGAAGATATTACCCAGCTATAACATGAAGCTCATACCGAGGCAATGCAGCCAGACATAGAGTTCATAGTACACTGTAAAAAAATCCTGTTGTTTTTATGGAAAAAAACTGGCAGCTGTGGTTACAAGAGCAATACTGTAAGAAACCCAACAAACCGTAACCATATCTACGGCGTAACATGTAGATGTAACATTTTAAACATGTATATTTAACACTGGATTTAA
>JAPQRP010000018.1:13065137-13086778 GCA_037367295.1 Apogon hyalosoma
ATGGATAGATATCAGCTCTGAAATTAAACTACTATGAGCTATTTTTGTTGGTATCATTGTATTTGTCCAAACAAATGTACCTTTAGTTGTACCAGTCATTAAAATGAACAAGAAATTGAAGAAAACAAGGGTGATCTAATCATTTTTTCCGCGATTGTATATTTGAATGACTCAGAAATTATAACTGCACAAGGCCATTTGACCTTGAAAAAGTAGGTCAAGGTCACCTATTTTCAATAGGGTTCTGCTCCATGCCAAAATGCATCCACAGTATAAATTTGGAGCAGATAACTCAGTGCTTTCTTCACATAATGCGATTATGTCACTGGATGGACAGACAGACGGACAGACAACAAATTGATTACCCTTCAGCCAGAAGTTGGTCGAAGGTTAAAAACTAAAACAAGCAGCGAAAACCAGTTCTTAGCTGAAATAATAATGAAAACAACACTACACCGGAAAATGAAAAATACAAAATGAACAGACACAATGAACAAAAATCAAAACAAAACAGCTGCAGATTGGGATTCAGTTTTGTTGCTTTTGATTTAGCCCAAGGTGCTGATTACTGAGCTATGTTGTATTCATTGTGTGGAAGACTAAAAATGACTCCACACAATATGAGACCTTTATTAAACAACAGTTTTGTAAATTAGATTTGATGTCATGCATATTCTCATCCTTATTCAGTTTGTAAAAAAACAAAGCTTTCCCAGCAATAGCTGAAAAATGCACAACAGTGAACTAAACCAAAACAAGTTCATTCTCCAAAATAAAAATAAAACTACTTATGCACAAACTAAATCAAAACCCAAACTGAAAGACTTATACAAATATAAACTAAATATCCTGAGAGTGCGATTCCCCCTCAATCTTTTTTTTTTTTTTTTTTTTTTTTTTGCTCCTCAAGTTTGTGCTTTTCATGAATCCCAAATCAGACTCCCAGGAACCTTTGCAAAAGTTACAGTTTATAAAACCACTGAATCTCTGGGAGGCTTCAGGTTTACTGATAGGCTGCATTTGATTTAAAGTGAACAGAATTTTGTTTACCATTTTCCTGCCTAACTTTTAATGAGTATGTGTGTTGTCATTCATTCTCCACCTTCCATTTAGCAGAAAAGTCCTAATGATGCACATACCACTGCGCTCAGATATGTCATATGGGGTGTAAATCCTGTCAACATGAGGCAACAGGCCGACAGGTAACGAAGAGCTAATGGATGGTTTCACAACTCTGCCATGACAGCCTCACCAAGAGGAGGGCTTGTATAATTTATGTGTTGCCAGAGTGCCTACAAAAACATGCAGGAAATGTAGCCTGTCCATGTTTCACCCCCTGCAACTAGTGCTTCTTCACTGTTTTGTCCTAATTCTGTGTCAGGTAAATGTCTCATGCTGTACCATGACTACTCGTTGCACTAGAGACGGCAAAAAAAAAAAGCAAAAGACAAGTGCGCTGACATGAATTTTAATGTATTTCTACAAAAGAGAAAATCAGAGTCATGGCCTCTTAAAAAGAAAAAAATGATGAAGTCGTTTTTTGTCATCATGTTACACGATAAATCAAACAGTGAGTGTGTAAAATAAGCACAATCAGAAGTTCCAGACAGGCTTGAGAGAGAAAAGAAAGGCTTTTTAGATTTGAGAAATGCAAATGTTTGCTTAGACGCATAAGAGAATTCCATCACAAAAAGAAAACACATACTACAGAACATCACAGAGTGAAAAACACTGACCACACCGAAGCAATTTGAAGCAACCGTAGAATATTGTTTTTCAACCACTTTGTAAAGAAAAAAGCAGCAGTTGAGATTACAGAAATTAATTACTTTACTCCAAGGCTGCACAAAGGTAAAGTATGGAGAGTGGTCTGGATGCGGAGAGAAAGTACTTCACAACCAAAGGGAATGTAATTACGTGGCTGAATGCATAAGCAAAGTTAATGAGCGAAGGACATTAAAGATGCAATACAGCACAAAATGGCATTTCAGCACATTTACAACAGGGTATGTGAAATTACAAAAACTACGCTGGTGTTATTTTATGATCTCTGTGGTCGTATGTGTCCAATTAGAAAACGTGCCAAGGGGAAAAGGGAGCTGTTAAGAGGATCATAACTGTCCCCTTTCATTTAATTACATTTCTACAAAAGACGGTGCATGTTTACTTTGCATAAGCGTCATCTGCCGCCCCTGTCACAGGACACTTCTGGCCGATACAACGTTCACCCTCTGCATTGTAATGCTGCATCAATGCAACATGTCAGTGTCTGTGCTCCAGGTGGTCATGTTAAGTTATGCCAGGGCAGGAGCCCATGGCCCCAGATGCGTCTCGGGTGCAGCCAGTGTGATAAAGTGCTACTGAAGGAGACGGCTGGAAAAAAGAAAAAAAAAAGAAAGAAATACAAGCTGCTAATAAGACCTTGTGATTTACACAGTGACTGGGCACAGCAGCCCTATGAGGTCCACCACACTCAGGACCCTCAGAGGCACACTCAGTCCCAGAGTGTGTGATCACAATCATAAGAGCCTTGTCATCATGCAGTCCTCTTCAACATACATTACACTCCTTGAGACATGAACTACATGCTGTGAATTAATGAACACAATATTTGCTATTTTTCTTTTCATTGCCGATGGTCCTGTGTTGACAGGTAAACAATTTGGGATGTTGTAATGAGGCTACAACACTCAAAATCATGTTCAGTATTCACATCATGCTCTGTAAACAGGTTGACATGGACAAGCGAATCAGTGTTGTGGGGCAAATACATCAGTGATTCCATTTGATTTACCAAAAAACAAATTCTGTTCACCATGAAATCGAAACGCCTGAAGCATTTTCCACTAATGTAGAAACCACTTTCATATTCCACAGATCAACAGGGAGAGGACTTGAACTGGTCATGAAAAATACAGCAATAACAATACAATGAAACACACAGTTGCCTCCTCTGTGGCGAGATGTTTCTCATTAAAACAAAACTAGACGCAGTGGTGGATGACGCCATGAAGTGGTGTGGCATCATGGGAGTTATTTGCCACTGCCAATGAACATCAGAAACCATATTTACAGATGAGTAAGAATGTAAAGTTTTATTCAGATTAAGTTTAATGACGTATTTTTATTTTATTTTATTAATGAAGAGGCTGCAAGTAATATGAAGGTTAGAAAAGGTTTGTAAAGAAGATATAATTTAGTCACATTCAGTTTAATGAATTCAACAATTACTAATGAGGTTAACAACATAGATAACACAGCTCTTGTTGTTTTTATATATTTTAACCTGCAAAAGTTACATATTGTAGCTTCAAGGATGAAATTAATGACACTTGTTGCCAAAGAAATAAACATAGTAATAGTACTTCACTAAAGAGCATCATAATGCAGTAGCAAAGGCTTCAGAAAAGACAGGAAGGGACTAAACATTTAACAAATAAATACATCACTGCAGTGTCTACAAAACAAATGCATCGATGCAATTATACTTACTTCCACTGGCTGCACATCTAAATTTCCACAAGTAAATTATTAGCGTGTCTGTTGTTTGATACGGGATATTATAAGGCTGTACATGCTTACATGATAAGATGTCAAATCAGTTTCTAGATGAATAGAAAGGAGCCAAGTGAATGTAAGATTGAATATCTAAAAATAGATACTGCCATCTGACTAAACATCATACAAGGCCTCTCTTTAGTTAGAGAGTCCTGAGTAGTTTTAAATGAAAGTAAATCCATGTAAATCCAACAGATGGATTGACAACCATTACATGCCAGCGCCCAAAAACGCTGCTGGGATTTGTAACATGTAATCAACCCTGAAAGGCTGATATTATCCAAACTCTGCATGTGCGAAACGCAGCATCTTTCACTGTCTTATTCACTTTTTAATACTCGAAGCTGCCATTCAAGGAGGGATTAAAGAGACACCACTGACGACTGGAAATGAGGCAAGGATGCACTGACTTATTCCTCCATCGGCACCTTACTCAAAGCCAACAGGATGAGAACATTCCTCTTATTATTTTCTTATTTAAATGTTACAAGGGTTACAAGTTACAGTGTTCTTTACTTAAACACTGTTCAGACTGGACAGTTTAGCTGTACACTGAGGTTCACACACTAATTAAAAAGCATGTTAAAACTGCAAGCAAATACGTCACTGTTAAATATTTATAAAACTAGAAAAGTGCTCGGAGAGCCCCCCCCCAGTATCAACATTTCCTGAAAATTTCATCAGAATCCATCCATAAGTTTTTCAGTTATCAAACCCCGATGAAAATATAACCTCCTTGGCGTAGGTAAGATTTTGAAAAAATTTGGAAACCAGTGATGTCACATATGGAAGGGCCGGACAGTTAAGATCCACAACATAAGCAGGAGTCCACAGCGTAGCACTACCCCGATTTTTCTCAGTGGCTCTGGGGATGGGAAGGGGAACTGGGGGTTGGGCTATGCTTTTGTTTTTCTGCCCCTGTCTTTTTTTTCCTTCTTTCTTTTTTTTTTCTCACTTTATCAATGTTGTTTTCTTTTCATTTCTGATTGTGTGTTTGTTATGTTGATATCAAAAATGAAGCATAATGTACCAATCAGGGGATTTCAAGTCTGTACTATGATAAGGCTTTGCAATAAAAAAATATCTGATTTTTTTTTTTTTTTAAATCTGCATTCTTTAGATATTTTTCCAGGCTCCTTCCAGTTTAGATGATGTGAACAGATGGAGAGAGTGCAGACACCACATCCACCTCGGCCAGTTTCATATGGATCCAATGGCTCACCAGCTGCAGTGTGAACACAGTGTTCCAGACTGGAAGGACACTGACAGAGGTAAAATCTTTACCTCTTACTTTTTGATTCTGGTATATCCTTTGCTTTGCCCCCCCTCCCTTGTTCTGATTTTCATTTTCACCTTCCTTTGCACTCAACCTCTTGTCCTGCATGTGGCCGTGCAGCAGAGTGACAACGAAGTACTTATATCATAAGAGGAAAAGTGAAGGAGAGCAGATCAAATTAATACATAGAAGCAGTGAATCAGACTGAATCTGAATCACAGGACTGCTGTTGAGAAGATGAGCTACTCAGTAGCCACTACAGGACCTTTGGTATTACTGCATCCACTGCAAAGACATCATTATCCTCTAAAAGAACGGCATGAGGACCATCGTCTTTAAGCATCTTCTGAAATGCAAAAGAGGCATCAAGTATCTTTGACAGATATTGACAGCATTTTATACCATATACAGTCTAATCTACAGTAGGGTTTGGAATGATAACAATTATGATAATTATGTATTTGAATAACTTTTCGTTTGTTCATTCATTCATTACCCGCTTTATCCTCACTAGGGTCACGGGGTCGCTGAAGCCTATCCTAGCTATTTCTGGGTGAAGGCGGGGTACACCCTGGACATGTCACCAGTTCATGATGTTTATTGTGATAATTACTAATACCTACTAATATGATCACTTTTTATCATGATTACATTTACCCCACGCTCTAATCTAGAGTATCTACTGAGTCACCCAGGGCTGACATATAGAGATGAACATGTGCATGTGGTGGGAGGAAGCCGGAGTACCTGGAGAAAACCCACGCCCCACCCATGGGTAGAACATGCAAATTCATCGATGGTGTTGGAATCATACCCACGACCTTCTTGCTGTGAGGCACAAGTGCCATCCACTGCACCACCGAGTCGCCCTTTGTGCTTGTATTTATTTTATTTACCTAGTCAGCTAAAGTGCAAACATCGTGTTGTTATAATTACTGCTCCTCTGTTTTTCTGGAGTGTTTTGTTGTTTTGTTAGTCATAGTCATGTTTTGATCGTAAAGAAAAAAACAGGCTTTTTTAAAAAAAAAACTAATACCTACTAATATGATCACTTTTTATCATGATTACATTTACCCCTAGCTCTAATCTCGAGTATCCACAAATACTTATTATTGTTCTGTCTCAGACAATTTGTCAAAAATCATGTTGTAGGTATTGCATATTTCAGTTACTTTCACCGCATTGGCATTAGTTATGGGATTCCAGTAGTTATCTGTGGATTGATGGCTATTGCTAATAGAGATGGGCTTTTAAAAAAGACATTTTTGTCTCTCTCTCTCTGCACCAAACTCAAATGAAAAAAAAAAAAAACGGAATAATGTGTAATTTCAGCTACAATGCTGACCAAGGCCAGTTACAGAAAATCCTTGACATTTTAAATCCAGCTGAACATGCAGCAGTCTGGTGGTGACGTAACACTGTGCTGGGATAAATCACCCATAAACTGACAGCACCAGTGAAATGTTGAGACCGTTCTGAAGGTAAGCACCTTCAAATTCACTTTCGAATTTTAAGAGATGTGAGAGTACTGTCAAGTAGTCGTAAAAGTGAAGCATTGTCTCCTTTTTATTTTGATGGCATTTGTTTCATCTGATGTGATTCATGCCATTCGGGCAAACAGAAGTCAAAGGCTTTTTTCTTTTTTTGGTGAATTTACAGATTTTATTATACAGACAAAGGACAGAAGAGCACATCTTTTGAGATGTCACAATTCCCATTAGTTTTCTGGAGCCACAGAGTGCAGATCGCATTTTCTGTGCCTCAAAGAGACACATCAAACCATGGGATAAATATTCTCCATTAGCAGCGGAGAGAAAGGTTGAAAATCCACTGGACAGACCTGCTTTCTGCTGAATTGAAATGATCCAAGAGATTGGTATGTCATTTACTGGAAAATGAGAAATGGAATATCTCTGTAAGATTTCAGCAGAATATGTGACATGGGCTTATATTGGGTGAGAAGGAACAATATGTGTGCATTGAACTGAAGAACGACTGCATTTTAGATTTAACGAAGGCATAAGCGCTTGTGCCTCCTCAGATTAAGCAAATAGGTGATAACACCTCCAATCCAACCGGTTTTGATTTGAGATGCAGCAGAGCCAAAGGCCAACAAGAAATATATTTATTTTCTTAACTGATCTATTTATTGATTTCACACCAGCATCTGGGATTTTAGCAGACTGACGCCTGTTAAAAAAAGATGATATAGTTAAAAGAGCCAAGAAGAAGCCATCTCTATTGGAATACTGCACCCAGGGAAAAAAACTACCACATGCTCAAATTATTATGTGAATACGAAATGTACTGATAAATGCAAATTTCATGCACTGGAGATGGTGTAACAGATGGCAGACAAATAGAAATGGCGGGTCTTATCTGCAGCTCAAGTGTTATTTTTTATGCAGGTGAGATTACATGAAAATTTTAATGGGCCAAATGCATGAACAGGATCAAAGATATTAATGGTCAACACAGCTGGGAGGCATTATGGGAGCTGCTGATAAAAAAAATTCTGCTGGAAATTGAAACTTTACTGTCTAGTGTGCACAGAATGGTCCCTAAAACATTGCAGGAGTGTGGTTTCACAGTGTGTTGTCTGCAGTTGCAGCTACAATTTCAGCCAGTAACCATGCTATGTGTTTATATAAAATTCCTACAGCAATAACATGGCTGCGTCTTCTTTTTATTCTGGTATACTGGTATTTAAATTCACAGCAGGCAAGTTAGAAGCCAAATGTTACCATTTTAGTAATTGTTTGTGCTGAATATGAACATGACCTCAGCTCCATTGTATATACTTGACCGCTCTCTGGTGCTTACTGTACACTTGTTACAACTGGAGTAGATCAAAAAAACACAGATGAGATTGTAACATAAAGACTCTTGGTTTGTTGGACTCTGAAGGCAAACCTCCTCTACGCTTTCATCATCTGCAAAGAGACGGCAAGAAGCCGTGAGTGCAACCTTGCAGCTGTGAGTCATTCAGCATCTTGTTTAGGGGCACTTCAAAGCTAATGCTTCCAAACATACGGAGCTTCTGTTAAATGGATGGCGTGCGCTTTCCATTCGTCAATTCTAAAGAAAGGAAACAAACTCATGAACAAAACCAGAACACTCAGAAAGCCCAAACCTCCACCGAGCCTCCACTAGCCCACTCTTCCTTTAGTACCACATTATTAAACCACAACAAACCACAATTTATGACCTGCGTTTTCTCTCTTTTTGTAACAGTTACCATAGTAACAAAGGTTTTCCAGTTGGTGGTTTTTGCCATGGCCCAATCCAAACTAGGGATGCACCGATCTGACTTTTTCAGTTCTGATGTCAATACCGATGATGGGGCCTTGTGTATCAGTCAATACCTGATATCAATCCAGTATCATTGTTGATTTAGAGCAGAGGTTCTCAACAGGGGGGACACTCTCTCAGGGGGGCTCAAGCACATGGGGGGGTGATAACGTTATACATTTAGACACAACAGTATAAATCACTCGATCACTCAGCACGTACTCGCAAATTTGTTTTTAGGGGGCAGCAGGTAGTCAGTGATAAGGTGAGGGGAGCTCACTTTCACTTTCACTTTCTCACAGCTTTATCTACAGAGCTATATAACCCATCATGTCCTCCACATACAGGTCATGTTACTTTTAGAATTACATTCGGCATGCATGACATAACAAAAATCTAAAGGGGAAGGATCGGTCTTATGGATTGGTTGCTTTTACAGATCCCAGATGCAGCTAAAATGTTGATATCGGGGCCAATATCCAACATCCTAATATCAGATCGTTATCCTTAATCTGAACCAGACAGCCAATTTGCTCTGTGCATATGAAAAAATTCTACTTCCTGTCACCAGTCATTTGATAATACACTCAAAGAAATACACAATCTTCTATTGTAAAATGTGTCTAATATATGGTGAAATAGAAGTGATAAAATACAAATACTAGCCATGAAAATACTATCTAATGTAGGGGTGTTAAACTCATTTTAGTTCAGGGGCCACATGTGCGCATTTTGATTACAAGTGGGCCTGACCAGTAAAATAATAATGGCATAATAACCTACAAATAATGTCCTTGACTGTTAATATCTTCAGTGTAATTTTTGCACTTCACAGATGGGACCCTTTGGAGATTTTAGCCACATTTGACACCCATGATCTAACGCGGGGTGCTGGAGAAATGGGACAATGGTTCTAAATTTTTTATTTTTTTTTTTTAACTCAAGACCCAAAAACTGTTATGTCTACTAGCCATAACGTCTACATTTTTACTCACATTTTCATCGTCGAAATAATGTTGAATTAAATGCATTTTGTGGGATGTTGAAGCATCCGTCAACGATTCTGACCAGTTCAAAGGATAAAATTATCAGTCACTTCTAACAGAAATGACACCAGGCAGCGGCACACACATGAAACAAATGATCCAAATGCTAATATATACTAAGAAACATATGACTGACTTTGATTCTCACATTCTTTTTCATTTTGTTTCATGTTGTTATGTCTTTTATGCTGTTGTTGTCTTGTGTCTTTTACTTTATTACCCCCCCCCCCCCAAAAGTGGAGGCAAGAGGTATTGTTTTTGGTTCGTTTTGTTTCTTTGTTTGTTTATTTGTTTAACACTTTAGCAGCAAAACTATTGGTTGAATTCATACCAAATTAGGTTTACAGATTGCCAGTGACCAAGAATAGGTGTGATTAGATTTTGGGAAAAGTAGGTTAAATTTAAATTTTTTATATGAATTTTTAAAATCTTTTTTTCCCCATTTATTTATAATGGCCAAAATGTGTCTATGCTGACATCGGCATACACATAGACATGATGACATCAACTGGATCGATGCAAAAATAAGATACAATACGCGTAAGGGGCGGGGTTTGTTGTGCCTGGAACCACATGTTTTTTTTTTTTGTTTTTTTTTTGTTTTTTGTGGCCAGTATCAGAGTCCAATGTGAGTCATGGTCCTGAAGTCGTTTTACATCTCTTTGCTCTGTTGTATCTTATATGTTGTTTGTCCCAGTGACAGAAGACTCTCCCATGCATTTCACTTAATGTTGCTGTTAGACTGAACATTAATTCACATATTTTATTGTCACATATTTCAAAAACTGGTAACCCAACAAAAACAGCTCACTGCCATTTGGGGTCCTGACACTAAGAAATAGAAAATTTGCTGACTACATTTTCTTTATTGATTCGATAAACTGCGGCTTTAACCACAAATGTTTTTTGTTTTTTGTTTTTTTTTCTCTAAAACCCTGAATGTATTCGTTTTTATAAATGATTTCAACTTATCTTCTACTTTTGCCCTATGCCAGACTGAACTGGAAGGCTACTTTTAGTGCTGACTTACTTGATGGTTTGAATATAAATGTGTACTTCACTGATTCGAAAATAAATCTTATACCAAATTTACCATTTACAGCGCCACCATTTCTACTCATCATTTCTAGTCCACAAAAATATCCTCTGTCATTGCATTATGTGAGTCTTTTCACAATAGGAATGTCTTAAATCGTAGCAAGATTTGAATTTGTTTAATCATTACCTATTTTGTTCCTGCTGTTTTATAATTAGAAACACTACTCTCACTGGCCGTCAGTACAGATTAGTCTCAAACTGAGCTATAAAAGGGTGCTTCTGTGAAACTGGTCCTAAAAACAGAACATGGGGCTAAAAATTCAAACCAGATGTAAATTAATGTTATGAAGCAACTTTGGAAGCACTTCGGGTCTGTTTTAAAAATAAATACTTACTGAGATAAAAGAGAAACTATTTTTCAGATTAAACACATTTTTATATTATTTTTATATTATTTGTATACAACAATCCGCATGTAATACGGTAAAAAGGACACAAAAATGATGTGCAACTATTTTTTTTAATATCTTTTTATTCTCTCACAGGTACATTTTGGGAATCGAACCAGTTATGCAAGGCAGAGTGTTTTACGAAAATTACCACTTTGCAAAATCACTCAATTCATTTGTGTTTAAATGGTCAGGTTCTGCATGTAACAAGTGGACATGATGGGTTACATGCAAAACCTGGAATGAGACTGCTGATTCATGAAAAACCTGCATGTCTGGATCAGAAAAACCACCAGGATCATCAAATTTAACACAGTGTCTTTATTTATAGCGCTATATAAGACCATTTACAGCCAAGTGGTCCAGATCAAATGCACTGACATCTAGGTAGTTTTTCATGTCCCAATTTTGGTCCTATTTTTGTCCTCAATATTTTATTCAAAATTCATTAATTTTGGGTTGGCTCAGAGCAAGAGTATTATTTTTTCCCCATTTATCTGAGGTCATCATTAGGTTCATCCTGGGGGAACTATTTCTAAATTTCTCTTTTATTATTGGGTCTAAAAATCTGGCAAAGTGCCAGATACCAAAATAAACCTAGTTTCATAAAAGCACCCAAATGGGTATCACAAAAAGTCAATATTTACCTGTTTCTTTAGTTCATCAATCATCAGTCTTGTACCCCTTGTAAATTGTTAGAAATGACGTGATGTGTCTTTTGGATCACATACAAATAAAGATGTTTCCTACACACTGTCTAAACCAGGCCAAAGTCAGTGCATCTCTACGGGAGTAAATGTTCCTTATTAGTGGTTATAGGTATGATTTAGTGCTGTCAAACGATATTTTTAATCAGATTATTTACAGGGTTGCTGTGGATTCATTTCAATTAATCATGATTAAATATCATTCATTTTTAATCTATATTAATTGTGTTTCATTTTGCACGAGCAAACAGACTCAAGAAAGAAGGGGATATATATGCACTTAATGCGTTTGTCACAAGCTGGGTGACGCATTAGCCGAAGTGCAGCAGGATCCTCAGCTAACATATGCTTCGCATTAATGTGGTATTTTAAGCTGGAAGTACTTCGGTGAAATCTCCTTCCTGCAGAGTGTGTATGATACTTTATGTCGGTCGACTGTTCCGTCTTGGGTTTTTGTGTCCTCATATTTCCATCCAGAGGGCCGACGTGCTGTTTAAGCGTCTTCTGCCTTTATGGGTTGGTTCTGCTGCCTGTCACCAGCGGATCAACTGCTCATTTGCGCATGCGCGACGCTATCTCTACAAACTGCCCGAAATGCTTTGGCAGAGACATTCAGAGTCATTTTGCTCTGTAGATGGGTTAATGGAGTAAAAATGTTTAATCAGATTAATCATGAAGATGGATTAATCCGCGTTAAAGCATTCGTTTTGACAGCCCTAATATAATTGCATGTATTTATATGTTGCGATAAACTGTTGACATCTCCTTGCCTTCTTGCCTTCACTTAATGTCAACTGGGCTCCAGCACCCCCACAATCCTCCAGAGGATGAATTGGTTTGGAAAATGAATGAATGAATCTTGACAATATTAGGGGATGTAACCCAACACAGTTTTAGTAAAAAAGAAAAACTGCTGGGCTTCAACACCCATCTGTGGTTCAAGTGTTAAATCCCATAAATTGCTGTAAATTACTTACAAACACTGCAAAAGGTAGTCATACTTTCTCACATGGGCGGAACAAATTGGGATTCCGGTAAGAAACAGCACACAACACAGAGACAGACAAATGGGAGTGATGATACGACCTCTAGTATTGCACCCTGTAGTTGAACAGATACACAATAGTTGGAACAACAAACCAAGAAACTGACACTAACACTGACAAACACATTATTCTATCAAGCAATAACAGGCCACATACTGAAAACAACGATCATGATGCGTCATAAGGTAAGACACATAATGGAAGTGATGCGTTTGCTGATATTGAACGTTATGAGGTGGATGGTAATGTAACGCACTGTATTTGTAGATGTGTTTTCCCCCTTTCTTCTACCTGTCTGACGATAATGTTTATTCACAATGGCCTCATCACCTGTCTTGCATCACATCAGCCCAATCCCAATTCACCCTTTACCCCCCCACCCCACCCCTTAGCCCTTGCACTTGGCACTAGGGGTTCAAACATTCCCCTATGAAATGGGACAACCCTTCGAGACCTGTTAAGTAATCAGCAGTCATCGATGCCGCTATAAACAGATGCGACAACTTTGTTTTTGAAAGCATTCCCGTAACCGTCTCTGTTCCATGGGCTTTGGGCATGTTTTTACGGCTATGAATCACAAACCACAGACATGCGATCTATATCACATTAAAATGGTATTAAACGGTCGATCAAAAGATTAAGTTGTTTATGAAGAAAATAGGTGTATTTGTGTGCTTCTTTTGTCACACGGCTGCACTTTTTTGTTGTGTTTACCTCCATCTTGCCGATGATTCAATCAGAATTATAGGAGATTTCTCATATCCCTCCGTTCATAGTGTGGTCCTGAAAAACAGTTTCGAGGGCCAAACAGCCCCGCCCCCTAGCCCTTCCCCTTTGGCAATCGGGACATCCCTACCCTTTCACATGAAGGCGCAAAATGGAGGGGTAGGGGTAAGGGGGAGGGGCCACGGGGTGAATTGGGATTCAGCCATCATCTGCTTGTTAACTTATTAAACTGTCAGTCTCAGGATTTCTACCTTCATGCATCTGGAGCACATGATCTTCAGATGTTGTGATCACAAACAGCAATGAAAACAGCAACGACGTGAAGGTTTTCTGTCTTTGAGAAGAAGTTTTCAAGGTTAAAGCAGGTACAAGGTACTTGTACTGTACTTTACTGAACTACTTATGAGGCTACTTCATTACGTACCTTTGAGAATTTGTGCTGTATTAAATTAAAACAAGATTTGATGTTTTTCTGATGATTTGTGAAACACACCAGCCTTAATGAGAAGTTTTAAGGAAACCACAGCGAATGCGCTCTGTGTTGTGTGGATTTAATGAACTTCAATAAATTGGCAAGGCTTTGAGGCTTAATATTTAAGTTTTCTATAATGTATGCATCACATGATGTAGCAGCATTTTCCCACGACTCTCCGTATTTATAAAACTCCTCTACCACTCACTCAAGCCAGGACTTCATTTAGGTCATTGCGAAGTCAACAATAATATCTCTTATCTCTTCAGTCACCGCACCAGTAATATTGCAGTGTATTGACATATTTGATGCTCTATCAACCTGTCACTGGAAAGCTACAGTAGGTAAGCAGCTTTTGGGGATTTTCATCATGTTTCTCTGATCTAGTTACAATGTGCTGATGAAAGTTTTCAGATAACATGCAGTAATATGCATTTGCAGCGGCCGTATCATTCCACATCGCAGGATTATGAGGATAATGGATTAGACGTTCTAACAGTTTTCTTGCTGAACATGGTGAGATAAATCAAGCAAAAGCCATTAAACGTCTGTGGTATGTTTATTAAATCAATATGACTCTCAAAGGAGGAACCGCATATCAAAAGGAACAGAAAAGACAGAGGGGGCTTTAAAACCAGCAAATGGTTGTGATGTGGAGTGTGCAAAAGGGTGATCATTTAATCCCTGAAATATGTCCCCTGTATTTTTTTTTCTGGCATATACAACAAAAACAGAATGCTCTCCAAATATGTTCTTTTACACATCACTGCCACACCTATAATAGTTGTAAAATATTGGCCTTTCAGATATCATTGCGTTGAAATTGCCCTGTAGCCATGATCACAGTATAAAGAGATCTGTGTAGCAACAATTTTCTCTCACAATAAAAGCCTCCTGAAGTTTCTACAGGCAGTAATACAGACACACCTAACAGTTTAGATTATTTCCAGAGAATTACCCGGATATAACAGCATCATCATGCTCCATCCTTTTGTCACACTCCTCGTCCTAATCTCCTTTGAGGAAGCCTCCTCTACCTAAACCTTTCTTCTCTTTGTGCCGTCCTCATAAAGAGACAAAGAGACTGAGTCTATTTTAGCTCAGCTGTTCTTCAGGGTTTTCAAGTGAAGCTTTACAGATATATTCTGTTCTCACATAACAACAAACACTGCACAGGAGCTATTATGGTGCAGTGTCCAATGGGAGAAAAACACAAACTTCATGCAAACGTACTCCCATAGTGCGCTTTACAAATCTGATCCACATGCTGCAAATAAGTTAAGTCTGACTTAACTGTGAGAAAATCTGAACAAACTCTGACACTTTTAACTGAAATAAACACACTGCTTTGTTCCCGAGATTCAGCCTCACAGGTATTTAATGTCTCAGTTCAATAACTAATCAAATCTAACAACTTCCAATCCTGTTCAATCCATTCGTCAGCGCATATAATAGACACTGGCTTTGGAATAACTGTAAATATCCCACGTGGCTGCCACATAATGAGGCGTGAATCCAAAGAAAATCGCAATAAATGTCGACTCTAAACAAAAAACATGCAATAGACAGATTACATAACGCTTACACGGCGCCCGGTGGGGTCTCCTTAAATACCGAGCAGTTAGGATGCCAACAAGTGTGTGCGGGGCAGCGGATGGGATTTCCTGTCTGAGGTCATTACACTGAGTCAGACTGTGCGCTGGGAGGTATGGACATCTCACATACTTTGCGGCGTCATCTGGGCGACTGCATAATGAGTCCCACAGAGTATTGTCCTCTTTACATCTCCAAACTGGCTGTGAGGCCCTCTGATGCCGTTTTATGTACTTGTTCATTTGTGAAGAGGAAGAGTGTGGAAAAGTATGAACAATATGGTAATGAGCTCGCTTAACCTTTAGACGTACAAGAGCCTCCTCCAGATGGAGATGTCGAACTCATCTGCTTGTTTTTTTATGCGAGTGAAACAGTGTAAGAAACTTTATGTTCATGTTTTACCACTTTAATTTATGTATTCGTATTTTTAAATGCACTCCTATAGACTGAAGCTCCCAGCTCCATGTACTGCGTTGACTCATGTAGCACGGCCTGCACCACAAGGATCAGCCACTGCTATATGTTTATATATAAGGCAATACTTGGTCTGTTGCCTGTCTACATTTGTACATTAATTCAGAAGAGAAATTCTGATACTTATTCACTGCAAAAATCGAAATTTACCAAGTGTATTTTTCTCATTTCTAGTCCAAATATCTCATCACACTTAAAATAAGACAGAATCACCTAAAGAGTAGCTTTTCGGTGAGACATAAGAACTTATTTTTAGACAATAGATCTGGAAAATCTTATTTCAAGAAATCTTACCAAGATAATTTTTATTTGTTCCATTGGCAGATTTTTGTGCTTAATTCAAGATTTTTTTTTTTGCAATGAGATGTTTTGACTAGAAATGAGAAAATACACTTAGTAAGATTTGGATTTTTTCCAGTGTTCTCGCCGTACACATGATCACATATTGGTTTCTGTTTCATTCGCCTGTACAGAACTGGGTCAAAAGGCTTTTGTTTACTCTGCACCTTATGCATGGAAGCAGCTACAGAAAGACTGGAAACTGAGTTAATTTTTTTTTTTTTTTTAACATTTTATTTGGGTGCTTCTATGAAAATTGTACCTAAAAGCAAGACACGGGGGCTAAAAATTCAAACCAGATGTAGCCTAACGTTATGAAGCACATTTAAAGCACTTTGGGTCTATTTTGAAAAGAAATACTTACTGAGATAAAAGAGAAACTATTTTTCAGATTAAACACATTTTTATATTATTTTTACACAAAACTCTGCATGTAACACGGTCAAAAGGACATGAAAATTATGTGCTACTATTTTTTTGAATACCTCTTTATTCTCTCACAGGTACATTTTGGGAATTGAACTAATTATGAAAGACAGTGTTTCACAAAAATGACCGATGTTGCAAAATCACTCACAATTTCTATGTGTTTAAATGGGCAGGTTCCGCATGTAATGTGAGTGGACATGATGGGTTACATGCAAAACCTGGAATGAGACTGCATGAAAAATCCACGTCTGGATTAGAAAAACAACTAGGATCATCAAACTTAACACAGTGTCTTTATTTATAATGGTATATAAGACCAATTACAGCCATGTTTTTCAGATCAAATGCACTGACACCTGGGTAGCTTTTCATGTCCCAATTTGGGTCCTCCAGTATTTTATTAATTATTCATTAATTCTGGGATGGCTCATAGCAAGAGTATAATTTTTTTTTTTTTTTTTTTTTTGCATTTATCTAAGGTCATCATTAGACACATCCTGCAGGGAAATATGTCTAAATGTCTCTTTTATTATTGGGTCTAAAAAAGCTGGCAAAGTGCCAGATACCAAAATGAACCCAGTTTCATAGAAGCACCCAGTTAGATATTTTCATTTTTCCACAAAACATTCCCTGACATAGGACCCTATGAATTAAACCACAAGTAAACAGAATGCAATAGACATACCATTGTTAACTGAATTAATTTTGTTGAGCGCTTTTAAGTCCAAACTCTAAGTTCTTGAGGCCGACTCCATAACTTGCACTTGTTTTTCTTAATCTGCTTGTGAATGTTATTTTTACTAACTGTTTATTGTCAATTGTGTCTATTATTTGTGTTTTTAACTGCATAATCCTGTGACTGTGTGTTGTATTTGCTGCTGCCTATCTTGGCCAGCACTTCCTTGTAAAAGAGGTTCTTAATCTCAGTGGGATATTTCCTGGTTAAATATAGCTTAAATAAAAAAAAAATAAAAAAAAAATAAAATAATAATAATGTCACGTTGCATTCTTTATTCTTTATACCTCTTATTTATTCTTATTCTATTTGTACTTGTTATTTTGTTAAATATGACATTTAACAAGGTGACAGAGAAGCTGTATCTCACTTCTCTATGTGTTGTGCATCTAGTGAATTGACAATAAAGAACCTTTGAATCTTGCATTTCAGCAGCTCCGTGTTTATCACTGGATTTTGGGTTCATTCCGGAGGACTCATGGGACTGTGCTAGTCAGTCCATTAGGACTTACAGGACACTGGTCAAACTCAAGACCCTATTCCACCTGTCCAATCCCCTAAATCCTCAGGAGTGCTTTGTGCTACTGGCTGTGACAGCAAGAGTGAAAATACTGTAACTAATGCTGTAGTTGTCATGTACCTTCTAATATCCCTAGGTGATGCAGGCATGGGTGATTTATTATTATCTAACGATGACTTTTACAAGAGTTGGGAATTGGGGCCAAGGTCAGTGGATCAAATGGGATTTGTGGTGAGTAAAATGTCAGGCGTTGAGTCCGGTACTTTGGTGTGATGATACAACTGTACACACTACAGATAGACACTACAAGCTCGCTCCACTTTCCTCTCATTTAACATGTTTACTCTGCAGGAATGAAACCTCGTGTTACATGGAATTAACAGCCTGCTACCAACCTTCAGTTGAACCAAAAGAATACTCAAGTTTCTCTACTCAGCAAGACAATTCAAGGCATTTCTCTCCCTAACAAAGTATATCTGTATTAGGAATTCTAACATTCAGAGACTGGTATCCATGTACAGCTAAACACCCAAATGTTAAAGGAGTGATATTTGGCTTTTTTAAAAAATGGAATTATGCATTTTCAAACATTTCCCTGTGGTCTGCATAAACTGTAAATGCTATACTTGGGTCTGAATTCTTCATTAATTCAACTCCACAGGCCCATCTTCAACCCTATTTCTGAGGAATGACACCAGAAAGGTGGTTTTGAGCGCTGGCCCTTTAAATGCAAATAAACCACTTCACACCCCACCCCCTTCAGGTTGTTGGCTGTGCTGCTCTGTCTCATTCAGCCAACAACTGAACATTTTAGGTAATCGGCTCAAAGTTTGGACATATTTTCAGTTTTTACTACAACCGCTGGTGCTGATAAACAAATATGAAATGTTTGTCAGAGAAGTCTTGACCTTATCTGTGCAAATGTGACGTAACTAGTTATAGATGTAACAAATTAAAAAGGAATTAAAACAGGTGGTAGAAATCCACTAGATTTTTGCCAAAATTAGTATAAAGATAGCTTTGCAGCACCTGGAGGATTCAAATTCAAACTTTATGAACTATTACACTGGAAAAAATCAAAATATTATCAAATGTATTTTTCTCATTTCTAGTGAAAATATCTCATCACACTTAAAATAAGACAGAAACACCTAAAGAGTAACTTTTCAGTGAGATATAAAGAACTTTTTTTAGACAATAGATCTTGAAAACCTAATTTCCAGAAATCTTACCAAGATAATTTTCACTTGTTCCATTGGCAGATTTTTTTTTTTTTTTGCTTGAATTAAGCAAAAAAAAAAATCTTGAATTAAGCAAAAGAAAAATCTGCCAATTGAACAAGTGAAAATTATCTTGGTAAGATTTCTGGAAATTAGGTTTTCAAGATCTGTTGTCTAAAAATAAGTTCTTATATCTCAATCTTAAGTGTGATGAGATATTTTGACTAAAAATGAGAAAAATACACTTAGTAAGATTTTGATTTTTACAATGCAGGGTCCCCAAATATACAAATAAATGTATTTGACTAATAAAGACTAATAAAAGTGGGTTTAGCAAAATATGACCCTTTAAAACAGTGTGCACTAGAACTATACAATGATACAATTTGGGTTGATAGACTGTTTCCAACCTCTCTCGATGAGTAAAATCTGATTTATTCATATACAATCATTAGTACAGGGTTGTGAGATACTGGGATAATACCAGTGTTGAAAATAACGACTGAGCCGCTGCTAGTACTGATACGAACGTTATTTTCTGACCTTCATTATGAAAAATAATTCAACTGTTTTAAATTAATCACACTATCTTTGAGTGAGCACCAGTGTAATCATACAAATTTATGCAGTGACCTTCAAGAAAACACAAAAGACGAAATATCAGTCACTGTCATTAGCTGGATATCTTTTACTTATATTCAGCGGCACAAACAAGGCTGATTTGGGCTGATACCAATGTTCTTTAGCAGGGTTTGATGTTCACTTTTGCTCATCAGCCACTGTGGCCTGTGGTTTTTCAAGTTAAAAGCCACTTAGCATTTTTTACTAAACACAATTTTGTTTTTGGGAAGTTACATTTGATGTCATTAGAGGAAACTATGACTTGTAAAATTTACTTGAACTAAATTCAGAACCTTTTTGAATAAGTCATAATCCAATATTTTGCTCTGAAAAGATTGTGTGTAAAGCTCTTGTTTTATGAAAAACAGACATAAAAAGAGTAGCTATTTAGTGCTTATAATAAGTGATGCTGGGGTGTAGAGGATTAATTGAAAAGATTAACACAAACAGCAGCAGATTAAAATGATGTTTCATACTAAATAGAACCATTTAAACAGAGCAAATAATGAACAGAAGCCTAAGTCTAACACTGGGGGGGTCAAACATATGGCCCGTGGGCCAAAACCGGCCTGCCAAAGTGTTCAATCCGGCCAGCGGGAAGAATTTGTGAAATGCAAAAATTACTCTGAAGATATTAACCATCAATGGTGTTAAAATTATTTTAGTTCAGTTTCCACATACAGACAATTATGATCTCAAGTGGGTCAGACCAGTTAAATACTCATAATAAACCAACAAGTAATGACAACTACAAATTTTTCTTTTTGTTTTAGTGCAAAAAATGAAAGTAACATGACAGTGTTTACATTTACAAACTATACCTTCACAAAAAAAGTGAATAACCTGAACAAATATGTCTATGAAATGTCCTAAGAGAATTAAATGTAATTTTAACATCATGTCGTTAATGTTTCTCAAGTTTTTGTTAATTTTTATGCGTGTTATTGCTTAATTTGATCATATTTGTTGACTTTTTGGGTTTTGTTTTTGCTTTATTTTTGTTCATTTTGTTCATGTTTCTCAAATTTTTGTGAAAGTTTTCCTCTTGTTATTCATTATTTTGTTCATATTTGTTGTTTTTTTTTTCTGTAAATTGTGTTCATGTTTCTCAGATTTCTCAAAATTACTAAATGCTTTGTGTATTTGTAGATAAACTGAGACAGAATGTTAAAATTAAAATAGTTTGTAGACATAAATATTTTCATCATGTAATTGTACTTCTTTCATTCTTAAACATAGACAAAAGTAAGGAGTTGACATTATTCGTAGGTTATTATTCTATTTTTATGGTTTTTTATTTTACTGGTCCGGCCCACTTGAGATCACACTGGGCTGTATGTGGCCCCTGGACTAAAATGAGTTTGACACTCATGGTCTAACATAAGCCTCCCTCAAATAAAGGCCTGGTACGTTCTGTGGCTGAGAAGTAACTCCGGACACACCGTTGGAGGAAATACAGTCACCTTTATAAAATTCAGCCTGACAAAGTGGCTAGTGTGAGTGGGTATATTACCTGCCATTGATGAAATCTACCTGCATTTGGCCTTTGGGCAGGCGTTAACGTCAAGCCCTGATATCTATGATCTATGATCTAGAAGTGTGACCACTAATTTGTGATCCTCCATAAACTGTTCCTTAAACGCCTCTATCAGCCGCCGCCTGTCGCCAGATCTCGCATCCAAGCCTTTTGCAAAGCTTTAGGCTGATAGCGAGCATGAGACGTGTAAAAGTGCAACTAGGGATGAGAACAGGAAAGGGATGGTTTAAGGTGAGTTCCTGGTTCCTGGCTAAGAGGTTTTCTTTCTTTCTTTCTTTCTTTCTTTCTTTCTTTCTTTCTTTCTTCTTTTTTTTTTTTTTATTTATTTTTTTATTTTTTTTAAACAAGTTGTGAAATTGCCTGTTTGTGAAACTGCCAAGTGTTTTTCAGAAGTCAAACAGAGACAGGGATGCGTGATTACACCAGTAATAACATACTGAATTGGACTGCATTGCAATACAGGTCAATCATACACTGCAAAAATCCAAATCTTACCAAGTGTATGTTTCTCATTTCTAGTCCAAATATCTCATCACACTTAAAATAAGACATAATCACCTAAA
>JAPQRP010000018.1:13105021-13117314 GCA_037367295.1 Apogon hyalosoma
ACAGACAGACAGACAGACAGACAGACAGACAGACAGACAGACAGACAGACAGATAGATAGATAGATAGATAGACAGACAGACAAAACACAAGAGAAATCACTCAGCACTTAATAAATTAGAAGTATAAGAACAGACCTAGATTTAAAAAAAAAAAAGGATAATCACACTGTAATGTTCAGTATGATGAAAGTGCAAAATGACATTTAAGTGCATAAAACTCATAAAACAGATTATTTTGACAGTTGGTCCAAATAACACTAGTCGCTTTTCCATTGGATATATGCGCAAAACTTTAATGATATTTACTAAATGTCGAAAAAACAGAAGTGTGTAATGTCGTTTTTTCCATTAACTCCCAAATGCGATGATTTGTTTAGTTATTATCGTGAGATGACACGAGAAGTCGTTCCATAAACATGGCGACGAACGTAAATATCGTGTTGATTTAGATATATTCATTATTATTATCTACTACCCTCTATCCCGTACTAAATTAAAAAAAATTATTCCGTTTCCTGGTGTGTCCACACATGCCACGTCGTGTTTCTTTTAAAACTCTTCTTCTTTGTTTGTTGTAACGTTCATCAACATCCATTTTTTTAATTCACCTGATTGTAGCTGTGAAAAAAGGTCTTTCCATTGCAGTTTTGCATAATAAAGCATTTGCGCTACGCCAGAAAAAACACCTCTTGCCAGCGCAAAAACTTTTAATCGAAAAACAAGAGTTTGGGCGAAATTGTGGTTTTTTTCCATTAGGTAAATTTTTATGCGCAAGTTATATTCGCGCAATTTGAGGGTTAATGGAAAAGTGACTACTGTCTTATGATCTCCCCGTGCTGCATCAGCTGACAGTTTACATTATAGCTGTTAGCAGCTTAGTCTGAACATGGATCAGCAAAGAGCCAACTTAGCAAAGGTAATAACATCCCATAATAAATGTATACCTTCATAAGCCTCATAATATCATTCACCCGTGTGGAAGAAATGCTGCCATTTCAGCATCCAACTCCATTCTTTTCATTCAGAGCTGTGTCCAGTGGTGAAAACAACAACAGAGCTTCTAGCTATTATGGCTGAAGGTTCACTGTATAAATTCGCTTGTGTCCTTAACATGATGTTTGAGTTGCTCTTGGATTCAGTTATTTATATATTTTTTTTTACATGAGCTAACTCCATTTCTAAATGACCTTCTACATCCATTATAACAGTCTGTACATTAATTTCTAAGTGGAGGACACTGGTAAATTCTTTCCTTTTTGTTCTCTGTAGACAACACTTGCTAATATTATTTGAAAACTTGACTTAGTTCATGGGAACAAACCAAACACAAACTTCATGTGCACACATCTAAAATACTGAACCTTTGAGTTACAATAGGAGAAATGATGTGCCGGTAGTAAGAATGAATACTGCTATCTGTTTTTAGCCTAAATGCCCTTTACCACAAACCAGAATACACTGCATTGAAAGCATACTGTATTGCTCTCTGCATTATTTAGTTTCTTGCTACCTGCACAGATTAATCAACATGTATTATGGGAAATTACTGCACAAAGAAGAACCCAGGAGAGAACTGCAGCAACAGGCAGAAATAATAACACCATAACTTAAACCATTTGTATTTTTTCCTGCAACATATTGAATAAGTAGCCATGCAATAAATAACAGATTTATTTGGACTACGGGGAATATTTCTGTCGGTAAGAATTTATATAAAAAGGGCAAAAGTTATTCGAAATCCACCAAAAGCATGTTTATTTCCAGAATATATTTATGACCCTCAGGCTAAAGAGTCATCTCGTGGTAATAGCTGCAAGGATGGGAGGTGTCTTTAATGTAGCAATTGGAGAGGGAGATGATTGTTTGCATGCAGCATACTAAATGCAACAACCTCCAGGTAAACAAACAAAAAAAAAACAAGAAAAATGGGGGAGAGAGAAAAGATGTTTTCTGTGGGCTCCATAACTCTAAACCTCCTGCTGAAGGTAGGATCAGCAGGTAAGAACATCAGTCACTTGCACTCAGATATAACATAAAACCTGCGCAACAGTTCTGCACTTTCTTTGAGAACTTAAAGAGGAGAGAAAATATGTGCCTCCACTTTAAAGTCAGTGCACAAACACATCTGACTAAAAAGGCTACAAGAGGTTTTACTGCCTTTTGCATCCTCTAACAGGTTAGTTGTAATGTAAGATGAGTGCATTTGTAATTAACATATAATCTCAACCAATATTGATGTTACTTTATCCTTCTATACTTATTCATGGAATTTTACACAAATGAATGAGACCAGATCACAGAAGCATTTCAAGCAATCCTTTGTGTTGTTCATCAAAAGAAATGGAGAACAAATAAAGGTCTGAAAAGAAAAAAAAAAAGAGTCTACAACTGGAACCATCGTTGGTGCTCAATACACAATACCCAGAGGGGCTTTGAAGGTCTTTCATAAATGTGTTCTGGTTTGAATAGTGAATCCAAAGCAGATTATTGGAGAAATCATTGAAGCTGTCAAAAAAGAGCGTGTATAAACATTCTGTGTCTCCCCACTCAAGGTCTTTAATGTACGCCCATGGACGAAGTATGATTTGAAGGCGAGTCTTCATTCAAAGCACTCCTCAAATGTGCTTTCTTGCCCACCCTCTTATCAAATGTTAATTGTTTTTCTACATGTAAGCACTGCTAGTAAGCACTTTATAGTGAGCAGCATTTTTTAAAATAAGCTTTAATGTGAATCCATCAACCTTCCTATTTGAAATGTTCCTCGGTTCCTTGCTGTTTATACATAGCCGGGTATTTTGAGAAAATGGAAATTTCCCCCTCTCCATTTTCAAAGAAACCTTGTGCAGACATGCTCATTTTCGTAAAACTCTGCGCTTACACACCCCTGTGTATTTATACTGTAAAGAGCATACCAGGCCTGTAGATGGCAGTGTAGTGGGACGATCGAGTACCATTAACCAATCAGAATCCTGAAAAGAATCACAATGAAATGTCACTTCTGCTATGAACCTATGGAGATGTAGTTTCAAAATGTAGCATAAAAGCCTTATTTTATATCAAGTAAATTCATGAGGATCCTGTTAAGCAGATGCAGCGGCTGCTAATTAGCTACGATGCTAACATGCTACCAAACTTCCTTTTTTTCTCATTTAATACTTGTATCTTCACTTATCAGCTCCATCCTCTTCCTCTAAACTGTACCATCACATGTGAACTTGGTAAAATATTTCCTTTGAAAACTGTGATGTCTGTCTGAGCATATCCACTTCCGCGTTTCCCTCTGTTCATACGCAAACGCGAAAACGGAGATGTGCAGAAATCTCCACTTTGGCCGGAGTTTTTAGAAACCTTTATTTTTGGTGCACGTGCCCGTCATTGTCAGGTAAACCATAGGCACAAACACAGAGAAAAATCTCCATTTTCACAAATCCCCGGCTACGTGTAAACAACCTCTGAGACTGATCTTTTGTCCACCTACTGCCTTCAAATGTAGTGTATCAAGATTTAATTTTCCAGTTGAAAGACTTTTATTCTTTTATCTATTAAACTTGAATTTAACAAAACCTTAAGATTAACATAAAGCTGTGATGTGTAACTAAACCAAAAACATGTCATGTGACCATCTGTCAAGGATTTTGTTCTATGTTTTGCTAATGTTAATGTAAGTATTTAAAATTATTTGTGGCTTTTTCAACAGAGTGAGAATGCATAGTTCTATTCTATTCTATTCTATTCTATTCTATTCTATTTCTACCTATGACATCAGATTTTCATTTGTAATCATTGCAAAAAACAACAAATCCCATGATCCCATGCTTCTTCACAACATTATCAATCCATGTCTTTTACTATTGTTTTGATTGAGAAATCCAACAGCAGTAAACAAAATGTGTTTATGTGACACTTATAATCGTTCTTATTCCTATACAAAAGGGTAAATGATAGTGAATTTAGTGCAGACATGCAAATTAAGTCCACATTTACACAGGCTCCTGACAACGATAAACACAGGATACACTGATCTAAACCTACAGTGCAAGAGGGTCATTTGAAACCTGATATCTTTTCCGCAACTTCAATGAAGAATAAAAATGGATGAAGACCTAAAAAGCTGAGTGTTAAGTCAGGCATATAGACCTACTCAGAGTGAGATTAATCCTTCACCACAAAGTCACTTGTCAGAGCAAAGTGAACATGGTTTGCTCAGTTCAGCCGTGGACTGTAATTCTTCACTGTCAGTAGATTTAATGAACAGCTTTCAAGATTAGAGAATTAAATAATCACTGATTTGTTCAGTCAAAACTGGAAGAAACCCGTCATGTACTCTATGTAATTCGGTGCACGGTGTTACAATTGAAAAGGTAAAGCAGCTAATCATTTACAGTAATGTGCAGTTATCGCTCGCAACGATGAACATAGAACAGTGTTGTCATGAAGAAGATTGATTTAATGATACAAAATGAGAGAAAAATGAGATGAGTTGGCCTGTGAGTGGATTTCCAAAGCTCCAAGCAAGCCTCAGGGCTTCTTCTCATGTGCACCTGCCTGTATACTGTATGTCTTTGTATGTAACATATGGTACTTGGATGCATTTGTTGACACAAAGCCTATTCTCTTCTTAAAGGTTCAATATGCAGGAGTACTGATTATGTTTGCTTAGGGTTTTTACGTGCTGGGAGAAAGACATTTGTTGATATAAGCTGACTCTATTTCTAAGCTAACAGCTGTCTTCGTTGCGCTCAGTCTGTGTAGTCATTGCTATGTAAAAGACTAGATGGGGTTTTCTGATCCCAGACCAGCATACACACATAGGGACCTGTATGTAGGGACAGTGGCAGCTGGAGACATGGGAGGTTGACCAACAAACTTTGTTGACTTCCACACCAGACTTTACCAGAATTCCTATCCTATTTTAAATCAAAGGTCTGGACAGGGAAACAATAAAAAGAGAAAAGCTCTTCTGACCTTTTTCTCTAACCTCACCCTGCCTATGTTTCAGCCAAAATTCAACAGGTATGTACTATTTTTAATGCTATCAACTGCATTTCACGTCCACAAATTTCATCTACAGCCAGCCAAAATAATGTATACACACATCAGGAAAAGAAAAACTTGCATAAATATTTCAATACCAAATTAAATTTGATATCACAAGATTAATACAAGTCACCAGTACTGTTAGCTTGGAAATATTGTCGATTAACATCTCCAACTCCTAGAACAACACAGACTCCAACATAAACTCCCTGTAAGAACACCAACGCACATGAACCTTAGATATTGAACATTTCCGTCAGGGGCCACCACCTACATTTGTTGAAGGGCAGGTACTTGGATATAACGATCTGATGACATTTCTTCAGCGGCGTTCCCAATCTAACCCACTGTACGTATACACGAATGGGATATTACTATAATTTAAGCATCTTACTATTAAAAATGATGGAGTGAAAGAGCGAGAAAGAAAAAGAAAATATATAAACTCAGCATCCATCTGCTTTGCTGTACTAAGTGATGTAGACCGCTGAGTTTAAAACACTTGAACGCACCATAGGATGCAACACGTATATTAAAAACATCACTTAATGATTCCAAACTACTGTCATCTTGTTTGTTTTTGGACTACTTCAGTATAGTACATAAAATGTTACATATCCTAAATAACTGCATGCATTTTTTCTCCTCATATTTTATGTGTTTATTAATATTCTTGGGCCAGATGGAAAGCTTTGGTGGGCTGGACGTAGCCCATGGGCTTCCACTTGATGATCAGTGATTACAATATGTATCTGTTCCAGATTTGTGCAAAATATCATGGCAGATATTTGGAAGTAGATTCCACCGACAACTGCTCGCTGCTCATCCTCTTTGATCAGAACCCTCTGTTTTATCTCTGTCAGCCTTTGGGGTTCCTAATAAGTGCGTCCTTCTGATTCTCTGGCTCCACCACCTGTCTGAACTTGCTGCTCGCTGCGCCTGAGTGTGACTCCTCTGGCCTTTATGTGATTGTGGACAAACCCTAATGACTACTCAACAATCACAAACCTGGCCTCCATTGAATACCGAACCGCAAATTGAGCAATCATTATAATGGCTGCAGGAATGAGGCCAATTTGGCAATTAATTAAACCCTAAGTTTAATTATCTTAATTGAAATACTTAATAAAGAGTTACATAGCTAGGTAGCGTGTTGTCTCTTATTGTATTATAAGTTAGTCATTTTTTTAATTTGTCACAGTCTCTTTCATCCGGAATAGATAATAGTACATTTAAGCTCTCTTCAGAAGAAAATCCTGCTTCTAGAGGAATTAAGAAACAGCATGAAAGCAAATTAAGTCTCAGAACCATATGTATTTGCATGTTTTCAGCCAGAATGCTAAAATGATATAAGGCTGCCCATCAGAATACTAAACCCAATTCTACCCCCTTAGTGCTCAGCCAAGTCTCCATTGACTGTCTTTGACTTGTGAAGATCTGGATGCATGATTGGCAACAGTTTAATGAGGGTCCATGTACCTTTGATTACAAGGCCCTACTAATGAACCACAAGCCAGTTTTGCCCTATTAGTGGAGAATACAGTCCCGGCTACCTCGGGTAATCAGTAGTGCTGCGTGTCCAAATGCCAGTCAAAGGGTACACTTGATATTTCATGCAACTCCCTGAGGAAAAGTCTAATCATGAATTCATACTTTTAGGTACAGTTTCTCTGGGGTAATGTCATCATCTCCATCTGCCAAAGTTACTGATAGAATAGTTGTGTTTATTGATGCTGTGCCACAACTCATTAAACCTTAAAATCCTACTGTGTTTAGCCTTTGTGGCTTCAACCTTCCTCCTGCGTAAAGGGAGACCCACGGCTCTGGCAGAGTTGAGAATATCACCCCAGTACAGGCGATGGTTTCCAGTAGCCTGAGTGTTCACAGATCTGTTAACCAAGGGCTGGCTCAGTCTCAATACACTCGTGCTTTTTGGTACAGCGGACCATTTTTAACATTAAATTGTGTTTCCACAATGAACTCATAAACACCCAGTGCTACTTTTGTGGCAGTTCCTAAAAGTTCTCTAGTTTGAGCTTTTCTTAAGTAATTTATCACTCTTTATTTTAATATTATGCTCAGCATTTTGCATTTTTAAAGGGGTCATGTTTATCTAAACCCACTTTCATTAGTCTTTGGTTTATTTATTTGTGTATTTGGACCCTAAAAGTTCATAAAGTTTGAATTTGAACCCTCCAGGTGCTGCAAAGCTATCTTTATATTCATTTTGGCAAAAATCGAGTGGATTTCTACAACCTGTTTGAATTCCTGTTTAATTTGTTGTGTCTGTCTAGTTACGTCAAGACATTTGCACAGATAGTCAAGACTTCAGATGAACATTTCTCCGAATATGACATAATTGTTTGTCAGCAGCAGCGGTTGTAGTCCATACTGAAAATATGTCTAAACTTTGAGCCAGTTACCTACAATGTTCAGTTGTTGGTTGTATTAATGAACACAAGTGGCTGAATGGAACAGAGCAGCACCGCCAACAACCTGGGGGGTGGGGTGTGAAGTGACTCATTTGCATTTAAAGGGCCAGCGCTTAAAATGACCTTTCTGGTGTCATTATTCAGAAACAGGGCTGAAAATGGACCTGTGGAGTTGAATTAATGAAGAATTCAGACCCAAGCAGAGCATTTACAGTTTATGGAGACCACAGGGAAATGTTTAAAAAAAAACCTAAATTTCATTTAAAAAAGCTAAATAAGTGAAAATCAGGTGTTTTCCTATATTTAATTCACTGATTTCATTCATTCATTCATTCATTCATTCATTCATTTATTTGTTTTGAGCAGAAGGAAAAAAATAGGCACTTTTTGTGTACAAGGAACTAATGGCAGAGCAAATACATCAATAAATAAAGATAATCAAGATGTTATCAATTGCAAGTTACTAGTAATAACAACATAAATTCAATATGTGCTGCTCAAAAAGGAGTGGGAAGAAGAAAACTTATTGAATCCCACCCTTATTTCATATTACACAACATAACACATTATGTTTGCTTCCTTAATGATAAAGTAACATCTGTTTAGAGTCCTAATAATGTAATTAACAGATAGTCAACAGATTAGGAAACTGATGTAAATTACACATAGTAACTATCTATATGATAGTCTGCAGAGCTTAGATCATGTAGATGTTCATAAAATCTCAAATTAAAGTTGACATTTATTACATCAAAAACAGAGAAAATGGAAGAAAAAGTGACTTTCTCAGGGAAACAGATATTTTTCTATATTTAATTTATTAATCATGTAGCTGTCCATAAGAGCTCAGATTAAAGTTGAAGGTTTTTTATATCAGAAACAGTGAAAACTAAAAAAGTGACCTTTTTTTTTTTTTTTAGCAAATATATCAATAATTGAATATAAACCATGTGTCTCCATCCACTGTCATTGATCCAACTCCATGAGTTTTACTGGTGAATCAATGTTGTAGAAGATGATGGTGTTTCCACAGTTACTACGGAGCCTCTAAATGTCCAAACGGGTTGTTTCTGATGACCATGAAGAGATGACAAAGTACATTTTACACCAATTATTTACATGTATTGATAGGATTAGTGGATCAACAGGTATTAAACTTTTTATATCAGTAAATGATTTTGGTCGCTGGTGGATGTTTGGGTCTTTATGGGTTAAACCATAACATTCCTTGAACAGACTGAAATTTTACTAGACTAATGCCAATGCACATTCCTGATGAAAATTTTAAGATCAGTTGAAAAACTGCAAGAATGTACATTTTCCAATGTTGGATCTTAAGAAGAGTCTAAGTAGAAATGCAAAATGCAAATAGAAGAAATGGGAGTGAGACAAAAAAAACGTAAGCAATTTATTAAAAACAACAATTAAACTGAAACAGGCGGTTCATCAGCTGATCAAAGGTTTAAGAACGCAGCCTTTATTTGGATTCAATGTCATTTTCTGTCAGGTATTCACACTCTCATGGCCTCCTGATGGCAAAGGTATAAAAGCTTTCTCTCTCTGAACGTGGTTGGATTGCTGAGCTGCATAAGGCCTCTTGCAAGGCACAATTGCTTACTCATTTTTTTTTTTTTTTGTCTCACCCCTATTTCTTCTTTTTACATTTCAAAACCCTGCTTCTAAGATCATCACCTAAAAAACTCTACTCTACCTGATAAACTCTACTTCTTAAGATCCAACAGTGAAACATGTGAATTCAAGCAATTTTTTAAGTGGTCTTAAACTTTTGATCATGAGCGTATACAAAGTAGCGAGGTATCTGGAAAAACTCCTATTTTCTCATGGTTTTTTTTTTTGCCTTTCATCCACAAAAACTCTGGCCAGAGTACATATTTTGAAAAACTCCATCCTGGTGTGTGTAAAGGGAGAGTTATAGAGACAAAAAAAATGCATCAATATCACGTGCGCGACCTTTTTTTTTTTTTTTCTATCCTAAACCAAACCCCATGATTGCGCTCTACAGGTGTATTTATGTAAGTTTGTGTTGATGAAAACTGTTCTGAAAATGATCTGATGTGTACGACATTATCAGTGAACATGGAGGCAGGGAAATATCAGTTCCTATAAATACCCAGCTATGTGAAAACATGGCCCTAAGGCACAGAACAGGACTGCACTTCACTGCGCTCTAAATCCAGTCGTCTAACCTGAGCTCATTTTTCATTTAATACCAGATTTAACCTTTACTGGGAAATTTTAACTCTATACTTGATAAAGAATTTTGCATGAGGAGGCATAGAGAGACACTGAAGACTGACACAGAAGACTCTCTGGAGGTATTCTATCATACAAACCTTATATAATACAAATATCATAACTCAGTCATTAATCCAAGACGGATAATAGTCGACCTGTAACCCAATTACATGGCAAACCTAGGGAAAGCATAGCTAATGATGCACATATGCACATTCATAAAGGAGACACAGGCTGAGAACTTTGGAACAGTATGTCCAAACTTGGAGCGGCAGACCTATTGCGTCCAGATCCAGATAAAGAACAGAATGTCTGCAGAAGCTGCACATCATGGCCTGCATCTTGAACTCAGAACTAAGCGATGGCTACGTTCGACTTCATTAGAAATAATACACTCATTGCTTTGGCAACGTATTAGATTTTTGTGTTCTCGCACGTAAAAAAAATCATTTAATTGAATCGAGTTTTTGTTACTGTAGAATGAGCTGTTTACATCCACATAATCTGCTGTGCCGTATCATGTTTTTATAAGAGAGTTTTGTTTTTTCTCTCCTGTTTTTTGGTGCGTTGTGTGCAGCGTTAAGGTGTCTTACTACATGTGGAAAAGCCCAAAATAGATAAATACAGAGAGGCGAGGACTGTTAACAGCATCAGTTGCAATTTTCCATTAAACCACTAAATCTCACACACTGACCCACCACACACTAAATGTTTATTTTGAGGTATTTTGCTTCACTACAATCTCAACTGCTTCTGCTACAAAATTTTATAAAGTCAACCTGAATTATGTACTTGGAGAGGACGTCATCTCAGACCTGGCAGATACAGGACTCTAAATGATGGGAATATCAATGTGATCAAAATATATGATAAAATAAAGTAGCTAAATAACTTTCTGTCAAGGTAGGTTATAAATAACTTATCATTACTTTTTTTTTTTTTTAGTGGAGAAGGTATGGAGTACATTGGACTACTTTTCTTTCTTTTTTTCTTTTTCTTTTTTACTAAAACTCATTGTAAACTGTTTTCATATTTTCCACTAACATGTTATATTTTAATTTCTGGGGATGATGCAAAACGTGAATATGAAGTTATTTGATGTGTTTGTGTCAATATAACATGTTCTATTACAGAAGGACCAAGTATTCTGCCTGATTCACATGGTCATTGTTTTACTAAAGACAACATTAACCCCATAAAGACCCAGTGCTACTTTTGTGGCACTTCTCAAATGAGTTTTTCTCTAGATTTAACCTTTCTTAAATGATTTATCACCATTTATTATAATATTAGTGTCTGTATTTTGTATTTTTTTTCAGTGAAAATCATGTATTTTCCTATATTTAATTCACTGATCATGTAGATGTTTTTCAAAGCTCAGATTAAAGTTGAGGATTATCATATCAGAAAAAGAGAAAACTAAAAAAAACAGTCACTTTATCAGCACATCTATCAATAACTGAACATAAACCAAGTGTGTCCATCCACTGTCATTGATCCAGCTCTATGGATTTTACTGGTGAATCAGTGTTGTAGAAGATGACAGTGTTTCCACGGTAACCATGGAGCCTCTGAACATCCAAATGGGTCATATCTGCTGACCATGAAAAGATGACAAACTGCATTTTACACCAATTACGTACATGGACTGATAGGATTAGTGGATCAGAAGTTATTAGACATTTTAGATAAGTAGACGATTTTGGTTGCCGGTGGCTGTTTTATGGAAGTAAATCAGTCTCATCAAACTTTGAATTATGAAAGCCATTGACTTTCTAGCACTGATTTTTTTTTGCATTGAAATTAAGTACTTGAATTTTTTGTTTCTGAATTCTACTCTTCATATTTTCAATACCCCATTTTCACTTTTATTTGTCAATGTTCAGAAATTCAGAATAAAAAATTCAAGTAATATAAATTCAAGTTAGTCAAATTCAGTAGGTTGAATTCAGATGCCAAAATTCGAGGTATAAAATTCAGATCAAACATCCAGGAAACCAAGGATACGCAATCGATTCTATCTCAAGTCGAATCAACAGCCAGCCAATCAAGTTATGTTAGGTTGGTCATGTGACGTTGATGCAGGAAGTTGATTTTTTTAAAATGTGAAGTTAAAATTTTGAATTTATGAACACTGAAAAATACAAGTGAAATTGGGGTATTGAAATATGAAGAGTTGAATTCAGACAAACAAGTGGTGCCATGCACAACAAACCCCACCCCTTGCATTTATTGTAGCTTATTTTGGCGTCAATCCAGCTGATGTCATTATGTCTATGCTTGTGCTGATGTCAGTATATTAATTACCTCTATATATGTGCCAAGTTTGAAGTAAATTGAAACAAAATTAATGTTTTTATAGACATGTGAAATTTTGCCCATTATAAGTAAATGGGAGAAAAAAAAGATGTAAAAAATTTCATAAAAAATTTGAACTTTGACCTACTTTCCTCAAAATGTAATCACATTTATTCTGGGTCACTGGCAATATATAAACCCAATTTGGTATGAATTCAACTAATAGTTTTGCTGCTACAGACATTTGAAATTTTGCCCATTATAAGTAA
>JAPQRP010000018.1:13140680-13155316 GCA_037367295.1 Apogon hyalosoma
CATTATATTTGTCCAAACAAATGGACCTTTAGTTGTACCAGGCATTAAAATGAACAAGAAATTGAAGAAAACAAGGGCGGTCCGATAATTTTTTCTGCAACTGTAGGCATTTAGTTTCATTATGGAGGTTGAGGCATTCATTATTTTTACCCAATGGTGTGTCTTTATGCAGAACAGTGTCATTCTTTGGGTTGGTCCTTGTAACTTCAATAATAAATATCTCTTTTTCCATCATCCTCTGAAACTTTGTAACACCTATGGATTGGATGGCTCAAACTTTTGCTCATACTCATGGTTCCAATGTGACGTATCCTGACTTTGGGGTTTCTTCCTTAAGTCCTGCAAAAAGGCTGATCTCTGAAGTTAGCGTCGATGTAGACTTTAACGTCAACGTACCAAGGCCTCTTATGTGACTCTTTGCATTTGGATGTGAAGTAGATTTTTTTTTTAAAGATGTATTTGACCCCCACCACCCTAATGAGGATTAAGTAGTTTCAGACAATGAATGAATGTATTTATTTTCAGTTACATACATTTACAGAACAAAGATTATTTCAAAAAAACATTGTTCTCACTATCTGTAAAGGTTTGTTTTTATATATTCTATTTCCCTCCTTTGAATTGTCCAGAATGCCGGCAATGCAAAAGTAGTAAACGTACATAAATAAATCAAAATTTAATTATATTCGTCAATTATGCAACACTTAAACTGTTTTGTATATATAGAAGTTTATTTCGTAGTTTTACTTTAGCTCCTTGCTATCATTATTATTATTATTATTATTATTATTAATTTTTTTTTTAAATATACAATATTTAGACATTTCACGGTACAGGATCTTATAAAAAGTTGAACAGCAGGCTCATAAATTGCCAGCTTTATTTATTATAATAACAACTTTTCATTTAGTTATAGGTTCTGGGCATTTTTTAATATGCATTTCCCCAAACTTCAACACAGTATGACAGATTTGGCATTACTAGCACATCGACCCGTGGGGATCCACAGGTTCTAGATGTGGTAGTTTTTATGCTGTTGTGTATTCGTGCATGCTGTACCGCATTTATCCAGCAGTCATCACCAAAGCGTTCTAGACACAGCAACATGATTGTAAGGCTATTCTATTCCAAAATTACTAATGTCTCCCAAAATACTGGTCCTATCAACTTGCCGTTTTCGTTGGTTTGTTCCTTGACTAAAAATACATATGTATGCCAAACTGCAGCAGTCAGCTCTGTACAGATTTTGTGTGAATCCCAAGACACACACACCTATATACACACACACACACACACACACACACACACACACACACACACACACAAAGGCTGCTTGGCTTTTATAACAGACAAGTGACCTGTACACTATGAACAGACATTTCTCACTTAATAAATGTCTTGGTTTGTACAGAATAGATATAGATTTAGACATTTTTTCATGTTCTCTTTCAATTTCACTTCCATCAGTTTTCCTTGCTACAGACAAATACATAACTTTTGCTTTGCTTTCATTTATTGATAACTGCAAACCATTATTTTAACATCCTCTCCACACATGTCCTTCCAGTCGTGATTTATAAGATCTCCTCTGAAAGCCATAATCACCTCTGATGATTCTGACCAAATTATGTCTGTTGATTTTTTAATCCATAAAGACCCAAACGTCCACTAGCGACCAAAAGCATCTGCTGATCTAAAGTGTTTAATATATGTTGATACATTAATCCTCTCAATAAATGCAAATAATTGGTGTAAAATGCAGTTTGTCATCTTTTCCATTTGGATGTTCACAGGCTCCGTAGTGGACGTGGAAACGCTGTCATCTTCTACAGCATTGATTCACCAGTAAAACCCATGGAGTTGGATCAATGACAGTGGATGGAGACATATGTTTTTATGTTCAGTTATGTCTTTGCTGAAAAAGTCCCTTTTTCTTCAGTTTTCTCTGTTGTGATATACAAAATAACCTTTGAATTTATGTTGAGTTTTCATGAACATCTAAATAAAATATAGGAAAATGCATGATTTACAATGAAAAATGCAAAATACAGTGGATAACAATATAATAAATGGTGATAAACCATTTAAGGAAGATTAACTAGAGAGAAAAATGTATTTGGGGACTGCCACAAAAATAGCACTGGGTCTTTATAGGTTAATACTGTTTAGCATCATTTCTAACACTGCAAAACAGGCAAATGATCAGTTATTTTAGTAACAAACAGTCAACTTTTTATCTCTTCAATAATACACTACAAATACATACTCATATTTTTATTCCTATTTATACACATCAGTATTCATCTTTGACCAGGTGTAATGATTACATACTGAGTCCCAGTTACACTATATCTATTAAAAATAAATCATATTGTCACAATAATTTCACAACAAAAGGCAAAAATGTTTTATTCCAACTTCATGGGCAACAGTGCATTTATTTCCATTTGATGTGATGGGTCTAAATATCTGCATCTGCATGGACGGGGCATTTGAGAATGTTTTCTTCAGACACCGGTAGTATTAAAATGGAATGTCTTTATGTTTGCCCTTCAGCTTCCTCGTAGCTTTTATCTGTTCCCTTAAAGCGAGGGCCAGTGTCAGAAAGAACAAAGACACTGTGGTTGAGACCTGAAAATCTGCATGTTGACATGATTAACTTAAATGTTCACACTCCTGAGTCAATAAGTTAATAGTCATTTTAGCCACCTTTATGTTTATTGAGAAATGGAAATGAAAGCAGTGATTTGAGTTTTTTTTTATTCACATTGACAGCTTTCAAAACTGCATTCCATTTTGTTTCCTCTCGACTTTGTTATGAAGGCTTTTATTAGGTAAATGCTGTCTGGTCTGTTAGTGATAAAGAGTCGAGAGTCCGTTTTATAGGTGGATATGTGGTCCATCCCAAAAGCAATATAAAGCATTTCAATGACTTGCCATAGACAGCTTATTTGGAAACAAATGAAAAGAAATGTCTGTTGCATTCAAAGAACTAATCCTGCAACAGCACCTCACAGGGTTTTTTCTATATGCTCCAAAATACAAAGCTGATTTCATGAATTGAATTTAGGCAAATGAAAGCCTCCGGGTGGAAAGACTTTTCATTCAGCTCTGCTATAGCTTCATTCCTTGTGCAAGTGGAGAAAATTCCATCTCTAAAAAAAAGTTTTTCAGTCACTTTTTGACATAATGATTCTGAGCAGGTTTCTCTCTTTTGAGGAGATATGACAAGTGACTTTTTTTTTTTTTTGCACTTTTCTATCGTTCTTTGATGCTTCTTAACCCCCTGTCCTCACCTTCAAACTTCTTTTTGCTTGTACTTTCTTTTTGTTAAATGTTCCTCCTTTTAAAGTGCCAAATGACTTTCCCATTTTCTCACATTTTTAGCAATTCTTTAACCATCTCTGTCTTCTTTACTCCCGTGGTGACAGTGTACTTTCACTGCTAATGAAATAAATGAACATGATATCATGAATTGCGTACAGATAACACGCCACTTTTAATCGGCGTGTTATTTGTACGCTTTATAAGCCTTATGTTCACACTGCATCAAATACCACACACGCGGTCAAATGGTGTGGGAAAAACACGTAAAAGGATGAAAATGTGTACATACAGCACGTCATAATGCCATAAGAACTAGCATGACATACAACGCGATTTCATGAGATCAGTCTGAATAAATATATTCTTTAGCAGCACCACAGAAGGCATTACCCACAAGCCGTCAATCTAATCACAGCCTACTACTGTCAAGTTCTCACTGAGTACCTGAGTATAAAATCGTCCTGCAGTGCCAGAGGAACTTTCATATGACTATCTGCTTTGTTTTCAACAGTACAGTAGCTTTTCTCTTCCTTGCAGTATGAAAAAAACAGCATCAGTAAACATCAAAATCAAACATCTGAAGATTTTGGGATGTATGCTGGCATTTGTGAGTTGCACAAAACAGACTGAGCACGCATGCAGGAGAAACCCCCTTTTCTGACACACTGCAGTACATCATAACATCTGGAATGTGTGAAGTCAGGCTTTTAACTTCTAACAGAGTAACTAATTGCTACAGTTTGAGTTAATAATAGTGTGTCAGGTTTTTTTTTGACAGCTGGGTAGTAGTTCGTTTAGAGCTCCCCTTGATTGACTTCGCATTCAAGAACACACAATAGGAAACAATCCCTGCGACAACAGCACCTGATCCTGAGGTAAAGGGGAATGACAGGCCAGTGAGGCCCGGAGAGAGAACAATGACAGCTTGATCGACTCCAAGACGGATGTAAATGAGCAACCAGCATGTCTGATGACTGCAATGTGACAGATTCAGCCTTGGTGTCAGCCCCCTCTCAACCTCCATCTTTTTAATGTGATGACGCACAGATTCCACATGTGAAGTGAATGGGAGCTATTTCTTGCTTTTATGTCGCACCTAGCCACGAGACCACCGATCCGGCGAGAGGCAAGCACACGGGTTACGTTTCCTTCCGGAAATGTAGGAAAGTCTAGTTAACCCCGTGATGCTGTTTTCCCACATCTCAAAGAACAGTCTCAACTGAACTGAACTAGCTCATGTGACTTTTCTAATGATGGCATCAACTCAACTCACCTCAACTTGATTTAGCTCAGTTTGGGCAACAGCACAGTGTATTCCCAGTGCAGGTATAGTCCTCCTTCATCGTGGCTAGTTGTCATGGCGACAGCGTGAGTACCGTGGTATAGCCTTCACCGCCACTGCAGCTATAAGCAAGACAACAATGTAGGACGACAGTTACAGCTAAGTCATAATTTCTGAAATGAAGGCTGTAATAAGAGATTTTTCCAGGTGAGAACATGGATGGTTAAACTTAAAATCTGATCAGCAGAGCAGTCACTGTTAGTCATCCCAACGACAAAGAGGAAGCTGACAGGTGAGAAGGCCTTTCAGTCGCTGCCCCCAGACTGTAGAATTAATTACCTTTGCACATCAGGCAAGTTGATTCAATGTCTGTTTTTAAATCCTCTCTTCATACATACTGTTTCCCTTTGCTTTTAACTCAGTGTGAGAGGTTGGCTTTTATTGTTTTAACATTTAGTTTATGAATTAGGCGACATGGTGGTGCAGTGGATAGCACTTGTGTCTCACAGCAAGAAGGTCCTGGGTTCAATTCCAACACCAGTCGATGAGGGTGGGACCTTTCTGTGCGGAGTTTGAAAGTTCTCCCCATGTCTGCGTGGGTTCTCTCCCATCCAAAAATATGCACTGATTGGTTAATTGGTCAACCTAAAATGGCCCATAGGTGTGAATGTGAGAGTGGTTGTTTGTCTCTATATGTCAGCCCTGTGATGAACTGGTCACATGTCCAGGGTGTACCCCGCCTTCACCCATAAGTCCCTGGGATAGGCTCCAGCGACCCCACGTGACCCTAGTGAGGATAAAGCGGGTTCAGAAAATGAATGAATGTTTAATTTCTTTTATTGTTTTTTTTTTTTTTCATTCTTGTATGTGTTTTTATTTGTTCTTTTTTGTTTGTACAGCACTTTGGCCAACTGCATTGTTTTTAAAGTGCTTTATAGACAAAGCTGATTTGAGTTGAGTTGTATATGTGTCATCTGCATCTATGATGTGCATGACTTTACATCATGTTAATAGAATAGAATAGAATAGAATAGAATAGAATAGAATAGAATAGAATAGAATAGAATAGAATAGAATAGAATAGAATGCCCTTTATTGTCATTATTCTGAATGTACAACGAGATTGGAGAGCTTCTCCTTTTTCAGTGCAAACAGGTAAACTATAAATAAATGTAAGGTGCAAAATATGTACAAGATAAAGTTGTACAAGACAGCACAGTTAGCTTTATATACAAATATGAAAATAAAAGGATAAATTGAGAATATAAAAAATGTAAAAAGTATAGCTTTGACTGTAACAAGCCTGTTACTTACAAAAAAAATCATAGAGCAGAAAATACTGAAGGTTAAGATAAATCTGTTTAAATATAAGGAATAATGTTTTCACAATTCATTTAAGACACAAAGCAGTTCTATTTGCCTGCTTCCTACCTTTGCATATGCTGTTCCAGTTAATGTTAACGCTCACTCTTAGACCTGGTCTTTTACTATCAAATGTGTCCACATGTCTCTGTAGAAGGGTTTGTAAATCAAACTAAAAGTGCAGTGGGATATGTGGAACTGAAAACATCTTGTTGGTTGAAGGTCAGTGTGACTTCACAAAAAATCTGCACAGAATTTCACATAAGAGCACAATAATAGTGGACACATCTGACTGAACAGTTCTTGGTATTTATTCTGTCATATCTTTAGCCTGTGGTAGAATTCTTTCTGTTTATTAACTTCCTGGAAAGTGATGTTTTTGTGCACCTTCGCTGTTAACACCTATCTTACCACTTATAAATGTATAGTAATTCTAGTGTAGTATTGCTGTATTATTCAGGGAACATCTTCAATGCAAAGAATGAAGAAAAAAACTAAACCAAATGTATTTGTGTGAGGAATTATGTAGTAATGTTTGGAGTCTTTCTGTCTGTGTGTGTACTCACCATATGTGTATAAATGCCAGTTTGTCATGTCATACAAACTGAGCGTGGTGCCCATTTGTACCCATTCTAGTATAGCCACCTTCAATAAGTGACAGTTGGAAGCGGCACTCTGCTGGACACGAGGACTCTCTCATCATGACACCATCGGACAAGCAGACAACTAGCTGTAGTGGCTACCACTATGACGTGATTTGTCTGAACTGGCGCTCAGACATGTACCTGCAGAGTGCCTTCACACCCACAGTTCTCACATCACTGGGCATCAGACGGACGTCATGGTCGGGTAGAAAGAACAAGTATGACCCGGAGCTTCAGCCATCCGTGAAACCTCCAAGCACTTGAGAAAGAGGGTTTTTTTTGACAAATCCAGCAGCAGAACAGAGCCTCAAGATGCCCACTCGAGCTAAATGTGCTCTATGATCACATGGTTTGCATATCTAATCAAATTATTGTATAGGGTAGAGTAAAACCATCATCCCCAAGCCGCAGGAAGGCTTTATCCCCATCCCCAGCAGTGATACTGAACCTCTCTGAAGCTCATAGCTTCAGGCAAGGCTTATGAAACTGATTGTCCAAGAAATACATGACCTAGCATGCTGCATTTCATGGATACTATACTCTTACTGTAACATGATAAGAAGAACCATATGTGGCTATGAGTATCTGTTTTCCCACAGAAGTGAGAAACAAATCTGGTCAACAGGGGCCAGGCAGACCATTCATCACTCTGGCAGTGTTTGGAAGCTGTCAATCCACAGCAAATTGAATCACCAAAGGAAGAAGATTGAGAGAGACAGCCTGGCATTCTACGTTTTGACAGATGTGGCGAAAATGTTGTACTTAACATCAACGAGGCTTTAGAGAAAAAGGGCAGGAAATAATAGTTCATGATGTCTGAGGCCTTGAAAATAGACGTGGACTCATACAACATGAATATCTATTAAAACTTTTCACAGAGAAATAGAATAGGCTCTACACTTGATTTAAAAAAAAAAACTAAGTACACTATCTCACTTTAGTTGAAAAAGTATTCATTGTATACTGCCTTCTTACTGAATTATCAAGAAAAAAATTATAAATTTTGGTCATATTTTAGAGAAAACACTGGACTATAGATCATTTACTCCATATATGTTTTATTAAATTATGTCATGTTGTATAAATGTCATTACATAGTCACTTTTGGCAACAAAATCCATGTCTTGTGACATGAATCATTAAAGTTGAAGGTTAAGAGTTGCTGAGGTGAGGCTAATGGTTACATGATTGGTTTCTTCAGTTCTTGCTAATGTGAACATCTAATAGTATTTGTTCCCAAATAAAGACACTATATGAATACAGAATAAAGTACAGTATAGTGTGGAACCATTTTGCCAATAGATGGCACTGAAGTTAGAGCATATATTTCAAATCATGTATGGTTAATTAATGATGACGTTCACAATTTTATTGATGATGTTAGGTTTTATTGCCGCTAATTATCCTGACATTACCATGCAACACCACAGTAATCAATTTAATCATCAGTCAAAATGAAAACATATCTCCTTTTGCAAGATGATCATTTCCATTTGATTTAATGGGGCTGAATAAACAAACACAATAAAATGAGTGTGTACACTGCAGACACCAAATATAGTGGAATTCATTGTTATCGTGATGATGTTTCTGTTCCCTAGCAACACAACACATTCAACACTCTTCTTATGTCCTTGTTTTCTTCTTAATGGGAGTTGATGAAAGCATCACCAGCAGCAAACCAGTCTCTGATTAAAATCAGGCACTACATGGAGAGAAGGGAAAACAACATTTGTGTTATGTGTTCCCTGCTAAAAATATACAAAGTGGGAAATTCATCTTCACCACAGCTCCCCTGCCAATCCATTACTGCATCTGAACACAACTTTCTGTGCAAATAGTTGTGTTAAGTCAGGAGAGAATACAAGTACAGCATGTGAGAGGGTCTTATGTTAAGTTTAGCTGCCCCATGTAATCTTTGTGAGATTCTTTTTTTTTTTTTTTGAAGCAAACTAATGATGGGATTGCATAATAGGCCTTGGAGATTTTCTGTCAACCTTACAGACCAAACATGTGACAGTTCATTCATGGTCAAAACTAGAACTAAAAGTATAAGCAGCTCAGTTCATACCTGTATCTGAAATCTTCCAAAAAAGTCCAGAAATGTTTACAGATGTGAATGACTTCCTCTTACTCTGCCAAGTGACCACTACATCCTCTCAGGGGAATCCACCAAATTGCTCCACTTTATAATTTCCATGGCAACCTCCATTTCGATCACAGTGTGATTTTGGATAGGAGACTGAGCTTCACCCTGTCTGCCATCTGTCTCTCCAATATGGAGGTTTGTTTTGGATTTTGTAAAAGAAAAAAAAAAAACCTTTTAGGTGGAAGTAGAAAAGGAAGGGGTTGGCACGTCACCAAACAGATTCCCTCTACTTGTTTATGTAAATTATTCATGCTCATGATGCATTATGCATCCAGTATGAAACACACGCAAATCAAGCAGCAGTGTTTCATGTTTTGTCTCCATGTAAGCAGCTAGTAATTTGGCATAGCCATAGTCATACTGAGCTCTGTCTAGCACCCATTCACAAGCTATTCTGGGCGCAAAGCCTGACTCAGGCTTGCATCTAAATACAAAGCTGAAGCTGTGATTTTTGCTCATGTGTGGCTTGGAAAAATTACAGATGTATCTCTTAAGCAACACACAGAAGGTCACTTAAAAATCTGGCTGCATTTTCAAGACAGCTCTTTGTTGTTGATGATAGAACTAAATAAATGAGGAAAAACAGGTAAAAGAGTGACTATTTAACTACACACATACTATTCCTACACTCATATATGCTTATGTGTTTATGTTTGTGTATATATCAATGTGAGTCTACCTGTCCCACTACACCGTCCTTCACAAACTCCTTGGCACAGCTGGAGAGAAATGAAAGGACGTGTGCAGTTTTGTAGTTTCAGGCAAAGTTAAAACATAGAGTAATCTGGTCTGGTCTACCATGAGGCTTGAAGCAATAGAGAGCAACCAAAGCCATCCTGCTGCACAGTTCAGCAGCATAGCAGAGTGGGACTAAGTTAATTATACAGTCCCAGTGCCCGGGCTCGCTGACTTACATACGATGATGCGTATCCCAGATAAAGTTACTCTGCGAGGGCTCGGGGCTGGACCACTGAGCAAAGTGCAAGCGGGTTCCCTCACAGACAGAACCTTTTTTGACCTCTCCATCAGCCTGAAATCTGCAGACTTTTCTTATCGAAATAGCCTACAGTTAGCAGTGACATTAATCTGGCTACTGGCCTGAACATCAAAGTCAAATACTGGAGGATCTGGCAAAGAACATTAAAATGCAAAACATTACTAAATTACATTTCATAACAAGTGTAACCTTTTTCTTACTCGCTTCGAAAATACTGTAGTATTACGTATGATTCTGACTAGGCTTGTGACTTGAATGTATTTCAACTTTAGCTGCAGCATTAGATACATTATTAGTTATTTTATGAACATTTTAGCTTAACCCATAAAGACCTAAACAGCAAACAGTGACCAAAAGCACTGTTCAATACCTGTTGATCTATTAATCCTATCAATACGTGTGAATAATCGGTGTAAAATGCAGTTTCTCATCTTTTCATGGTCATCAGAAATGACCCATTTGGACGTTCAGAGGCTCCGTAGTTACCATGGAAACACCATCATCTTCTATAACATTGATTCACCAGTAAAACCCATTGAGTTGGATCAGTGATAGTTGTTGCAGATGCTTGTTTTTATGTCAAGTCATTGACGTCATTACAGAAAAAGTCACCGTTTCTTCAGTTTTCTTTGTTTGTAAAATAACAACCTTTGAATTTACTCTGAGTTCTCATGCACATCTACATGACCAGTAAATTAAATATAAGGAAAAATATCTGATTTACACAGAAAAATGCTAAATACAGAGGATAATATTACAACACATGGTGATAAATCCCTTTAGAAAGGTTAAATAGAGAAAAAAAAAATAAATTAAAATTTAAAAAATTAAAATAAAAAAAAAAAAGTGAGAACTGACTCAAAAGTAGCGCTGGGTCTTTATGGGTTAATGCTTCCTAGTTTTTTTGTTTTTTTTTTATATATATATACCTTTACACTTATAATTGTATAATATACATAACTGTATAATGTTTTTCCAAGACTTCAGCTGTTGCCATGTAGTCACTATGGTTACTGACTATCATAACTTTATTACATCTATTATGTTGCTGTGTTTCCATGATCTGAGATTGGGCGAGGCTGTAGGTAGAGTATAAAAGTAACACATAATAAATACATCTGGTGCTTGTTTCACACTTTTCACTTACAAAAGGTACCTTCTTCTTTTATTACACTTTTCATTATTACCATTATTAACAAATTAACTGTACTTTATATCCAGTCAGTAGTGTGAGAACTCTCTTTTACAGTTTTAACATATATTTAAAAAAACAACAACAACTATATTTTAAAGACAACAACAGGCTTTAAGACATGAATTATCACCTCTGTTCAGGAAAAAAGTGAGGACGGCTCCCGGTCCCCAATTCATCAGACTGTCCAAATACAATTGCACAGCCGGCCCCAGATCAAGAACACCATTTATTAACTTGAATCTCTTGGTGTCAGGCACAACACCTCATTCATTCCACCACTGTGCCGATCCCATGGGCCCTTTACACCTAGACAAGTGGATAGATCCTCCTGTTCAGGACCTGGGGGTGTCTGGCACATAAAAAATTGCAGCAGTTTTGGTTTTGTTTTGGTTCTCAGCGTCCATTATCTATTTCCTGTTAGAGAAATGAGGATTTAAGAATTTATAGAATCTATGTTTTATGTATTATGTGATACATACATTTTTCTCCAAGCACTTATCTGTGCTTAAATGGAAAAAAAAAAATACAATCTTAGTGTCAAGTTTACTTCAAGACTCCCAATTGACGGTATAATGTTTCTGTACGCTCTTCTTTCCCTCTTTTTCCTCTTTCTCTATTTTCTCCTCACACTGATGATCATTTGCCACCTTGACATGCACAATTATTTCACCAAATTGAAAGAACTTCACACAAAGTTGGAAAAGACAGGCTGTGAGAAGCCAATGCATGGGCACTTTCTGCAAATTTAAATAACATTATAAATGAACCGTATAAATGTACTGGAGGAAAAAAGGTGTGTATGGAATGGGAAAGTAGGAGGTATATTTGCACGCATGGAATATAAAAGAACAAATAAAAAGATATTTGTATATTTATAGGCTTCTAGAACACAGTGGGTGCTTTCTGGGTGACTGAACCACCATTGCTGGGACCTCAATTTCATACAATGCTCCCAAATAATATGATCTTTTATTTCTTTTTCTTTTAATCTTGTAATATTAACTGTTTAATACCTACTGATCCACAAATTCTATCCATACATGTAAATAAGTGGTGTAAAATGCAGTTTGTCATCGTTTCACGGTCATCAGATATGACCCATTTGGACGTTCAGAGGCTCTGTAGTTACTGTGGAAACACTGTCATCTTCTACAACATTGATTCACCAGTAAAACCCCTGGCGTTTGATAAACAGTAGTGAATGGAAATGCTTGGCTTATGTTCAGTTAATTATATATTTTGTTGAAAAAGTCTCTCTTTTCTTCAGTTTTCTCTGTTTCTGATATAATAACCCTCAACTTTAATCTGAGCTTTTATGAACATCTACATGGCCAGTAAATTAGATATAGGAAAATACAAGATTTTTACAGAAACAATGCAAAACACATTTATGTATTACAATAAATGGTGATAAATCACTTCAGAAATGTTAAATTTAGAGGGAAAAATCATGTGGGAATTGCCACAAAAGTAGCGCTGGGTCTTCATGGGTTAATAGAAGTCAAACTCACACACTCTGAGAATAATAGACTGTCTACAACAGTGTTCAAATTCAGTCAAATCTATAATTATATTGAATATAATATAACCATCCACTTTGCTCACCTGTGACTGTCGTATATCATGTTTATCATTGCGGATTGTTTCTTGTGGCTTGAGCGGAATGACATAATGTGAAAATATCTCCAAATATAATGTGAACTCTAATGCATTACCTCATAATAAATACAGTTCCTGGTTTCATTTTAGCTAGACCATGGTTATAAAAGTCACACTTCCCATAATCCCATCCTACATTCCAGCGTCACGTACAATATCTTTTCTTATTGCTGTGAATGAGCGACCCCTAGCAGCAGAAAATACAGACTGTGTGTTTCATAAGTTTAACACTAGAACACGCAGCTGTTTTTCATTTGTATGCAACTCTGTTATGGTAAAACCTTGTTCCTTGGTTTTGGGTTTTTAAAATTCTAAATCCAGATTAAAAATATGGCCATTTATACTAGTTACCCATGTAGAAAAGCAGCGTATGGAATTTATTGACATTTTCTGACATTTATGAGACTTTACAATGGAAAAGACATTTATGAACCAAACAAATGTGTACATATTTTTTTAATATAAAACCCATTTTTACTCTAACTTTGGACTGCTTTGTTTTGCTATGTGACTAGCGATCTCGAAGATACCAAATCACAAGGAATGATTCAAAAACAAAATCATGCTATGACCTGAAACATTCTTCAGTGAAGATAATGACTTGAGGACATTTTTGTGAACCTGACATGGTGTGTGGGTAAATCTGACCCATTTGGCTGTTTTTAGTATAAAGCAACTTCTGTTGGTTCTAGTGTTGCACTGAATACATCACAGATATTTATGTTTTAGAGCTACTTCAGAGAAATACCCTCCAAATTGGTTTCATTTCTCACTCAAATTATTACAAAAAGAGCAAAAACTTCCAGCGTACATGCTTAATAATTCAATTCACTTTGCCTCACTGAGCTGCCCCTCGCTGTTGACTCCAATCAGTGCACATCAGTAACAGCCCCACAGTTTAATCACTACTGGGCTTTGTTCTATTTCCCTTAACAGTCTGTCTCTGTGGAAGTGAACTCTGAGAGTTCAACATTCTTCTGCAGCAGTCCGTTACACCCAGACCCTGGTCTATATTTGGAGCATACACCGATGCTTCAAACTTTTGTTAACAGCCATAAACAAGACTTAAAACAACTGTCTCTACCTTCCTTTCTCTCTCTATCTCGTTTTCTTTCCGTTTCTCGGGATCCAAACGCGACAGATATAAATTGAAATGTCAGCAGTGGAGCAGCTACCCAATTCTCAGCACAGGATAATGGTCGATCTGCTGGGGATTTTCCAAGGGGGCCTTGTCTAACCCCCACATCCTCAATTATCAACCCATCAACAGGCCCCAGGATGGTCTTCTCACAGCAAGTATGAGCTGACAAACAGGGCTCAAAATACATATATCTTACAACGCATATTTTCTACCAGCAGCATGAGCTATGTTACAACCCAACATGTTCTAAACTTGAAAATGGACACACAAGTCTCTGCTGTTGAGGTGAGTTGCTTGGAGTCTGATAAAAATACAGACATTGTGCTGATTTTATTTTGGATCCAGTGTTGATCCACATCCAGTAGTTGTATACATGCCAACACACGTCTGTCCCAAGCTCAAAGATTATACTTGATGACACTTGAAATAGATATGTTGAAAACCAGCCGCCTATGTAAGCAAGTTGGTGAGATGTTTTCTTTAATCAGCTATAAAGTTAATGACGCATTTAAAGAGTGTGGGTTGTGCATGTAAATGAACTGTTTAGAATTGCTGTGCTTGACTTTTCCGTGACAGTAATTTTCACATGGAGATGTTACTGAGTTTTTTATTATCGGGATCTTAACCCAACCCACACTTTTGTGCAGTGTGAGACATCAGCAGTCTAAGTTTAAATTCATTAGGAGCCACACTGTAATCATGGGTATGATGTGGATGTATTTACTGAGTGTCAGGCAGGAACATAAGTAAATGTCCAAGAACAAAACATCATCAGTGCATGTCTTTTTTTGGTAATGCACATTTTTCTGTACACAGTCACAAAAGTGTTATTTACAGTTGTGCTCATAAGTTTACATACCCTGACAGAATGTGCATGAGA
>JAPQRP010000018.1:13177106-13189920 GCA_037367295.1 Apogon hyalosoma
GCTCCAGTAGGACCTGGTGGCTTTGGAAAGCACTTTGGGCACCATGAAGGTGTAGAAACTGCGCTATATAAGTGCAGTCCATTTACCATTTAAATCCAGTGTTAAATCTACATGTTTAAAATGTTAAATCTACATGTTACGCCGTAGATATGGTTACGGTTTGTTGTATTTCTTACAGTATTGCTCTGGTAACCACAGCTGCCAGTTTTTTTCCGTAAAAACAACAGGATTTTTTTTTTTTTTTTTACAGTGTGCAGGTCATTCAGAGCTGACCAGAGTTGTATTTTGTTGAATATGTCCTGACTTTACCCGTCAGTTAAAACTGTTGCATTGAATTGCACCTTTCTTGCCAGTTCCACAGCATTTGTGTAACTGCCGATAATGAGATGGATGGCACTTGGCTGGCACGGCGCCCTGGGGCGACACCAAGAGGCACTGGAGCCCAAAAGAGTGTGCATGTGTGTGACCATGTATTTATTATATTATGGAGATGTAAATCTGTTCCCACAGTCACTTGTGGGGGTTTTGCTTCCTTATATGGTTCATAAATCATTAAATTTGGGGTCCGTGTGTGTGTGGGTGTGTGTGTGTGTGTGTGTGTGTGTGGTGTTTGGCGAGAGCAAATGACTCCAGAATGCAAACAGAGTCTATTAACATCGAAGCATAAATCAGTTAATTTCATAGGTCTGCAGAGACTTTTATAAGGGAATTAAAGATTAACTTTCCATTTGCATATTAAATAAACGATTATATGCTTTGCTTTTTAATTATAAAAATTCGGACGCTATCTGTAACCCTGCTTCTTGTTTCTTCTCGGCTTTGGACACATCAGCCTCTCTTGCTTGTTGCATTAACATTATCTATCCTCGTGAAGTTGAGACCCTCCACAGCCATCAGCAAACAACTGGCTCACAGTATATTATCTATCTCACCTGTCAGACAGCAAGAACGTGAGGAAAAGAGAAAGCCAGGAAATGAATTACAGTGTAAAGCGGAGAGAGTCATCTATTGCTGGTGACAGAATACTTTCAGACTAGAGATAAGGAAAAGCCATTTGTAGAAAACAGCCACTCAGCACTTTGGGCTTAACCAGTTAACGGAACAGGTCAGCCTCTGGGTCAGCGCCGAGATAATGCTACTGTAATGGCGGTAAGAAAAATACAAGAGGATACTGTCACAATGGGAACGTGGACATGAGTTAAGTTGGTTAGTAACACATGCAGATAAAAAGGATTAAAACCCATTCTTTGATCATATCTGCTGGACTGTGTTTCAGCTACATCAGTTCATGTGCAGTGCCAAGACTTGATCAGAATAGTCACATTCTAACTTTTCTCTCCCTGTGGAAAAGTCGCACTGATGGATTATTTCCAAGCTGCAGGGGAAAAGAACATTTTTGATGTTGCTGTTGTTGTTGTTGTTGACAAGCATTCAGTCTCTATGAATGAACTTCCTCTTAATATTTCTGTAAACATGAATATGGAATTATGCACATAAATTACACATGGACGACTTACTGTGTAGTTTTGAGCAGATAAATGAGTATCAGCAAAGAGGCCTGAAGCCGCCTCCAGCCTTTAACCCACACACTGCAAACAAAAAGGAATATCTGACTTAGATAAACTGTCTTGAATTTGGAATATTTATCTCAAAATATCATTTTTTAGATTTATTTACTCATCGAGACTTAATCTTTTTAAGATTATTTAATTTTAAGCAATATTTATAACAAAACAAGCTCCATTATTGGGGGTGAGTATAGCGGACAGTAAATGTTTGCCCTCAAGAATTTTTCACTTGTTTTACATAGTTTCTGCCTGTACATATCTATTGAGTCATTACATCTTCATAAGACCATTTACTGTAGGTAAAAAAAAAAAAAAATCTTACGATGAAGACCTGAAACAAGTATATTCTGCTTAAAATAAGAACTTTAGCATTCTATAATCCTTACATAATATTTTATTTTTTTAAGAAAACTTGATAAGTACAATTTTCTTACTGCACTGGCAGACAATTTTGCTTGAAATAAGACATTTTCACCCAATAATGGGTTTAATGTTCTTATTTTTGCACAGGCCTTTTTTGCAGTGTAAAGACCCAATGCTATGTTTGTAGCCATTCCCAAATGAATTTTTCTCTGCATTGAACCTTTCTTAAGTGATTTATCACCATTTATTGTAATATTATCCTCAGTATTTTTTTTTTCAGTAAAAATATTTTTTTTCCTAAATCTAATTCACTGATCATGTAAATGTTCATTAAAAGCTCAGCTTGAAATTGAGGGATGTTACATCAGAAACAGACAAAACTGAAGAAAGAGTGACTTTTCCTTGAAAATCTATCATTAATTGAACATAAAACAAGTGTGTCCATCCACTGTCATTTATCAGCTTCTATGGGTTTCACTGGTGAATCAATGTTGTAGAAGAAAATGGTGTTTCCACGGTAACTACGAAGTCTCTGAATGCCCAAATGGGTCATATATCTGATGACTATGAAAGATGATAAACTCTATTTTACACCAAGTATTTACATCTATTGATAGGATTAATGGATCAACAGGTATTAAATATTTCACACCAGTGGAGGTTTGGGTCTTCATGGGTTAATACCTCAAGTTGCGCGGACACTTTCATGATCACATTGACAGTTCAAGTCTTGATTCATTGCCTTGTGTGTTTCTTTTAATTATAGGCACTGTTGTGGAAGGAATCAAACAGAAACAATTAAAAGAAAACTGTTTCAAAGCACTCGATTCGGTTAATGAATAGGCTTCGAATACAAACTAACCTGAAACTTCCTGCAAACTTTAACTAATTAGAGTGGACTTGAAGAAATGATGCTTTCGAAAGAGGAGGTTGCTCGTAAAGACGCATTAAGGAGGGACGTTTAAGCTTAGGTTATTATTCAATACAAGTTCCACATAAGATGACGTGTGAAGAACTCAAAGCCGAGAGCGGAGACTTTGATGCTGCTTTAATCAGTCGCAGCATCAATGGGCAAGTTTGTCTGCGATCACATGAGCTTCACTGAGGGAGACAGATGATGGGTGAAGGGAGGACTCCTGTCAGACGTGCACTTTAAATGAGGGAGAAACCCTGACATCAGAAACACAGAGAAGTGGAGGAGTCGCATGAGGTCATTGCAAAAAGGTGACATGAGACGGGGCGGGTTCGCCACAGGTGTCCGAGTTTGATAAATGATTATACACAGCCACAGCCTTGAACTTTGTTGTGAATGTTGTTTGCTTGCTCACAGCAATCAATTATATCTGAGCCACGGGCTGTAATCTCAACTGAGCCATTTGCAATCAGCAATATGTCAGCCGGACATAAAACCTACAATTATTATTATTTTTTTCATATCAGACTGATATTGATAGAACAAGCTGTTGCCAGATGTCCAATAATACGCAATGCAATTTCCTCCGTGGCTTAAATTCACCCTATTATTTATTCCCAATTACAGATACATGGATAGATTTGACATTCGCCTGCGTGCCTAAATGGGAAATTATTAATTTGCAACAAACTGAACTGGTAATTGAAAGACTGTAATGATATTGCATAATTATAACATTTACACCTTTTGCGCTTAGTATAATGTTATATTTTGTGAAGGCCAGGACTCTGGAAAAGACATATATATAAAACAGAAAACAAATCTGTGAAATACAGAATCCATGCTCATCAGCTTTCCAGCCATGCAGACACTTATTTTTCAGAGCGAGCTTTCGCTGTTATGGATGAGTTTCAGACAGCAATGGGTGGAATAGATTGTACCTGCACTGAACTGATGCATAAAAGAACAGACATCATTGTGCAGCAAAGCTCATTGGCAGACTCACACAGTTAAATGAAATATTTCGATGCTTTAATCATTGCTGCAAATAAACTATTCCTTCGGTTTATGACTCAGACATTTGTGAGAATGGGAGAGCTGATTCGGGCTGCTGATATTACACTGGGCATGCGGACATCTGCGTCTAATTCTTCGGAGGTGTGAGTACCCGTCTAAATATATAATTATTTACGTATAGGAGCTGATATGACACATGTATCTGTGTTATTTCTAAAAAATCAGTACTCATATGATAAAGCAAATGGCAAAATGTCCATGCCAAGATAAGTTTTGACTTTACAAACCTAATCTGAAAAGTCACAAAAAAGGCAGAAAAAGGACTCTTTTTTTTTTTTTTTTCTGATATGAGTATACTTGTAAAATTGGTCAGTGTCTGCCTAGAGCCTGCACAGTTTGCCAGTGAGATGTCTGCTACAAAACTTGATTGACGCTATATGGTTCTATTCGCCTGTCGCCATGGTTACACATGTACGTGAATCGCCATGAATGGTGCTGGCAACAGACAAATAGAAGATGAACTGAATAAGAGTAAATGCTGGAGTCAGCCGGCACAGAAAATGGGAATGAAAGAGAGTGATGCTGAATAGGATAGGGTGTTGCAAAGAGCCCACTAGTGGCAGATGTCATCGACTAAACCACTGTCTGTTTAGGCCCCTTTCACACATACAGCACCTGCAACATTTCAGGGCTCCATTATTCAGGTGTAGTAGCGGGCTCTGGTGTTTACAAAAACACCATGACATTTGTGAAGATAGAAAAGCCCTGGGTGCAAAGTAAAACTGGGGTTATGTCTGCTTTTTGGAGGAATCATGTAACCTTGACTTTGATCTAATCATAGTGTATCATCATGTTTAGCTCTGCTCCGTTGTAGTGATGTCCATCCATTAAACCTGTTGTTGCACTCAGAGGTGGAAGTGTGGAAAGAAGAATACCATTATTAGATTATTAGTCACTGGTATGTTCTAATTTACAAAGCAGTTTTGGGAGACTTCCTTTTTATTATACTCCGTTCGGGGATATTATGTTTTTGGTCCGACCACCGCCGCCGGCTCTGCAGATATCCTTTGCGTTAACCCGATAACTTGAAAAATATTGGGTTTAGAAATTCCATATTTTCCATATCAATGAATATCATGGACAGGAAGAACTGATTCGATTTTGGACGATTTACAATTTCTAGATTGGCCACAAGGGGCCGCTCAAAAGTTTAAAATCCCTAAACACTCTTCTGTTCATATCTCTGGAACTATTTGTCTGATTGACTTCAAATCAAGTGCAAATGAAAGGTCATGACCTGGGGATGCCTCATGTCATGACATCATTAAGGACTGGGGGTGTTCAGGGATATACCCCCAGCCTTAATTTCCGACGGCGTAAGCCTAGTTCATGTTCACTGTTAAACTGGAATCATGGCAGTTATAATCTCTGCTCAATGAACACTTTGAAACTGTTTGTTCCAAAGATAAGGACTGAATTAGGAAAAAATATATCTTTTAGGTTTTCAGCTCCTGATGCCTCGATCAATCTTCAGTCTGAGCTCCATCTACAAACACTGATTCCTTTGAGTGATTTTAAGAGCGTTAAAGCTCAAGAATCAAGGCTGTTTGTCTGTAAATGTTTCAACTGCTTGTATATGTTTTTTTTCTATGTTTGCAAATGTGTTTATTATTGTAAAACTGTGATGACGTGACTGTATCGCTGTGGTCTTGGCCAAGTCTCCCATGAAAAAGAGATTCCCCATCTCAATGGGACCAACCCAGTTAAATAAAGGTTAAATAAAAAATACATGAAAATTAGATTAGTCTGGGAAAGTAATACATGTCAACTACGGTTTAATAGGACAAGCCCTGCAATGAACTGGTGACTCATGCAGGGCATACCTCGCCTTCGCCCATAAGTAGCTGGGATAGGCTCCAGTGACCCCCGCAACCCTAGTGAGGATAAAGTGGGTTCAGATAACGAATGAATGAATGAAGGACAATAGCCCCTGTCTCTAATACCCCTAAGTGCAGAGTAACAATCAGAACAGATTCAATTTGGAATTCTAATAAATCACTAAACATGTTCAATGCACCATAACTGTTAAACACCATCGTATGTATGTTTATTTACAATTTCAATAGCTAGTTTGCTTCACTTAAATCTGTAGGTCTTTTAAGGATGTAGGAGCCAAAAGCAACAGAATTTTAAAATACTGTACGCATCTTTACAGCTGAGTCCTGTTGGTCCAAAACAAAAGGCTAAATATCAAGATGACCCTATTTCATGCCGCTGCGGGAAAGAGAAGATGCAGAGTTGAGCGGTGGAGTCAAATCTGAACTAAAGCTGCCAAATATATAATATGTAAGAGATTTACTACAGCCTGAAAACAATGAAGTTCAAGACCACTTGAATTACAATATGCAGGAAAGTAAGCATGGAGTCTTTGTCAAGCTCCGTAGCTGTAAGCTGTAGGATCTGTACTTGGTGTTGAGCCTGGTGTTTTAAGTTTGATTGTATTGTGTGTAATAACCTTGAACCTATGTTCCTGTACATGTTTCATACTAACCGTTCTGTATGGTACAGTATACACCTGAAACATGGTCAGTGAAGTGTACCAGGTGGCAAAGTATCTTCAAAGGATGCATATTTTTATGTCTTTACTGCCAACCCTGACCCTGTGCAAAGTCAGAGATGGGGGTCATGTTGGTAGATGAGAGAAAAAATACCACTTCTATTCACAATGGAACCGTGGAGAAAGAAACTGCTTTAAGAAACTGCTGAAAAATCATTAACTTTGGCACTTACCCACCCCTGATATATGTACATGCTAGTACATACAGTGGATGCACCCATTTATCGGAATAAAACACTGCCATTGTATGTTTCTGCAGACCACAAAAATGCTTCGTGTCCACAGTCCACAGGAGGGCTGCATGGTTTTTGCAGGCACAAAACCAGTGCAAACAAGACTGAAACACAGCGAGTAATTCACAGAGCACAAAACATGACATTCACTGCAAACTGCGCTGCTAAGCAGGTAGTGCCAATGTTGTGTTTGTGTTATTTGCAGGACTGTAGATTTGGGAATATTCATACATTTGGTGTAAAATGACCTCTTTTCTATGCAAACACTTGCTGCGAAAACAGAGGAAGTTCATCTGGTCCTTTTAAAGCATCTGCTCTTTCTTTATCCAAACGTTTATGTTTGAAGGGTCAGGTTAGTGTGTGTGTTATCTCAGATTTTTTGATACTTTAATATAAAAAGCTCTGTTGGAGATCAAACTGCTTATCACTTCACCTCATTATAATCCTGGACTGAAACAGTTACAGAACATACAACATTAATGACCTCAAGAGCTCAACTGACCCGCTGTTAATGTCGTTACGGCTACACAGTCTCCATGGGAGTATGGTGATACAGAACAGACTACAGAACACCAGTGCTTATGTTTCTGCTAAATTCCATATAAACTCAGTGATACATTATTTTAGGAGTGAAATATGGTTCAGTTCTGCCTGATTTACATCAGTGGTTGGGTTCTATTGTGAAGGACATTTCAGTAAACTGCATTATAATGGAAAATACTAGAGGCAAAAGAACCATAATCACGAAAGCTGGTTTGTGATAACAGATAGAGCTCTTTGTGAATCTCCACTTGTTAAAGAAATGCAATTTTAAGATTTTTTTTTTTTTTCATTTTCAGTTTCTGTGGTACTATGTAGCACTAAGGTTTATGCATGTTTTTACACCAAACAAAATCTTTTTGTGAATAGATCCTTTAATTGGAACAAATTCTGCACAATTCTTTCTGTAATTTGTGGCACAATACACTCTTTATGTATTCAGCCCATAGTGTAGCATCACATTAGCATACTGTTTGAAATATTCATGGTAGTTTTCAACCATTTCTCTCAGAAGTTAAAGATTTTTATGTGAAGGTTTAGTCAATAGACAAGTTTCAATCTAAATATTTCACAAATGTAATATTCAGAAAATTGGCAAAGCAAAATAGAGTTTCTGTGCATTTGAGTAATGCAAGTATTAAAAGCTAGATGTTCATTAACACCATAATCATCATCGTCATCATAGTTTAAATGTAGTGTTGCAAGCTTTTGATTCAGGGGCTAATACTTGATGAGTCAAACTCATCATAGTTTGTCAAAACATTTTCTGCAGCTCTTAATATATGGTGACATTTAATGGCTGTTTTCCCTCTGATATGCATGTACAACCTTCACCAAAGTGTCTTTATAATTGACAGCCACCCAATCCGCCTCCTGCCTATTGAGGAAAGACATAAAGTGGATTATTGACAAATTACTTTGAGATAATCCATGTATCAATAGTTTGCAGAAATTTACCATGGCGACATTTCATTCTGCCAATCAAGGGATAAGGAACAGCAGGAATGTTAAACCAACATCACTGAATAATCCCTTTGTTCTCATAAACACAGTTCGGTCATGGCTTTGACAGAGCTACAGTAAATGTGCTTCATTCAAGTCTTGTGGTGTCCAGTCTTCCATCCAACCAGCCATGTAAGTATGAGAAATGTGACTTTCCTTCAGTAAACATTATCTCCATAGCAGGCTGTCCTCAGTGGTGGAAGGCTCTGCTCTGAGCTTGATCATATTACACACAGTAAGTGCAAGAGCTCAGGAGCCTCGGAGGCAACTGGGGGAAGCAGTGTGTTTGGTCCCTACAGCTGGGAAACCGAACTGAGGTTGAGGATTAGCTGGGTGCAGACCAGGTCCTAGAGCCATGGGGGAGCAAAGGGGTGGGTGGGAGCTTGTGAAAGCATGCTTTATCAGCAAGCAGGGATTCTGGTGTCAAGGTCCCATCATCACCAGCAGCAGAGCATGAATGAATATGAGGCAACAGTCATGAATATTCTATTGAGTGTTATCTTTCCCTTTCAACTTTCGTTTTCTCTCTTTTTCTCTCTCGCACTTTCAGATTTTCCCTCCCTTACTCTAATCTTCTGCTTATCCTTCTGCGTTTTATCTCCGTCTGTCTCTGTCGCTCTCTGTCTCTCTCGTGTCTTAGGACATCGAGTCTTTTACCACAAGGGGTAACAAGTGTTCCCAAAATCATATTTACATTTACCACATCCCACAGACTTCTGGGGTGTCGCACAAAGCTTTACAGAGACAATGCCTCGTTCACAGCTTTGACAGTAGTCAAACATTTTCTCATTTTTTTAATATCTACCATTGGAGAAAATCTTTCCTGAATCTTGGCATCTATCTACATGAGATAAGCAGATGGATGGAGACGATTATGCTCTTTTCCCAATAGTCACAGTAATTGAGTTTTTTTCATGTGTATTTTGCTTCTTGTTTCCCACTGCTTGAAGCATTGCCCCAACACCTCTATCTCTCCTCTTTTCCCTTTGCTACCATCTTGGTAAGATAAGCAAGCAGCCCATGACTAAGATAAAAAAAAAAGAAAGAAAGAAAAAGAAGGCACTTTATAAGGAGTGACTGTCTAATCGAGCTTAGTTCAGCTTGGCTTGTGCTATTATTTTAAAACATTTGCCGTCTCTTCTTGCTACATCTGATAAACAATCATAAAAACACAATGTACAATGTGGATGCACAGGGGTCCAACGTTGGCTTTGCTTGGGTTCTTTGCTTCTTACCGAGCGGACGAGTCAAAAGGGGTGGCGGTGGTTAATTCATACCGCAGCGGAGTCCAATTCTACTTGGCAAGGGAGTCTGACCAATGGTGCCATGGTCTGTGGGCCGTAAAATGAGCAGAAGGGCATGGCTTTCAATGTCTCTTCCACAGCACCCCTAGGCACGGCAGCAACAATCACTTGCTTCAAATGGAAGTGCAATTGTAGGCGAAAAGGGCAACAGCACTTTGGCAGACACACAGAAACAGACAGAGGCCCCACTGGACCACTCTGCCTGATAGGTTCTAGCGCTGGCAGGGTCCACACAAAGGTCATTGTTTGGGAAGAAAATGGAAAGAAAATGGATTTGTGAGGTTGGCTTTGTTCAGTGTTTGATACAAATCATTGTATACAAAGTTAATTACTTGAACGATAGTGGAGGAAATAATAAAAAAAACATCAACATGGGGAAACTATGATTCAACTTTGGCTAAAGATGTTGTTTTTCTATCAAATATGCATATGAACACAAAATCACAGTCAACAGTCAGTACTGTTTTGGCACATTTATAGATGTAAAATTATTTGTTAAAAACAAGGCCAAGGGCATTGATTTGACACTTTTGGCCACACTGCAACACATCAGAGATTGCTTTACTTGGCCCCTAATTGCATTTTTTTAGTGGCAATATTGCAGTAAACATGATGTGCCAATAATTGTGCTTATGTTTTTGTGTACAACATAACCATCCAAAGCCATTTCTTTGTTTTTCTCCGACTACTCCTCTAGCGTTTATAAGTTGCTGCATTTAATTTCTGACCTGTTGTTTCCTAGAAGCGTTTTTTGACAGTGTTACATGCTTCGTTGGGTATTTGTTACAGCCTCAGCTCAGTCTCCCAGAATGCACACATGAATGATTTCCATGACAAAAAAAAAACTATCTTGCAAAAAGGGAAAGAAAAAAAATCTGTCTTTGAGTCTGCGTTTGCTAATGAAAGCCTGAAAATGGATGAATGAGTGTTTCAGCTCTTTCAGTCACAGTGGGAGCATGAACCTTCCTGCCACACATAAAAAGCCAAACAGCATATAACCCATCGGGAGGCTCTATCTGTGAAATAAATCCTCACTATCGCCGCATCCCTACCTCAGCCTGTTCTTTAGTTCTTTACTTTTTCTTCCAACACACACATCTTGCAAACAATAATCAACCTTTCTGCTCTTTCTTCTGTGTTGGCTGCAGAGCACAAGGAAGAAAGCAAACATGCCAAGGCCGAGACCAAATCAAAATCTAAGATAGGTGCAGGAAAGGATAGATATACTCTGTGTGTGTGTGTGTGTGTGTGTGTGTGTGTTATGAGAGAAAATATAATCATGAAGCAGCTGGTGATGGAAATAGGTGATCCACAGTGGCAGATAGGAGCAGAAGGGGCATAGTGGTATGAAGAGAAGAGAAAAAGCAAACACTGATGAAAAAGCAAATCTGCTGTAATAGTTTCTGCAGCTGAATTGATTAAAATGGAAAAGTGATTCAGACCAGTCTTTGCTTTGCAAACATCCAGTGCTGAGTGAACTTATTAAAGGCGTTGTTTGAGTATACTGTATTTGAAACACAGAAAAATAACATTAACCTTTACATGGATGTGGGATATATATATATATATATATATAGCAATATGTAACATATTTATGTAAAAACAACATCCAAAAGGTTAAATCAGTAAGTTATTTAAATAAACAGTCTGGTGTTATTTATTTTTATCATCATCTCCTGCACTATTTCTACGTCCTGTAATTAATTTCACAATTTTCACAATTTTGTAATGACTCATCCATGTTTTTCTTAAAAGAGCAATTTAGCTTCAGTGAAGCTCACACTGAAAGGACACCCTGCAGAGACAACCATCCAACAAGAGTGTGAAATACCCTCTTGAGGTGTAAATTGACCAATCCTTGTCTCAGTCTGTCTGGAAGCCCTAGAGAGCTTTTTCTGATGAGCTGATTTTTCTTCCTCGGAAGCCATGCAGAAAAGTTCGATATACTCAGCAGTTTTGAGAATGGCTTGGATCCACTGCGGGGTGGGCTGAAATTGAAAGGGAGCACACAATGACACCGAGTAAAAGGGTCGATTGGGGTGAAACCGGAGCTTTGGTGACAGCTGTGACTGCAAAGGCACATGGGTGGGCACGGACACATGATCACCAAGGTTTAGTCTGTGACTGTGTGTAAGAGAAAGGGAGAGAGACAGAGAGAAAATGAATACTCTACTGTATCTAACCTACTAATATGCTCCGTGAGACCCCATTCAGCACGGGCCCCTGAGAGTTTCTCTTTTATCCTCCTGTAATTAAAACTTTCACCTGGCGATGAGTTACCCCAGTTATAATGGAGGTTTGGGTTTAATGTATGCACTCACTGATACACACTAGGGACACAGAGATATATATTTCAGACCATGTTGGGAATACATGTTTTCACTTTAATATTTTACTCCCCAATTACATAAATCCCACTATTTTGTTATTCTATTTTTATCAGACCAACATGAAAATGTGATGCTGCTGTTGCTTAGCTGGGCAAGTCCTCAGCACAGCAGCCCATATTTGACTGGACTCTGGCCCAGGCCTGCTATATGTCATTTCCCAACCCAGTCATATCTGCAAACCACAGATCAGATTGTCTCAAAATAGATTTGATGCCAATGCTCAAATTGTTTTTCCATGTTTTGCTGTTTATATCTGCTCTGTAACTTTTCTGCCCTTCCTCAATACACAGGCAGCAGTTAGATTGAGAGTGGAGAGATTGGAGTTTACACAGTAAACTGTAATTGGTTTGGGAAAAATAAATATTATTTTTAAATATAATTTTTTATATCACATTATTGTTGACCTTCCCTGTTTTAAACTTAACAATCAACAAATTATATATGAATGTGATATTTGATGGAAATGAATGAAAAGCATCATGACTAGTTAAAACACAGCAACAATGATTCACACAATAAGGACAAAATTGTTGGGACACATTGAATTCAGATTTTCCATATCTAACAGGGGGATGGGCTACGAAACAATGATAACAGACTATACAACAGTCACGGTAAATCCTTCCATATCATTCAGTTTGTCAATGATCATGTGTAATTATATTGTAAATGTGTAACCAATGTATAAACAGAAAAAGTCATTTAAAAAGCATATACTTTTTATATTTCCTGTTTCCTGTTTTATTAACGATTTTTACAGTGAGACAAAAATCATTACACTGATTTATTTCATCCATCCATCCATCCATCCATCCATTTTCTGAGCCCGCTTTATCCTCACTAGGGTCACGGGGGTCGCTGGAGCCT
>JAPQRP010000018.1:13203444-13218745 GCA_037367295.1 Apogon hyalosoma
ACAGCACCAAATTGTTTTTCAATGTACAGTTTTATTTTGTCAAACAATAGAAATACATAATTTCTACATAAAAATCTACTTTTGTTAACATACTCTTCCTGTAAAAACGACAGCTGTATTTGATTTAATCGTTAACACAAAAATCTTTTCAAATAAACAACTTTGTATTGTATTTTCACTAATATTTTTTTTATGTTGCAATTTTACAACTTTTTAGTGTTAATTCTGCGGTCATTTTTTACAGTGCACTTTCATTTCAGTGCAGTCTGACCTGACATTCTTTTAACTCATCATAACGTGATACCCACATCCCTGTCACGAAGGCTGCCACAGCTGACACTAGCACACAGAAACATGGCCGTCGGTCTGCTTCAGTCGGCTCAGAGCACCAGAGCTGGATCCAGAAGGCTGAACGACAGTCATCCGTCACTGGGGTACGGCTTCACATTGATCCAAGTCAGACTGATACTACTGTCTGTCTGCGAGGAGAAAGATTCTGGCAGTTACTGACGGTAATGGGGGCCATACTAATTACTGAGCATTCCAACAAGTTTGCAATTGGACATTTGTTAGAATTTGAGAAAACATAAACTTAGTGTTTAATTGTTTTCTTCGGTGATTAGAGGAACAAAATGTGTTAATGAGACCTTCTGTTGTGACTCTGTGCAGTGACACAATACACAATGCAATTTGCTTTTATGGGATTCCAACTTTCTTTCCTACGGCCATTGGTGGTGCTTTTTTAATTTATACAACCCTATAAAGTATCAGCAGTCATTTTAGAAATATTAGAAAAACAACAATATTAGTCTTTTTATGTCGTCTCATTAACCCATAAAGACGCAAACATCCACTGGCAACCAAAATCATTTCCTGATATAAAAAGTTAAAAACCTGTTGATTCATTAATACTAAAAATGCATGTAAATAATTGGTGTAAAATGCAGTTTGTCATATTTTCATGGTCATCAGGTATGACTCATGTGAGTTCAAAGGCTCTGTAGTTACCATGGAAACACCGTCATCTTCTACAACATTGATTCAGCAGTAAAACCTATCGAGTTGGATCAGTGACAATGGATGGACACACTGGTTTTTATGTTCAGTTAATGATATATTTGACTGAAAACGTCACTTTTTTTCCATTTTCTCCGTTTTTTTCCTTTCAGTTCTCTTTTTATTAGGATTTTCCGTGGTTCACGTGTTTATTCACGTAACAATTCACCATTCTCATCCATTCATCTGTAAATTACAATTGAATCACACAGCAATACACCCGTGACCCCACAGACAGTACAGATAAGGATGATCGGTCCTCCTTCAGCAATACCACAGATGAAATTTATACAATACAAAATTAAGAACTAAACTTCCTAGAACAGGAATGCTGGGGTGCACATTTGTGATATTAAAAAAATATATATACAAAAGGGTTAAAAAGGAAAAAGGAGGTGAAATGGACATAAGACATGGCCTTAGATAATCGATGGTTGAACCGGTGTGACATACCTAATAAAGCTTTCCAATCTTTTCAAAAACAGCCCTTATTGTAGTCTTATTGCAAAAATAATTCTCTCCATCTTAAAAATGTCATAAATGATGTCGATCCACTCCTCCACTGCAGGTTTTTCTTTTAGCCACTTCTTTGTTCTGGCTTTCCTACAAGCAGCACTTCAAATCTGAAATAAATATTTGTCATTAGAGGAGACATTTTCTGATGGTAGCACTCCTAAGTATAAAGATATAAACTCAAAAGGAATGTCTGTCTGGGATACTTTTTGCAAAATTTTATAAACCTTCTGCCAGAAAGGGAACAAGACCAGACTATGTGAAAATGATTTGCCTCAAGGCCCTGAGTATAATATTAGAAGAAATGGTGATATATCACTAAAGAAATGTTAAAAATAGAGGAAAAAAATCATTCAAGAACTGCCACAAAAATATCTCTGGGTCTTTATGGGTTAATCGTCTTGTATTTTTGCATCGGGTTGCACGATTTAGCACCGATCGTAACAAAAACAGTATTTGCTCATGTTGCAGCGATCACAACACTACAGGCATCATCAGGGTGTGAAAACCAGAGGGGGGGGCTGGGGGACGGGGCAGCAGAGTTATATACATGGGGGAGCGGCCCATTAGGGACGTTCGCAAATTCTGAGACTGCCAACAGGTGAACGTTAGTGCCAGTAATGTAGGATATAAGTGGAAGAAAACGGTCACAACCTGCCTGTTAGTTCAGTTGGTTGGTTGCCCCCCCCCAAGGATAAAATTCATTTAGCAGAAGTAGGGATGTAAAAACCAAAGGGGAGATTGACCCCACCATCCCCCCCCAACAAATTGCACCCTGGGCATTATCATCGACACGAAAATAGGTACATTCTACACAAACAAAGCTAATCAGACACTCACTCTGAAAATGTCAACCCTCAGCTGATGGATCTGAGGGTATTAATTATACGACTGATGAATGTCACGGTAATAAAGGTGGTTCGATGTACAGAAATACTGCACCCACGTAAAGAGGTTTAATCACCTGTATACGCAGATGTGTAAAATGTCTTTTATATTTGTAAGACTTAAACTTTTTCTTCTGATGCTCATTTTACTATCCTGCACTATCCCCTAAAGTCTAAATAATCCACATCTGTCTCTATCTTGACTGTGTTATTCTTATTAATAACATTGCATTTATGAGCAGGAGATGCAGATCGACTAAGCAGTAAATTATTATTTCTCTCAGTGTGGTTGCCAACAGCTGACTGTCCTCTGTGATTTAACAGGAAATCTAAATAGCCTCATTTCCCCCTTATGACCATTTGACTGCACTATTAAAGTCCACAAGTGTTACATCGCCTGTCCGCCTCTCATCTTCAACGGGCTTGTTTTTTTGTTTTTTTTTTTCGTACCCCAGGCCTCATCATGTTCCTCGAAGTTAATTAATTTGAAAATTGTTTTCAGTCGACATCAGGCTGAGTAAACAAGCGCAGAAAGTGCAGTGCGGTACGGATCTGGTTAGACAAGATTGCGTGGTATTTTAGATAATAAACCAACTTAATTTTGTTTCCTGTTCCTAATTCTGCCTCCAGCCACCGACTGTAAGAGCCTCTGTCTGCTAATGTACTCTAGGTAGAGTAATCGTTTAATTAATTGCCGCTGGAGTTTACAAAGATGAACAACTTTCTTTGTATAAAAAAAGCTCCCTTAGCATTTCTGATGCAGGTCTTATAACAGCAAACACAAAACATCTCACATCATGTAGAAATGCTTGTCACACTGAGGTTGTATTTCATAATCTTGGTTTCCTGAAGCCTTGAGCACATTTCATTAAATTACTTTTTCCATTTAAATGACTCGCCTATCAACGATTCATTACAACAAATATTTTCTCACATGAAATTGCTCTCTGAACCTTACTCTATGAAGAAATTATTTAACTGCTTCTTCTGAGACATCTGTTTGGAAGTGTAAACATTTGACTTTGAGTTATGATGTGTTTTGTTCTCTTTAAGGATGGAAAAACAATTTCCCCGGCTATTTCACCAGAGAGAAAGTTAAATGAAATGAAATGAACCGTGTATGGAAAGGACATGAAAGCTAAAAGGTAATCCAATTTCCATTAAATGTGATATTCTTAAATTCTCCTTGCAGACCTTTTGGGGAAAGCCATGATTAGAAACTGTGAAATGCATGTCATTTTATTCCACTCTTTCGAAAAAATATATATTAAAAAAAAAAAAAAAAAAAATCTCAGAATTATTAATAAAATGTGGGTCTTTGAGATTAGTGCGAGAGAGCTGCAGGGTTGGATGAGGCAGGTATTAAATAAGAATCAGAATTCAGCATTTAACGGCTCGTGCTTAATCATTTATGTTGATTACATATTGCGAGAGAATGAGATAGCTGAGGAGTTATTTATACATTATGTAGAAGGAATCCTCCTAAAATGATTAAATAACACTGGTTTGTTGTTGACTCGGAGATGTTTGAGCTCCTTATTTACCGTACAAAGCAGTCCCACAAACATTATCTGTCTTTCTCGATCATTTACTACTTGAGATGCAGCTCTTTGCTCAGACAGCAAATGTCACACAGCTTATCCCTCCTCTGATCATGTACATCAACAGGAATAGGATAGATTTTGGGATTAGACATCAAAAAGTCAGCATGCAAGACAAACAGTTTTAGTCCTTCTAACAGAGGGGAATTATTCTAAGAGTTTTCATCAGCATAAATGGTCTCAGAATAAACCTTAAATTAGTGTTAGACTGACCTTTCTTTACACTCTACGGAGGCAAAAAAAAAAGCAAGGTATAAAAGAAGGTTAACAGCTACTAATGTAAACTAATGTCTTTTTTTTTTTTTAAAGTAAAATGTGTTTAACCCTTTAACCCCTGAGACGTTATTTTAATGAAATGGCTGCTGTGAATTCATGTCTGTTTCGTGTCACAAAAGCTGCTGTGAGTATGTGCTTGTGTTCTTTTCTTTTTCTTCAGTAGTTTTGTTTACTGTGTGTTTTCGGGTAAAAACAGGGTAGAGTAATAGAAAAAGACAAAAAGAGGAATTGAAATTTGACAGGTTTTTACTAAATAAGGTACTCAGAATGTGCATCAATAAGAGATTTAGGATGTTGAACATGAACTGGAACAAACTGAACTATGACAAGTATTTGAATTTTGGCGCAGTAGTTTTTGCTTTGGAGCTGTTTTTTTTTTTTTTCTAAATCCTTCCACCTGGTTTTGGTACCTGGTTGAACTCCAAAAAGCAGTTAGAACTCAGTAAAAACACAGAAAAAAAAAAAAATTAAGGAAAATCACAACACTGCAAACAACAGTAAAAACAAAAAATGACAAAGAAAATGATATAAAGACAAAGGCCAATCCATCTATTTTTATAGCAAGTTGGTCTCACTCACTGCTTTGTGTTTTACCCCATTACAGAGGTATCAGGGGGTGCACTGAGCATGCTCAGATGTCTATGGAAAGAACAAGGTCTATTCTATCAACACATTTTCAAATGTTTCTAATTGAGTAAACGGTTGAATTTTTATGAATATTTAAAATAAATCATACGTTCAGAACAAGCACCACAGACATGTTAGGGGCTAAACCAGGGGTCTCAAACATGCGGCCCGGGGACCAAATACAGCCCACCAAAGGTTCCAATCCAGCCCATGGGATGAATTTACAAAGTGCAAAAATTCCACAGTCAAGGCTGTCAAACTCATTTTAGTTCAGGATCCACATACAGACCAATATGATGTCAAGTAAAATAATAGCATAATAACGTACAGAAAATAATGGCTCGATGTTTTCTTCTCGGTTTCATGTGAAAAAAAATTACACTATGCCTATAAATAATGACAACTTCAAATTTTTGTCTTTGTTTTAGTGCAACCCCCCCATAAATTATGAAAATATTTACATTTACAAACTATCCTGTAATAATAAAATGTGACTAACCTGAACAAATATGAACAACCTGAAATGTTGACCAAATACAGGCATAATATTGTTAAAATTTCACTTATGTTTCTTAAGAAATTTTAATTTTTTCAGGTTATTAACATCTATTTTGTTTGGATAGTTTATAAAAGTAAGTATTTTCATAATTTAATGGGGGGGGGTTGCACCAAAACAAAAATTTGGAGTTGTCATTATGTATAGGTTATTATGCTATTATTTTACTGATCCGGCCCATTTGAGATCAAATCAAGCTGAATGTGGCCCCTGAAAGAAAATGAGTTTGAGACCCCTGGACTAAAGGGTTCATTGAAACAGCATGAAATGCGACACGACGGAAAAAAAAAAAAATCTTGAGCAACAGAGTCATGCTTCTGTCTTGTCTTTTGCCAGTAGTTTGTGATTCCATTAGTGACAGGTTTGGAGCTCAAAGTGACCATATTTGGACAAAAATGGGTGGAGCTTCAGGAGCACAAAGACACATGGGTGAACTAGTGCTAACCACTAGCTCACTGGCTAAATAAAATGTTCTTAAAACTTCTCTAAAACAGCATTTGATGACCATAACTACATTTGAGATGTCTTGCAGGAAAATCAAATTTTATTGAGTAAAAAGAAATCCCAGGCCAAACTAATGGCTTCTATGTGACCTTAGATATGAGTTCAAAATTTAGGGCCGACCACATCAGATGTTTCAAATAAAACTGATGAGACTGGAATGAATCCTGAGGAAAAAAAAATATACTGACTTAGTATTTTCAGAGAGAAGTCCAACGTAAGTCAATTGCCACCTTTAAACAAAGATCCCAGAAAAAAGGTCAAATTGTGATTCTGCCTTTTTTCCACCATTGACTGATTTCCACAGCCAAGCCAAAGGAGTAACAGAGGTGAGACAGGCTGGACTTTTACATAGCAGACCTGTGTTCCGGAATCAAAAGGGTGGTGATGCAACGCTCGTTTTTAAATCCCCCCAGTGCAGAGAGACAGCGGGCGCTTACGGAGGTACTGGTATGGATTCTGTGGCCCGCAGCCGGCTGCGTGCCCGGCTTTGTGCCGATACGGACAGCTTCGTGCCAGCTGCAGCCGGCTCTGTGCCCCGAATGAAAATAGCACGTAGCCAGAGAATCATGCCAGTGCCTCCATATGCGCCAGCTGTCGCTCCTGCGCTCAAAACGTCACACCTTGGTTGCAGAACGAGAGGAGTTCCTTTCACATAGCGTTCTGGAATCATGATGGCTCTGTTATAACCTCCACAGGTGTTATAAAGCCGCGATAAAGGTGGGACCGAATGACCCCACCATTTCGTTTACACAGACATCATTCCGGAATCAAGGCGAAATATTCCCGTAACAGAAGTGCTGTGTAGAAAGGGCTTTTGGGAGCCAGGTCTGTTTGGAGTTAACCCCAGAGGCCATCATTACAACTACGAGACCGCTCTGTATCGGCTTCTTTTTGGAGCCGAGGTGCTTGCCCTTTAATGTCACCACTGAATACCAACTATTCTCCGTAAAAAGAGTGTGAACGTGTGTTGATGTTTTCATTCAAATGCACTGAATACACTGAATTGACCACTGTGGCTTGATTTTTTTTTTCTGTAACAAACCCTAACCTTGTTTACCAGAAGTCCCTATACTTGACTATAATTGGAGAGCTGTTTGTGTGTGTTTATATGTATTAGTTTCCAGATTCCTACAATAAAAAAGAGATTTGTCTTTTGTATATGGTGTTTGTAGTAATTCCATGTCTTTTTTATGTTAAGTACATAATGATCAGTTTTCGAGAACTAATGTTGCATGGAAATATGTTTTTCTCACAATTACATAATAGAGGATTACTTTTCCTGTTGAGAAACTCCATGAGGTGGAAGATGTGGAAAAGAGCTCATGCTGACCAGAAAAGACAAGCACTTACACCTGGTGTGAGAGCTGCTACAGTGAAATTACAATACTCTGAAAATGGATAATATCCAACGATCCACGTATTTTTACATTCTAGCATGGTTTCATCCAGATTCTAAATGTAAATGTGAAAAATATGAGTTCATCACTGTTTGGAAGTAAAATACAAAAGAATCATAATGTTACAAAGTATGATAAAATGGTTATCACTAGAGGTAGATCGACATATTGATTTTTTTTCCAACATTGGCCATCTGCCTTAATTTTTTTTTGAAAGCCGATATTTGATCAATAGTAAAAATGTTTTAAGATATTTGATCAGGCACCTGTGTGGGCAACACTTGAAGGTCAATAAATGTTAAAAGAGCGCTATGTGTACGTGTATTAATAATTTAATTTATATTGCTGCATAAAAATATTACTTATCTGAGTGTTTCAATTGTATTTTACGGTCAATGTGGTTAAAAAAAAAAAAATCAACCTTAAATATCGGCCTCAAAACTCGGCTGTAGATGTCGGCCATCGGCTGACCAAATTTTTTAAAATCGGCATCAGCATCGGCCTTAGAAAAACCCTCTCGTTATCTGATAGAAAAATTCTGTGATATACTCTGAGACAAAAGATGGAGTCACTGGATTCTGGAATCAGAAGGTTTTACTTGCAAGGAGTCAAGTACATACAGCAAGATGCAGCAGCTGACTGACTAACAGGAAGTCTAAAAATTATTATAACAGAACATGGATAATACAGTCATTGGTCCAAGTGTCCAAACATAATGATGTTGATCGAGTTCACCATTGGTTTAGGTTTCCAAAACACAGTGATGCATGGGTTCAGTGGCCGCGCTTACACTCCTCTCCCACCCACTCTATGGTCTGATCTTCCCCAAGGGCAACAGGCAGCTAGAGAAGAAATGGTAGACATATCCTGGATGAATATGTCTAGACATCCTTACCAAATATGTCATCACAACCCATCCATGATTCATGCTCTGGACACCTGGTGTTTACAGAGAAGAGTCTAATATAATATTATATTTTTCTGACATTATCACATTGTCCACTCAATATTTATTGACATGAATGTCAATTAGCATAATCAGTGTGTTGTCCAGTCACTCTCCAAACCATCTGTTCTAAAGCTGTAATAAAAAGTTTAATTTGAGAAGCCATTATAATTCACATTTACACACCTCTGGTTATGACAAAATATTTAAGAGACAAATAAACGTATTACCATGAAAGCTTCAAAGGCCGTTTGGAAAAGCATTTGCATTAGGTGGGGTACACACATAAAGATAATCGGGCTGTTTTTGTCCCATTTTCCCCCTTCTAGACCAAAGACAGCAAAAGCCAGATTATCGTATGTTTTATAAGATTATCCTGTAGTCTGAGGTGTGTTAAGAGTGAATTTGTCCTGATAATCGGCTACAAAATGAGTCGGTGCCGACGATCGTAAATATTAAACTTGTTCGATATTTACGACCAAAAATCTTCATGTGTGGGGAAAGCCGACGACTCCAGAGTCATGACTCTGTGATTGTGACGCGAAACGGAATGTAGCCAATCGAGAAGCGAGGTGACTGAGGAACAAGCATGGCCAAACCTGAAACATAAAGTTCGGTGAACCTCGGAAATTCAGGATTTTTCCGTCAAAACTAGTCAGAAGAACAGAACCCTTCCTTCCTCTTTTATGTCCTCTTCTATGTTGCGTGTCGTGTTTTCCGGTCGTTGCTATGTTTCTCCTTCGTTTTTGTTAGATTATGTTTGATCGTACGAGATATCTGGCTTGGAGGATTAGATTCTAGATCGGTAGTGGAACAGAATTGTTACGTGTGATGTGCTGTGTTGAGATTATCGGAGCACACCACACGCAGTACAATCAAAAGTGTTCGACGCCTGATTTTTTTATCTTCATGTCTGAGGTCTGTTACAGATAAAAAAATCTCTTCAGACTTAAAAAATCCTTATGTGTGTACCCCGCTTTAGTGGTACAGGTGTCCTCAGGTAAAATACATCCTACTCAGTCATTTCAGCTGGGTTTTATTCTGGTAGATGCTGACTGTGTTTTCGCTGTTACTTTCATTTATCTGACACATAGTCCTGACATGTAGCTGGAGCTGAACTCTCAGATGTAGTAGATGGAGTTGACAGATAAATAGCAAATGGATTTTTAGCGCAGAGACAGGTCTGTAACACAATCATGTGTTGTAAAATTGTAATGTCATGACGCTGCATTCCAAACACAGACCTTGAAATTGATGCGTAACCGTCCGTTGCATAAAATGACATTCTGTGACTTGATGTCTGATGTCCAACATGACAGATACCATCCGTTATTTCAGTCTGGCCATATGTTTGTGTGCATAACATAATTAATCCTCTGTCACTTTTAGCAGCCCTTAGTAGATGTGGCATGTTTGGCTAAATGAGTATTAATTTAATGTCTCTCTTCATTATTAATGTGAAAATTGAGTTTTTTATGAATCAGTAAGTCCGGTGGTTATGCCAAAATCAATATGCTTCAAGAAATGAATGTGTCACATGTGGCCTTAATGAATTCAGTCTTACTTTCACCCTAAATTGTAGCTCTAGTTTAGTGGCTTTGGTACATTTTCTTGTATCATTTTTAACACCAGAAAAAACGCAAATTCATCTCTCAAAATGACTGATGCAAACAGCACCAATCAGTTATCTGCAGTATTGCAAAATGGGCTGAGTGTTTCTTTCTGAGTGAAGAGTTGAAAAAGCCACATTGTTACTTGGGGTTTAAAATGATATTTCAGAAATGTAATTATAATGAAAGAAAATTCAATTTTGACTCAACATGACTAAAAAATAAACTGTGATCCATTTTGCAACCAATTTAGATGACGATGTAGAGATGAAAATATAATATTCCTTACCATATTAAATGACATTATGACCGTTTTGTAGTTCAGCCCTATTTGCCATGAAACACCTCATTTCAGTGTGTCACAATACTTTTGTCCATTTCATGCATTTATATAAATACACATGCGAGTTCTTTCAGGATGACACATCCATGTATTAATGCTCACAACACAGTCAAAATGCTTAACCACACTAGCCGTGGAGCAGTGCATCTATACATTTTCTGATGTGAACTGTGGCTACAGTTTTGATGATTAAAAGTGAACAAAACTTATTTTTCTGTATAGTGAACAGTACAAAGTTACACATTACTGTATGGGAGACTGGACAGGATTCACATTTATTCCACAGTTGTTTGTTCTGTAATTTTTGGACACACCAAATCATTATGATACAGAAAATAATTCTAATAGCAATGAAAAAATTTTACATACTATGGCAGCTGATTTAACCATTTTACATGTAAGAACTTATGTAATGAAATAAAGAAGGAGGTAGCATTAATTCAAAGGAGATCTAGTATAATACTTTTTCATTAATAAGTGTCAGAACAGCAGAATATTATTTTGTATGAATGTGCCAAAGCATTTACAATTTGTTCAAAAGAATCCCAAATTGCTTCTGTGAATAGTAAATGATGAAACGGATGTTGACTGATACTTGAGTTAAATTAGTTTTTCTTCATTTTTATTTCTGAAATGAGAAATGTACCAAGAGAAGCAGCTGTAACAGTGAATCCAAGGCAGTGTGAAGTTCTGCAAGAAAACTGTAGATGATAGACATTGATTATGCAGTAGAATAATTATACAGGGATCTGTAGAAGCTTTTAAATATTTTATTAACTTTATTTAGCTATTAACATCCAGGTTCGTTCATACTATAAGTCAGTTTCTTTTTCTAGAAAAACTGGAATCCACTTGATCATCATCACCTTCTAAGCACAGTGCACGTGTTCTGTGGTTACATTTTCCAACACGTTCCATTGATTTCACACATTTCTCACACCCTGGCTCAAAACATTTAACACAGATCTCACAGAAAAACCCCGGCATTACTAGATGAACTGTGTTTATTCATAATAAAACAGCAAGTACTTGCAAAATTATAAGAGTTTTAAATTATGACTCTGATGCACCACTGTGAAATGTCTTTGCGCTGTTCTTGAATAAGCAATAAGTCTGTAAGTCTATAAAAGATGCAACTACTGTTTGGAAGCATGGACCAAATGGAGCAAAGGCATGGAAACAAGACAGGACCAGAAAAAAACAATATTATGGAAAAATATGAAGCGATATAAAAAAAAAATAGGACCAAGGGTCCTGTTGTCCAACAGCATATTTAAAGACATTCATTGACATTTGTTTGACCTTTCAAGGTCACTCAAGGTCAAAGGTCATGGCTCAAAATGAAAGCCCATATGTGACTTCCTATCTATTGCCAATAGTAATTATATCAATATATTCAACTGTTTCCAAGTTATAGTACTTTGAAATGTTTCCCATTATAAACCAATGGGGATTTTTTTACATTTCAAAAATTTATAAAAAAAAAACAATTTAAAAATAATATTTCCCAATTATTTGAGCAAAATTGGTAGATCAGATGTTCCACAACAAATATCAAGTCATTCTGACTGATGGTTTCAGATAACAATAAAACAAATATTTCTCAGTATTTCTGACTACAGGAGAAATTCTTTAATACTCTGATGAAAACACAATGAGCCTCAAGATGTTACAGATTTGTAGCAATGTGAAAATTACATCCACTTCTTGTTAAACGCAAAAGAAAGAGAAAGACCATCAATTTTATATAAATATAAACATAACATTTCCACTGTGCAGGTGTGTTTGTTGAAAAACAGATACTTCTTTTTTTTTTCTTTTTTTTTCAACAATTAAGTATTGGTAAAATGCTAAGAAATTAAACAGGATAGAGTAAAAGTACAAGTAAATGAAAGAAATAAAGCAGTTATGTTAAAATGTACTTTAACTTGTATTTCACTGAAGACTGATCGCATGTTTCATGGTCTAAGACTTTTGCACATCCATTCCTCACATATAGATACTTTCAAGAAGAGCTGGAACAGGAGGGATTTAAGGCTAATAATTATTTAAAATAAAGAAATAACACAGGTGATTGTAACCATAATTTAGTACAAAAACAGCATCAAGGAAAGGTCTGGTCCTTCAGATGAGTAAAGATGAGATGGGACTGCACATTTATAAAAAAAAAAAAAAAAAAATCCATGAAAGAGAATGAAAAGACTCAAGGAATCGGAAAGTATTTCACAGTGTGCTCACTGTGTAAACCAAACCTGAACAAAGGTGATCTTTTAGTATCGTCATTCAGGGAAAATGTAGATCAGGGGTGTCAAAGTCCTGTAAGTTCAGGTTCCACATTTAGCCCAATATGACCTGAAGTGGGCCGGACCAGTAACATAACAGTTGAAAAAAGTAAAATTACATTATGATAATGTTTATGTCTACAAAGTTTCATTAAAAATGTAAATAACATGAACAACCTGAAAGTGCAATGTTAACAATACAGGGTTATTCAAAAAGAGCGAACTGATTTCATTACACAATATTTTAATAACGAAAAGCAAAAGAAAACTCCAGCTAAGTCACAAGTATTTTACTCACATCAGCTTTGATTTTCTGTCTTACAAGTGTTCACTGTGGCCACCACCTGCAGCACAGACAACATCAATGCGATAAGAGAATTCCTTCCGGACGCATATCAGCATATCACGATCCACTGAGTTGATCGCTGTTGTTATTCGACGTTTAAGGTCATCGAGGTTAGTGGGTCAAAACTTAGAAAACTCCTCTTTCAAATGGTCACTGACTCATTCCGTGACGATGCTTGAGAACAGAAGCAATCTGTCATGAAATCGGTTCATTCTTTTTGAATAACCCTGTAGTCTGCCTCAGTTTATCATTTACATTATAACTTACAGATCACAGTGGATCTACAAATACATAAAATGTTTTGAAACAGGCAAAATATTATTAAAATTGCACTTATATTTCTTAGGACATTTCAGGTTGTTTATATTTGTTCAGATTATCTGCATTTTTTGTGAAAGGATAGTTTTGAAATGTAAATATTTTTTTGTAATATTTCTTTTTTTTATACTGCAACAAAGAGAAACATTTGTAGTTGTCGTTATTACCCCGCCCCCCCAAGGGGAAACAAGGGGTATTGTTTTTGGTTTGGTTTGTTTGTTTGTTTATTTGTTAACACTTTAGCAGCAAAACTACTGGTTGAACTCATTCCAAACTGGGTTTATAGATTGCCAGTGACCAAGAATAGATGTGATAACATTTTGGGAAAAGTTGGTCAAAGTTCAAATTTTTTTATGAATTTTTAAAATCTTTTTTGTTTCCCATTTACATATAAGGGTCGAAATTTCAAATGTCTATAAAAACATACATTTTGTTTCAATTTACTTCAAACATGGCCCATATATAGAGGCAATTTTTATGTTGACATCAGCACTTACATAGACATGATGACATCAGCTGGATCGATGCCAAAATAAGCTACACTACCTGTGAGGGGCGGGGTTTGTTGTCCCTGGAACCACTTGTTTATTTGTTATTATGACAGTATTTTACTGGTCTGATCCACCTTAGATCAAACTGATCAGATCTGTATGTGAAACCTGAACTAAAATGATTTTAAGATCCTTGATTGTTAATATCTCAGTGTAATTTTTGCATTTCACAAATTCATCCCACGGGCTGGATTGGATCCTTTGGCGGGCCGGTTTTGGCTCGCCGGCCTTATGTTTGATATGTGATGTATAGTCAGACCAACCACTTTATTTGTATCTTTATTTATTTAAGAAATAGATGCAATGCAAACTGAAAATGCTTCTAAACTGGCATTTGTGGATGTGATTCTGTATTGTAGAGCTCAACACAGTCATTTTGACCCATGTGGTTCCATCGGCTATAGATGATGGTAGTTCTTGATACGTTGTCGCCTTACCCTTTAGGCTATACACCGAAATACATTCACATTCTCCTTGAAATATTATTTGAATTCAAATATTAAAGCATTAGGATAAAGTGTTGTTTGTTTAGTTTGTTTTAGTTCAACGAGGTTAGTGATAAGTTATTTGTGACCAGATTTCTGTTTTTACCCTGTTTTAGTTTAAATAGTTAGACAGTAGATTAAGATTGTTAAGACAGAAACCATCTGTATGCATAAGAGTTAATTATCTTCTATTCTTCCTTTAGATACACGTCTATACACACACACACACTCACACATTCACACACATAGCATTGTCAGACATAGGTGATAAGAAGTAAACTCATTGTTGGCGTGAGTTTATGTAGAGTCGAGGCCCCACATCTGTTTGATCTAGTTAGATAAAACTGAGACCAACCCATTTGTAAGGGTGAGCCCGCCCATAAGGAAATAAATGTGCAATTCATGTGACGTTCGGGACTCATTGTGTTGAGTCCTCTGCGCAGAGCCCATCTTATTTGTGATCAAAATAAACTTTGTCAACTCTGAGACCGAGCTGAAACCAGACCCTGGAGCTGCCAACAAAAGAACTCGTTTACATCCTGAAACTTCTAATTCTGTTTTGCACCATGGTGGTTGAAATATCCAAATCCCTTCCTATCTTTCTAATGTTATCTAACATTTCAACCATTTTCCCATGTGTCCACTGACAACGGTGCAACGTGAATGTCAGGCATGGGAAGAAGATTATAAAATTAAAATGTAAGGCGAATCTTGAAATATATTGTGCTCATACCATCTACAATTCCAATTCAAAGTAAATTTAACCCATAAACACCCAAATAATAAATGCTGTCATCTTCTACAACATTGATTCACCAGTAAAACCCATGGAGTTGAATGAATGACAGTGGATGGATATGCTTTGTTTATGTTCAGTTAATGATAGATTTTACTGATTAATAATAATGGATTAGATTTATATTGCGCTTTTCTATGAAGGCATACTCAAAGCGCGTACAGTGGATCCATTATTCATTCGCTCACACATTCACACTTTGGTGGT
>JAPQRP010000018.1:13222324-13233413 GCA_037367295.1 Apogon hyalosoma
GGTACTAATGTAAGGAATGATGTTCAAAGGGATCATGTGGATGTGGACAGGGGTCTGGATCAGCACTTGTGTTGTTGGAATGTTCTATAAGTGGTGTTCTAATGTTCTAAACTACATGTTCCTTTCACCTCACATGTGTTTTATTTTGTTTTTTATTTTATTTTATTTTTTATATTTGGGTGCTTCTAGGAAACTGGTCCCTAAAAACAGGACATGAGTTCTAAAATTTCAAACCAGATCTAGACTTATGTTAGGAAGCAAGTTTGGAGGCATTTTGGGTCTATTTTAAAAATAAATATTTACTGAGATAACATAGAAACTATTTTTCAGATAAAAAACATTTATATTATTTTTAAACAAAAATCTGCATGTAACATGGTAAAAAGGACACGAAAATTACGCTCTACTTTTTTTTTCAGATATCTTTTTATTCTCTTACAGGTACAGTTTGGGAATCGGACTAATTATGCAAGGCTGTTGCACAATCTCTTACGATTTCTATGTGTTTAAATGGGCAGGTTCCACATTTAACGCGAGTGGACATGATGGGTTACAAATAAAACCTGGAATGAGACTGCTGATTCATGGAAAAAACCCTGTCTGGATTAGAAAAACCACTAGGACCGTCAAATTTAACAGTGTCTTTATTTATAGTGGTATATAAGACCATTTCAAGCCACGTTCTCCAGATCAAATGCACTGACACCTGGGCATTTTTTCCTGTCCCAATTTTGGTCCTATTTTTTCCCGATATTTGATTAAAAGTTCATTCATTTTGGGATGGCTCAGAGCAAGAGTATATATTTTTTGCATTTATCTGAGGTCATCATTAGATACATCCTGGAGGAAATATGTCTAAATGTCTCTTTTATTATCGGGTCTAAAAAAGCTGGCAAAGCGCCAAATACCAAAATAAACCTAGTTTTATAGACACACTCATTTGCCATTTTTCTTTGCCACTTACAGGTAAGGAACCAAATATGGTAACTTCAGTGACTTTGATTTTCTACATAACAATTTTTTTTTTTTTTTTAAATTTCACAAAAGTAATAAAGTCTTGTTATGTCCTCCAATAACACACTAAGGTTGAAACGTTGAATTTCAGAGTATTTCTATGAGTGAACTACAAAGGGTTAATGTTCATTTCAGGATCACTGAATCTTCCCATCAAACAGGAACTCTTACATCATACATCACTCACATCCCTATCTGTGCTCACCGGAACAGCGTCATTTCCTCTGCCCTTCGCTCTAACTGCCTCTATTACTGCAGCATGTAAAGCTTGATATTTTGTCATGGTAACAGTGGATTTACAACCTTTACAGCTATTGTGCCTCCAATGTCATTGATAATGCAAGAACTGAAATCTTTTGGCGTGTTAATTCACAGTGATGGTTTGAGGGAGAAGCCTTTTGTGTTGGGAAAGGATTTAATCATTAATGCCAAGTCACGACTAATATCATCTTTGCATACACTTAAAAAAAAAAAGTGTTGCAATCCCAGATGCATACCAGAGTGTATGAGTTGCGGATATGCTTGTAGACATTTCCACATTTTGACGATCAGTCTTTTCTTTGATTAATCCTTGCTGATCTTATGTAAACCGCATTAAGTATTCAAGTGCTTCCTATCCTGTGTATTCGTGTGGGTAAACATGCTCTGCTGTCGAGCTGCTCACTAACTTGGCACTGGGTGGGTGGCCTCTAGCGTTCATTCTGAATTCATGAAGTCTGGGAAACCACACATATACAAACACACACATAAGCCAAACAGAAAAAAAAAAAAGGTTTGATAATGCTTGAATTTCACACATACAGTGCTGTACGCTCACACAGGGAAAAAAAAAAAATCAGCTTGGAAAACGAACCCACGCGTACATTTATTAATACACATGTAAGCAGAAAAGTCTGTAAAGTCTTTTTTTTTTTAAACAAACATGCAGAGATACAGGCTCCTACATACGTCTACAGAGAGTATGATTCCTGTCTGACATTTACAGGAATGTTTTTTAAATATATTAGTTCTGTTACTGGTCGATATCAGAGGTTACTTGGCTGTAGCTCTTCATCCTGATGGCAGCCTGATCAATACCGTGAATGGTCAACATACATTAAGAACCATTAAAACTGGTATTAAATGTCGATATAGATATATTGAGCCACAGCATCGCGTTAAGGTCATTAAAGATAATAGTGGCTCGGTATAGCTCAGACATTTTAATCAGTGTAACCCACTTTATGTCTGTCTAATATTTCCATCTCTCCTCCTGTTGCCCTTACTTTGATTTTGTGTGTGTTTCTTTGTATTTTAGTTCAACACAGGTCTATTTGATGCAGCAGCCTCTTTGTGAGCTGAGCGTTCTCCCTCTGTGGACATTAAGCGCACTCAAACCATGTTGTGCTGCTGGTGAAAAACCAGCAGTAAGTGCTTTAAGGCTGACCTGTTACCCCACATCATCTCAGGGTGTGCAGTAGTGTGTGTGGTCATGGGAAACGGAGAACATGCGGTGCTTTTTAATTGGACAGATCAGACCAGAAACACACCCGACTGAGTAAATGCATTATACGGAGGAGCCTGGTGCATTTGTTCCGGAGCAGTAAAATAATAAATATGGCACCCTGAGGTTTTTTTTTTTCACTGAATGTCATGTTGTTCAAAAGTTCCTCCCTACTGGATGGACTGGATTAATAAGATATTTTACTTTGTTAAATCATTGTAAACCTCATTGTCACTACAAGTAGAAAAGGATGAAAATGTGGGGGGCGGATGAGGGGCAAAAACAGGTTTATTCAGAGTAAATGTGTAACCTGTATAATTATATCACACTATAATTATGAAATGTGGTGCACAGCTTATATAAAGTCTCCACCCCCTTGAATGTTTTCCCCTTTTATTGCTTTTATAAATGGAACCCTAGTCGATAAAATCCTTTGATGGCATATTAGGGCCACATTGGAAAAATAAAAACACTTGACACTATGAGAATAAAGCCATTATAATATGAGAATAGTCATAGTTTAAAAAAAAAAAAAAAAAAAACCAACTCAAAATTTAACAAAAATAATGTTATAATTTTATTAGATTAAAGTTGTAATATTTTGAAAATAGGAAAAATAAAAACACTTGTCAGTATGAGAGTAAAGTCATAATATTTCGAGAATAATCAATCTTTATATAGCACTTTTCATACAGTGAAATGTAGCACAAAGTGCTTAACATATAAATATAAAATCAGTGCACCCCACCACCACCACACAATCATATATGTGTGCACACACGCACACACACAAACAGAAATTACTGAAGGAAACAGGCCAGGCACAGGGGGACCATAAACCAAAGAGAGAGAGAGGAGGCGCTGTCACAGGGAGCCACTCACCCCAGAGGGGCAGCCATAGCTCCCAGCAGCCTGGCGCCGCCATCATGGAGCCACCTCCCAGCCGGTGAGGGAGGGCCGAACCACTGCATTGCAGTGGCAGTGACCCCCACCCCACCAGGAAGGAGCAGACCCCAAGGAGGCGCCACAGCCACAGGAGCCCACAGCCGTCCCCCGGCGCAGAGGGCCCCCGCCGATGAAACACTGGAGAAAATGAATAAATACAAAAAATAAAAAGAAGAAGCATTGGTTAAAAGAACATGAATATAAATATAAAACATTTATGTAAATATAATGTAAAAATAAAGACAGAGGAAGTGGTTAAAAGTCAACTTGAAAATTAAAAGGGACAGTAATTAAAACATAAGCTAAAAAAGGAACATTAGTTAAAAGCCAGATTAAAAAGGTGGGTCTTGAGCCTGGTTTTAAAAATGTCTACATTCTCTGTGGCCCTCAGGTTCCCTGGTAGGCGGTATAAAGCCATTATATTATGAGAATAAAGTCGTAGTCAAAAAAAATCCTAATTTAACGAAAATAATGTACTTTTATGAGATTAATGTTGTAATATTTTGAAAATAAATCCACAACAGTGCGATAAAAAGTCGTAATTTAGAAATAATAAGCTTCAAAGATGATTGATGGCAAAGTTGGTTGAGGCAACTTTGACTCCTGTTGGACCGGACGAACCCTAATCGAAGTCTAAACCTCACAAAATGTTCCAAGTTCTCCACTATGCGACAAGTGGGTGTGACTTTATTCTTGTAAATTCGGATATTTTTCCCGCCTGTTTTTAAATTACCACGTAATTCTCATAATATTACGGCTTTATTGTTGAAATACAACGACATTATTCTCATAATATTACAATTTCATTCTTATAAAAATTATCACTATTTTTGTACTCGACTTTATTCTCATAAAAGTATGTATTTATCTTGATATTTCATGACTTTACTCTTGTAGAAACAAGTGTTTTTATTTTCTTCTGTGGCCCAAATACACTGCCGTAAAATCCAGCTTTTCCCACAAGATTTTTTTTTTTTTTTAAGTAAAATGTTTAGTGTCAAGGTGAATTTCTACAAAGTATTCTCAATCAGTCCAAAATGTTTTATATAGTCATTTTATTCTGGTAAATTCTTCTCAAAGAAAGCTAAATTAAATACCGTATATTAATCATGATTACATTTTTAATAGTAATACACTGGGAAAACATTTAAGGTGGTGAATACTTTTTATAGGTACTGTATGTGTACATAATTAAAGTGTGTAACTTAAATAACCCTTCATGTTCATTCATATTGTAATACCTTTTCTATAAATATACAATTGCCCATAAAGTTGGAATATTTTTTCCGACACATTTCTCTTTTTATTCCTGTTTATACACATCAGTAATCACCGTTTAGCAGGTACAATGATTACATACTGAGTCCCGGTTACACTTTATGTATCGTCACAATCATTTCATAAGAGATAAAAACATTTTATTCCAACATTATGGACAACAGTATATTCTAGGTGGAATGGAAATGTAAAGGAAATCTCCAACTTGGTGGTGGTGGATTGCTTTCTTTCAATCTTTGTTGACTTTACACTCACAGTAAAAAAAAAAAATAAATCAGAATATTGGCGTCAGATTTTGCAATTACTTGGAACGCTGGTAGCTACAACTATATAACTGGCTGTGGAAAACTATCTGTTATTTTTTCATGGTGTCAACTTGTGATGTTTCTCAGTCATGTTGGTTTTTTTTTTTTTTGAGTAAGTTTATTTAAAAGTTCAAAATATAAGATATGTTTATTGAAGTCATGCCAACATACTGCAGTACTTTGTCCCTGAGTCCATAAAATGCATCCAGTTGTTCTTCTACCACTATCCATGTGATGAAGTGGATTCAATGGATGAAGGTGAGAAGTAAAGTGACAATTTTTAACCAAATTAGATTTAAAAAAAAAAACAAACTTTGGCTGTGTGATTATGATAGCACATTAGCTTCTGTATTGGCCAAACTAAGGCTTTTATGGGGTGTTTCATTTCTTCCTATTTCATGTTTAATTTGTCCAATAAGGTCAGTTAAGTGACAGTTTACACAGTTGAGCATAAAGTGAAGTAATGCACTGCTGTACATGGACCAGGAACATAAACCATATTTAACCCAGAAAGACCTAGTGCTACTTTTGTGGCAGTTCTTAAATACAATTTTCTTTATATTTAACCATTTTTAAGTGATTTATCACCATTTATTATAATATTATCCTCTGTATTTAGTGTTTTTTTTCTGTAAAAATCATGCATTTTCCTATATTTAATTAACTGATCATGCAGATGTTCATAAAACCTCACATTAAAGTTATGGGTTATTATATCAGAAACAGAGAAAACTGAAGAAAAATAGTCTTTTTCCGCCAAAATATTAATAAGTGTCTCCATCCACTGTCATTTATCAAACTTTACATGTGAATCAATGTCGTAGAAGATGACGGTGTTTCCACGTTCGCTGGTCATATCTGATGACCATGAAAACACAACAAACTGTTTTTTACACCAAATATGTACATGTATTAATATGATTAGTGGATCAACAGGTATTAAACATTTTAGATCAGTAGACGGTTTTAGTCGATGGCTGATGTTTGGGTCTTTATGGGATAAGAGACTTAAAACTGATCTGCTGCAGGAAAAGCACTGGAAAATTGCAAAAATCACTGTATTTGAGATGAATTTAACCTCTTTTTAACCCTAACTGGTGCCTCACGACAAAAAGAAGATGCTCTGTTGTTGACTTTCTGGACCCAGAAATGAGTTTTACGCAACCACGACGTCTAACATAATAAGAGGATTGTTACCAGTGAACGTGAGGAACTAAGAAGTTTGTGTAAGGATTTGCAGAAAAATGTAAGTCACCGAGACGTAGCTTAGAAATGGAATTAACTAATGCCAGCAAATAACCAACACAAAACAGAGCCCACCACAAGCCCCATGCAAGTACACATCTTACATATTGAGTCCTTAATTCACAATGCATTTGGCTCTAGTGGTGTAACTTTTCAAAATAATTTAAAAAAAAAAAAAAGAAGAAGAAATGGCCTCATTCAGCGCAGAATTATTCATAGGGGCCATTGGACTAAAGACAGACTGTCTAAAATTTATAATGATGTCAATTCTAACTGTGTGCGACGTAACCGATCTCCAGCAAATCACAGCCACATGTTTTGGTGCTGCCAGTCTCTAGGTGGCTTTTGGGTGGAGGAGTTCAATACAATCTCGAAGATATGTGGCTTCACAGGTGGAGCCAGACCCTCTGATTGCACTTTTTGGAACCTCCCCTTCCACACTGCTCGAGCATGATTGCATCTGTCACCCTTTTGGCAAGACGTCAGATTTTATTTAAATGGAAATCTCCAATTCCTCCATCCCGTGTTCTTTGGATCAAATCCATCTTGAACTGCATCCATCTAGAGAAGATACAGTACACACTTCAGGACTCCAAGACCACATTTTATACAACGTGGACCCCTTTTCTTTCATATGTTAGAGATCTAAATGTCCCTGCTATCCCTGATTGATCAGTTGTGTCTTTTGGATTCACATATGTGGCCGTCCCCTTCGCTGGATTGGAGTGAACTGAACCTAATTTACTCCTGAACATAAAGGAGCCTGAGTTTATGTGCGCAATGAGGCACCTTACACTGACTGACGTACATAGGATCGTATAATTATTTTCTTTAATGCCGAGGTACTGTTTGTTTGTTTGTTTGTTGTCTGTTTTGTTCTTTGTTGTGGTTGTTTTATTTTGTTTTTATTATACAGTGCTCTCACTTAGATTATTGTCTTTTTTTATCTTTTTGCATACAAAGGTGTGTTGTATGTAACCTGTGACTGAAAAAACTCAATAAAAAAAATTGGGGGAAAAAAAAAAGAAGAATCCTAGAAAATTTGCATTTGTATGCTGACCACGGTTGACCAAAATGTCTGCCAACGTTGTTAACACTGTCTCGAGGCACTTCTTATGTCACAGCGTACATTCAGGTTCAGCTTTGTAAGCTCCTCTTTGCCTCCGGACTTCTTCTACCGTGCCATTTTACCAGCTGATGTCACTTCCAGCCTCCGGCATGTTACCAGAACAGAACCTTCAACAAGAATGCATTAGTTTAGTTTTTGGTTTTGCTTCTGGCTCCAAAACTTTTCTGTACCTATCTGTCTCTAAGTCGGATCTGTAAACAACTATCATAGTTGCATTTCAGCCACCCCATGAAAACAGTAAAGCACCTTCAGCAGGGATCCTTAGAGAACCGGTGACCAAGTGCCTTCAGGCCTGGAACAGTATTACTGTTACAGCGCTGCCATGTACTCAATCTGACTTTTCCCTGAACAACTACTCTGCTCCTCGGGCCAGTCATTTTCTGAGCCGGGGTTGTGTCGATATTGACCTCCCACAGGTACATGACTCTCCTTTCATCATTCCCTCCTTCTTCCCCGCAGGAGTAAAAAATAGGCAAACGTCTCACGGTTCTTAGATTCATAACCTCTCAGCTGTCAGTCAGAAACGTATGTTTGTAAGTGAGCTTTTCTCTGTGTCTGTGTGCATGATGTTTTACCTGAGATGGGTATATCTGGAAGAAATTACCATAAAAATAGGTTGGAGCGCCTTTCAGGGTTGCAAAATTAAATCATATGAAAGGATAAACATGCAAAAAATTACATACACCTAACATGGTAGTTTGACTTTTCACAAGTTTTACATATTGCATAGAATATATGTTGAGCTAAAACACATAATATTCTAATGTAGCTATTATGCATCTTAGGCAATTCTTGAAAATAAGCAGCAACTTATGCTTCAATAAATGTTTAATTCATGAAGAAGAGATTGGATTATCTAATTCCCTGAAGCTGCCCTTGACAGGAAGGTAGTTTCAAAGGCTAATAAACCAGTAAACAGATAATGTTACATGCACACATTAAGGAAAATATTATACATTCCTAGAGTATGCACATGGGTGGCCTCAAATCTACTCTGTTATTTTATTGGTCGTAAATAGACACTTTGCCAAAGGAGGTCATTTTATTCCCTGTGCGACCTCGAGAAAGAATGGCTTGAATATTTCCAACAAAGCAAGTGTGGGACTGTGTCAAGAAACACGGTTGCTCGATTTCAGTGTTTTGTGCAGACATATCAGTCATAGTAACCAGATCAAACTGTTGCAAATATGTGTTTCTGCAAAAAAAAAAAAAAAAAAAAAAAACATATGTATAAACTCACTGTAATGTTATTCAGTGAAAATCCACTACTGTCACAGTTTTCTCCAGTGGAGTGGACATGACTGGGTATAAAACCAGGATTTTACCACCATCAAAGATTGCAGTTTACATTCTGAATTCTACAGGTTTAAGCAGCATAATCATTTTGGTTTATGTTATAAAAAGATGATGTATAATGTGAAATATTAATCTACAAACACTAACTCCATAAAGACCCAGTGCTACTTTTGTAGTAATTCCCAAATAATTTTTTCTCTTTATTTAGTCTTTCTTATGTGATTTATTGCCATTTAGTGTTAAATTATCTTCTTTATTTGGTGTTTTTCTAGTAAAAATCAGGTATTTTCTTTTATTTGACTCACTGATCATATAGATGTTCATAAAAGCTCAGATTAAAGTTGGGGGTTATTATAATAGAAATGGAGAAAACTGAAGAAAAACTGACTTTTTCAGTCAAATATGTCATTAACCAGTGTCTCCATCCACTGTCATTGATCCAACTCCGTGGGTTTTACTGGTGAATCAATGTTGTAGAAGATGACGGTGTTTCCACGTTCACTATAGAGCCTCTGAACGTCCAAATGGGTCATATCTGATGACCATGAAAAGACAATAAACTGCATTTTACACCAATTGTTTACATGCATTGATAGGATTAATGGATCAGCAGGTATTAAACATTTTAGATCAGTAAATGCTTTTGGTCACCAGTGGATGTTTGGATCTTTATGGGTTAAAGAGAGCATTAAAACTGGAATCAAGACTGTGAATTTTTTTTTTTTTTTAGTTTTTTCCTATGTTTACAAATGTTTTTATTACTGTAAAACTGTAATGATGTGACTGTGACCGAGGCCGTCTTGACCAGGTCTCCCTTGAAAAAGAGATCCTCCATGTCAATGGGTCCAGCCTGGTTAAATACAGGTTAAATTTCACCCATAAAGACCCAAACAGCCACCGATGACAAAAACCATCTGCTGATCTAAAATGTTTAATAACTTCTGAACCATTAATCCTATCAATACATGTTAAAAATTGGTGTAAAATGCAGTTTGTCATCTTTTCATGGTCATCAGATATGACCCATTTGGACGTTCAGAGGCTCCGTAGTTACCATGGAAACACCGTCATCTTTTATAACATTGATTCACCAATAAAACCCATGGAGTTGGATCAATGACAATGGATGGACACACTTGGTTTAGGTTCAATTAATGATATATTTGGCTGAGAAAGTCACTTTTTCTTCTGCTTTTTCTGTTTCTGTTATATAACCATCAACTTTAATCTGAGCTTTTATGGACAGCTACATGATCAGTGAATTAAATATAGGTAAATACCAGATTTTTACTGAAAAAACACAAAACACAGAGGATTATGTCATGATAAACTGTGATAAGTCACTTAAGAAAAGTTAAATATTTTGGAACTGGCACAAAAATAACACAAGGTCTTTATGGATTAAAAAATTAAATAAACTGTGAGTCATTTTTTATCATATATTATATATTTATGTCTGAGAGAACTGATTAAAAAGTATTAAAGCATTACCAAACACACTGAGGAATTCTAATAGCTTAAAATTTTATAGATCTTTTTGAGTCATTTAAGCTGATTTAAATAGTTGATGCTATGCTAGAATATTAATTAGAATAAGATGAACCATGTTGCAAAAAAAAGAAAAAAAAAAAAGGAAGGATCATTTAAATGGACTTATTTCTTGTGCTTTGACACCACTGTGTGCACGTTGCTTCAGGAGTTGTGTGGTGATGGATTAACAGGAAACCATCCATCTGGCTTACGTGAACACTCTGAGACTACTGCGCACAAATTATGATCAAGAAAGACAATACATGAGAGAAGAGTGGAGTAGAAGAGCGGAGAGCGCTTCGTTCAGATCAAACCAAAGCAATTTTCACATTATTTTCACAAATTCTACCACTGGAGATTTAGAGTGTTTCATGAGACGCCCTTAAAACCAGTGGGAGCTCCTACTGGTGCTGAGTTGGTTCATAATAAAGTACATCCATCAACTGGGAGCAAGTCAAAGGAACCGTTTTTTAAAGTAATGTGAACATAGCTATGTCATTGAGAAATATCTCTTTGGGTCGAAATACACGTAACATGTCTCAGTCCTCTGTAAAAAGTGGTTTGGATCAGGATGCAGATCTGAATTCCAGTCTTGGAGTTCAACACAGTGGAATTATTCAGCATGATGGACATGATGGGGTTTCTGATTGTTGGTTTTTCAAATACATACAGGCCAAAACTTGCATACACTTTCATATCTGCACACTACAGTTAATAAAATGAGCCCCTATTTAACACATTAGCCCTCTTTGTCTATATTTTGGCACCATATACAGGGCGTATATGGTGACATAATTTGAGATGTCCATATCGGAGTGACTACATGGTCAGGAGAAATGATACTTAATAGGATTGATTTTGGAC
>JAPQRP010000018.1:13237444-13251927 GCA_037367295.1 Apogon hyalosoma
AAAAACAGTGCTTTTATTCATTCCATGTTTTCTTTTCTGTCTGTTTTAGTCACATGATACACACAGGAGTTAGGAATGGATTGCACAACCATTGTTTCTGATGACTTTTGATGGTCTAATAATTTTTTTCCGGGACTGTATGTGCACAGCCTTAGACACACACACACACACACACACACACACACACAAATTGATCTAAATTAGTCCTGAAGGTTAAAGTAATTTAGTGTGACCTCTGACTCCATGACAAGAAGCAGAATTGAATGAAACCTGGTATAAAACATCGGAAAATGAATGCCATCAATCTCATATTGTCTGAATAAAAGGGTTAAAGACTTGTTAGGATCAAAGAGCGGTCACACTAAATATTATCTCTTTGGTTTATTGAGGCGTTTTTTTTTTTGTTTTGTTTTTTCTTGAAACTTTTATTTTCACTACTGTTCATACTTCACATTTATCCAGATAACATCTTAACACAGAGACTGAGAAATGCATATGTGTCATCATTAGATCTCCATAAACCAACAAACTTAATGTTGGTGTAGGACTTTTGCAGTACACAGCATAGGGTTTACAATTCCAAATATCCCCTGATGTACTGTTTGTATAGATAAACAAAAAAAAACCCTAATATTCGGCATTTGTTTTATTATTACTGTTGCTCTCGATCTCTTTGATGATAAGGTAATAATTAGAACTGCGACTACATTAAATGCATAAACATTAAAGCTGTAATTATAATCATATCATGCATATTACAGGTACGCAAAGCACTTTTCGTTTTACTGTGCCAATTGCTATTTTGAACAAGTGTAAGGACTGAAGAAATAAAGCGACTAAATTTATCATGCCCTTATCAAATAAATGTCATATTTCTAAAAAGTGTTGATAAAACGCTCTCTTCAGTGACCTAGTAGAGTCCGTTTCTCACATATCATATCCCTCAGAGACATGACAATATCTCACTTTTAACAACATCACTTTCTATGAACTAAATAAGTAACAGGATAATTAATGCCAGGATAATTAATGCCTAAACTCTGTCTCCTTGAGATGAGGTTCAGAGCAACCCTCATGATAAAAGCTGAACAGAATGTGAGAGAAAAATCCTCCTTTTTTCACTGTGGGGAACCATGGCACCAAAAAGATCCCAAAGCTGAGATATGGTGTTAAAAAGAAAAGCACCAAAGAGAGCATGGCAGCCAAAAAGTTCCCAAAGACTCAGAGTCTCATTAAAAAGTAGAATTTTGACTTTTGACCCAGTAAAGCAAGATGTCAGATAGTGAGAGTTTAATATTCATGAAGGTGACAGAAAATGATTTTACAAAGTCACTGGTGATGATAAAAGGATGTTTGCAACAAAAATACTAATTTTTACCCTTTGTTTTACCCTCAATCCTCCATCAACACTAACTTTCTAGTTATTTGTTCTCAACTAATTAATTATGGGTTATTACAAATCATTAAAGAGAGCAGCATGTGCATAAGATAAGCAACAAAACAAACACTAAAATCAAGTAATGTCAATACCTTGAATTTTATGCAATATATCAAATGGCTATAAAATGTCTGTGACAGTTGTTTTTAAAAGTATGAGGAAGAAAAGGGAATTCGTGATAGGACATATGGTCGTATGATTTGTAGAATTAATGGGGCTCCCTCTGCGCATTTGATCTTTTCTCATTTCAGAAAACCTATTAAGTCACTTAGCTATAGTTATGCTTTGGGTGTGAAATCCTCCTCTGAGCTGGTGGTACCCCTGATTTAAGACTAAATTATGTATAATAGATGAAATACCAAGCAGAAGTGGACATCTGGGTATTTGCATTATTTATCTGACACTGTTAAATATTTTTTTTCTCTGAAATAGTCTGGACCAAATTCAAGTGTTACAGTTTGAGGTCATTATTGAGCAACACTTGTCTTAACATGATGAATATTCACAAAGGTTAAGGTAAAATCTAACCACATGACGCCTTATCCTGTCTAATCTAGTGTAATTAAGCACACAATGTCAATAAATGATCAGTGTTTGATAAGAGTTTGAAGTCTCACACACACACACACACACACACACAATGCTTTGTTGGATAGCCTCTAGCTGTTTTTGTACTTCATTATATTGTAAAGGACAATAATTGTGCAATGTCTCACTTATTTCTGTCCAGTTTCCACCAAGATCTTGTATTGATGATGCGCTGTGTACAGTCTTCTCCATCACATCCCAAAGCTTTTCAGTGAGGTTCACACACCATTTTGTGGACACATACCTTGACTGAACCTAGACCTGATCACCGGATCCAACTCCAGATCATAACACTGCCCCCACAGGCTTGTACTGTAGGAACTAGGCATGATGGGTAACCACTTCATCCACCACTCTTCTCACCCTGATCAGGGTCAGTCCAGGCTCAACAGACCACATGACTTTTTTCCCTTGAAACACAGTCTAATCTAATCTAAATGTTTTCTATCAAACTGACGGTTGTTTAAGAAATGAAAAGTTAGGGTTTAAGAATTCAACCTTCAGTTACAACCATATTTGCTATAATTTCTCCAAACTAATAGCATAATGAGTATTGTATAACACTGCAATACCGTTATTACCTAATGGATTAGCTGACAATTAATGCCGCTGTTGTTTTAATACATTATCGAGTCATTAACCCTTTAACCCCTGAGAAGCTATTTCAGGTAAACATGCATCTGTGAATTTGCGTCCGTAGAAGTGTAGTAAAAGTTACTGTGAGTATGTGTTTGTGTTCCTTTTCTTCAGTGGTTTTATTTTACTGTGTGTTTTACAGTCAAAACAGGTTGGAATAATAGAAAAAGACAAAGCCAGGAAGTGAAAATTTACAGGTTTTTACTAAATAAGGCACCGAGAATGTACATCAGTAAGATACATAAGATGTTGAACATGAACTGTGAACTGGAACACTCTGAACAACAACAAGTATTTCAATTTTAGCCCAATAGTTTTTGTTTTGGGGCTTTTTTTTTTTTTATTAAATTAGTCCAGCTGCTTTTTGGCACCTGGTTCAACTCCAAAAAGTAGTTACACAGTCAAAACTAAAAAAAAAAAACCACAGTAAATAAATAAATAAATAATTAAATAAAAGAGAATCACTACAACACTGCAAACAATAGTAAAAAAAAAAAAAAAAAAAAAAAAAAAAAAAAAACAACATGGAAAATGGTGCTTAAAAAAGCCCAAGCATCTACTTTTATAGCGAGTTGCTCTCACTCACTGCACTGTGTTTTGCCCCCTATTCCACAGGTGATGGGGGGGTGCACTGAGCATGCTCAGATGTCTATGGAAGGAACAAGGTCTATTCTATCAGCATGTTTTGAATTTTTTCTTTTCGAGCAAGTGGTTGAATGATTATAAATATTTTAAATAAATCATACGTTCAGAACGCTCACCACAGACACGTCAGGGGTTAAAGGGTTAATGTGGCACCTGATGAGCCAAATCAGTCATAAATCAACTGTGTTTATAAAGATGTTAATGCAAAATATGATATTTACCATTAAAGGTGGGGTACGAGATCTTTGAAAAACGGTTTGAGCAAGCTACATTTTGAAAATACACAATTCAAAAGTCCAAACCCCTGTCTTCAGACATCCCCCTGAAGCCACGCCTCCAGAACACTGGCACACGCAATGCTTGTTTCCAATGGTTCCAATTTGCCCAGCTCCAGCTCAGGCTCAGGCTCCGACCCTGGCTCCGACTCCAATCCCTGCATACCACCTTCAGTCTCCTCCAACACCCCCGCTCTTACAGAACAGCCCCAGTTCATACCTTTCTGGCTTACGTTACATTTCCTAGTGATTTATGTTCATGACGAAACAGTTTTCCGATGAACTTTACATCCTAAGATTGCTAATATAACTAGCCAAGCTCTGGCTTCATTTCCTGTACTAGTGCTCCAAGCCTCTGAGAACGCACGATTCACGCACGAGGAGGGGTACGAACAGAGGGGGGAGGGACAAATGGCAGTTGAGTTTGACAGACATATCACCCTTCAATCATTTCGAGCGGGCGCTCCAAATGATTGGATGGTGTTTTTTCAGTCCTGTCCGTTCCACAGGTGACTACATGTTTTTTATAATTGTGTTAGAGCATTTAATTAATTGGTTGTAATCAGGGTGTGAAGGGGATTTTAAGCAATATAGTAAAAAATGCTTCAGGAAAACATCTTGCACCCCACCTTTAAACTACATTCAAACCATCCATATGCAGTTAAATACCTCAGTACAGATAAGAACTGAATCTAATTGAACATGTCTTTCTCAATAATTCATGCATGAAAGGGCTAATGGGGAAATGGATGTGCGCTTGATGACAACCCATCTGGTTGTAGCATGTATCTTTGTACTTTCTTCAGGCCTTCCTTATTCTAAACTACCACCCGGTGATAGAAGTGAGAAATCTCATTTGGCCTCTAAGGCTGCCAGAAGGACAACGATCTGCCAGAAATTAAAGGCCAAATAAGGAGAAAATGACAGCCGATGCTGATATCAGTGCGGGTTGTATTTTCAGCTTTTCATATATTACATTTTCTCAAATCAATTCCACCTCTTTGCCCTGGTTGCACCCTCACACAGATAAACCTTAGCGTCTTCATGCCTCGTGCCATTGTTCTCTGGTGAGGCTCCATTATTACACAGCATATCCTCCCTTTAGTTTTACTGTGTCAGCCCCCTTTTCCTAGAGTTTAAGCCTGCAGTCGTGTTCCTCTTCTTATTCAGCTTCTTTCCTGTGCTTCAACACTTTTGTTCCTTATCCCTGCAACCCTTTTTCCCTTCCGTGTTTTTTCACCTCTTTTGACTCGGACTCAGCAGAACTTTAATTGTACAAAAAAGTGACTGCGGAAAAGTTGCAGATAATAGTGCGAACATGTCCTTTTTCATCCACTTCTTTCTCCCTTTACTCCCCTCAATCCCTCATTTTACTCTTTTTAGCCCTCTCTCACCACCACCCCAAGCTTTGACCTCCTTTCTCACCCGTAAAGCTCCCGACGGCTTCCACCTGCTCCGTTCTTCCCCTCTCTTCTCGTTTTCGTTCTCTCCTCAGTGCCTCTTTTTATTCGCCTCCAGAGCTACAGCATGTTAGCGGTGGGAGCTGCTCTGATTCCATCTCCCAAATAAATGACTGTGAGGAGATAAAAAGAAGCGAAAGGCAGAGTGATTGTGCGGGTGGAGAGGGTGCTTTCGTTCCTCCAAGATAAGCAGTAACAGTGAGTGTGTATGTGTGTATGAGAAGAAGAGGCAGCAGTAGAAGCTCCTGAGGGCACCACAATGTGTCACCTTATCAGCCACCAACACTTGGGCTTCAAGACCACCCCTCACCGCTTCTTTTTGATCATAGTGATAGTCCACTCTTGCTTTTGGGTAATGGCCAAAGGTAATAATGTGTGGAATCATATCACCATCGACCTGTGAACTTTTACATGTGAAACTGACACACTTTGCTCTCAGGCAGGAGAAATATATTGGTAACACAAAGCGTTTTATTGGAATAAGCTTTGTAATATTTCTACTTCTTCATAAAGTAAAAAAAAAAAAAAATACATTTAAATAATATAAAGATTAGAAAAAAATATCATCAGAGGGAAACGACATAACAGTTTTGATGTCTATTGTATTGCAGAGATATATTTTACATATTGAATGCTAGCTAGCTAGAAGATGTAGTGCTGCTGTTTGGATTGGTGTAATAGACGTGAAAGACAAAAAGATATTCAAATGTAATTTTCGCAGTCTAATGCCACTCTGAAGGATTTTCTATAGATTGATGCTCTGTCCGCACTAATGCATTTATTTTGCAAAATGGATAGAACAGGGTTATACATCACAAAACACATAGATTTTTAAGATCACGTTCCAAAATGAAAACTCCAGTTTGTGTGAGAATGGAAAACACTGGCATCAAAACCCATTTGGCTCATGTCTGCTTTATGTTACAAGTGGTGCCAGGGACAGCAAACCCCGCCCCTGCACGTATTGTAGCTTATTTTGGCATCAATCCGGCTGATGACATCATGTCTATGCATGTGCTGATGTCAGCATATCAATAGCCTCTATAAATGTGCCAAGTTGGAAGTAAATTGAAACAAAATTTATGTTTTTTTATAGACATTTGAAATTTCACTCATAAATGGGAGGAAAAAAATATTTTAAAAATTCATTAAAAATTTCCATCTTTGACCTACTGTTCCTAAAATGTAATCAGATCTATTCTGGGTCACTGGCAATCTGTAAACCAAATTTGGTATGAATTCAACCAATAGTTTTGCTGCTAGAGTGTTAACAAACAAATTGAACCAAAAACAATACCCCTTGCCTCCCCTTTGGGGGGGCGGGGTAATGGACCTGCACCTGAAACATTAAATCCAGGGATATAAATCACTGTATGACCTGTAGCAGATTGAGGTCAGAACCAGGTTGGTGTTATGGATAAATCCACTACATGTATAGACAAAATGGCTGCTTATACATTGCTGCTTAACTTCATGACAGATTTAAGTCTCTGCACCTGTGACATTCACTATCCTCCACAGTTTTAAGTCCTAAAGCATTTGTCTCTGGATAAAGGTGTCTCATAAGATGATTTTTTTTTTTTTTAATAGAGGAGGAAAATATCTGTGTTCGTGTGGACTGAGTATGAGAGGAGCAAGGGCTTGAATGTCCATGTATGGATGTGAGTAGTTCAGTAGGAGGTGTAAGTGTTCATGTTTCGTGCCATGGTTTCTCTGTAAACACAGATTCAACCAATTGCACCTGATTCTGTCACTCCACAGTCTCCCAAGTAAGTATTGCATCCATTTTTCACCAGCAGCATGCCTTCTGAACATTGTAACATTCAATAGCATTGGATTTAGACCCCTTTCTGTCTCACTGTTAGGAGAATTGGCAATAAACATCTAGACTAAAGGAGATAAAAACAAGTGGGAATAAACCAGACGATTATTATAACAAGTGGTTCCAGGCACAACAAACCCCGCCCCTCGCACATACCGTAGCTTAATTTGGCATCGATCCAGCTGATGTCATCATGTCTATGTGTGCACTAATGTCAGCATATCAATTGCCTCTATATATGTGCCAAGTTTGGAGTAAATTGAAACAAAATTGACGTTTTTATTGACAGCTGAAATTCCGCCCATTTGAAGTAAATGGGAGACAAAAAAAAGTTAAATTCATGAAAAATTTTAACTTTTACCTACCTTTCCCAAAATGTAATGACATGTATTCTGGGTCACTGGCAATCGATAAACCCAATTTGGTATGAATTCAACCTATAGTTTTGCTGCTACAGACGTGAAATTTCACCTGTAACGAGTAAATGGGGAAAAAAATAGATTTTAAAAATCATCCAAAAAATGTGAACTTTAAGCTACAGTTCCCAAAATGTAATCAGATCTATTCTGGGTCACTGGTAATCTGTAAACCAAATTTGGTATGAATTCAACCAATAGTTTTCCTTCTAGAGTGTTAACAAACAAAGAAACTGAACCAAAAACAGTACCCCTTGCCTCCCCCTTGGGGAGCGGGCTGTGTAATAAAACACTTACTATTGCCATGCATGACATCGGTCTCATCTGTATTATTTTTTTTATTTAGGCCTTGTTCTCAGCCCTTGTGACTGCACCCACTACGGAGATAAGTGTATTGTTTCATACCAAGGGCAAACACTGAGGTCATCCATCTTCATTATATAGAATATTTGGAAATAATACATTCACGTGTGACGCTCCAATGGATCAGCAGGAGGAACACTCTGCGGCTGTGAATAGACGTCTCACCACACAGTGGATGGTTCATTAGCTGCCTCTATGCTGACATTTTACACACTACATTCTGATGAAGCAGTACAAAACTAGACACACAGGCATTTACCTTCATCAAGTTGCAGTATGTCAATTCTAACGTCACAGAACACGGCAGTTCCATGGTTTACTCCTGCATTAATTGGATACTAAATTAAACACACCAGTCACACAGTGAGCCCGTTTACACGACTATAAAAATCTGATAACTGGAAATAATCAGGTAATCGTAGCAACTGTATCTGACACGTTTACATGCACTTGAGAAATACGAAAAATCCTGATTTAGATGTTCCAGTCTATTATCAGACTATATTTGACTAAATCACTTCCGTTTTCTAGGATTTCTTTTTTTTTTTTTTTTTTTCACACATGCGCAGATGCAAAAGAACCAAATATATCAGATTAACCTGTGTATGTAGCATAAAGGCATCAGAGTACTGGGGAGAAATAAAGGTGTGTTAATCTGATTTAACTGCATTTATCTGATAAAGCGCATCACGTTATACTGTTTATATGATCATTTGAATAATCTGAGGGATCGGATAATGATCAGCGTATTCGTGGGCTCAGTGTCACAAGCCCCCTTTTGATAGCAGTTAATTTTTACATTAAAGTCTTACAAATTAGACTTTTATGGGTCTGTTCACAAGAGAAATATGAAAAGTGCTGTTTACGTTTTTTCTCACAAAGCCCCTAAAAGCAGAGATCCACTGCATGGGTCGGTAGCTTTGTTGAATTTTGGATGAATCTGCTGAATAACTAATTGCACTTTTCTGCCAGAGAATCAGACTTGTATTTATACACGGAGATTAATGTGAATAATGCATCTTTATGCTCCATCTATTCAATAGATATTGTTCTCCGGCTGTCACATACACACAGCTCCCTTAAGTTCCCCGCTTGCTTCGCCATAACAGTTTGGTAATTAGGACCAACAGCTGCGATTTCTGACACAACTAGTCAGCATGTCACAGATGAGCAGATCCCTCACACTTCCTTTCACCCTTTCACTTTACAGTCTGCTGCCGGCGCTCCCTTTCTTCCTCCTCTCCCTTTTACCATGACAAATTGGGATCGGAAAATGAATACTTAATGCTTTGTTTTTCTCTGTGTTTTCCATCTCCACCAATCAGGCTCCAGGAGAACTCATCCTTCCGGCGCTACAGTCGACTGATCATTTTATTTCGTACATGAGGGAGCGGTCTGAACGCCAAAATAAAGGCGATGAGTTTTCGCGTGTATATCTTGCACATCACTAAGGTGTATCACCTGTTTGTGACAGCAAGAGAAACCAGCAGAGGGGAATGTGTGGTACTCTTGTTTGCATAAATCTGTTCACATTTTCATGTTTCAACCAAGGATAAACACCACATTTAGCTAAATGAGCAGCAACAGCAACAGATGCCTTCAATTCAGAGGAGATTGGACACAACAAAACAATTAACTTCTAATAGAAATTACCTTCCAGATTCAATCCCTTCACAGCTCACAGTAAACAGACATCACTTTTTTTCTTTTTATTTGAAGAAAGAGAATAAGTAATCTTTTCAACCGTAACCCATAAAAACTCAGTTCTACTTTTGTGACTGTTCCCAAATTATTTTTTCTGAATTCTGAACCTTTCTTAAGTGATTTATCAGCATTTATTCTAATGTTATCCTCTGTATTTTACATTTTTTCAATGAAAATCATGTATTTTTTTAATATTAAATAAAATAAAATGTTCATAAAAGCTCAGATTAACCCATAAAGACCCAAACAGCCACTGGCGACCAAAATCATCTACTGATATAAACTGTTTAATACCTGCTGATCCACTGATCTTATCAACCCATGTAAATAATTGGTGTAAAATACAGTTTGTCATCTTTTCATGGTCATCAGATATGACCAATTTGGACGTTCAGAGGCTCCATAGTTTATCTTCTACAACACTGATTCACAGTAAAACCCATGGAGTTGGATCACTGACAGTGGATGGAGACACTTATCTTTACGTTCAGTTATTCATAACTTTGCTGAAAAAGTGACGTTTTCTTCAGTTTTCTTTGTTTTGGATAGAATAACCCTCAAATTGAATGTGAGCATGTATGATCAGTGAATTAAATATATGAAAATACATTATTTTCACTGAATAAAGTCAAAATATAGAGGATACTACTACAATAAATGACGATAAATCACTTAAGAAAGTTTAAAAATAGAGAAAACTTAATTTGAGAACTGCCACGAAAATAGCAATGGGTCTTTATGGGTTAAAGCTGAGTTGAGTTGAGTATATCACAAACAGAAAACTGAAGAAAAAGTGACTTTTTTCTGTAAAATCTATCATTAACTAAACATAAGCCAAGTGTGTCCATCCACTGGCATTGATCAAATTCCATGGGTTTTACCGGTGAATCAATGTTGTAAAGATGACAGTGTTTTCACGTTCACTACAGAGCCTCTGAACGTCCAAAAAATGACATGTGACACTGTTGAAAAGCTGAGAAACTGCATTTTAAAACAATTATTTACATGTAGCGATAGGGCTCCAGGATCAAGAGGTATTAAACATTTTAGATCAGTAGATGATTTTGGTTAGTGGTATACCTCACTTTTATGATTAGATACAATACTGATTACTTTTTTGGCATATATATATTTGATACCCGATACCAATACTTTCAGTGATTTTTTTTTTTTTTAAATGTTACACTTAAAAGACATCTCACATGACAAATACTGTCCATTTAAGAGTTTTATTGTGCATAACCTTTGGTGGCCATTTTTTAAAGCAATGAAATACATTTAGAAAGGCACATCAGTAAAAAAATACTTAACATAAATATGAATTAAAATATACAAATAAAACCCAAATAATAAGTATAAATATGAATTCCATAAAAATGTCAACATAGAACACATAAATAATAATTAATTAACACATATGAATTAAATAAAATAAAGAAATTATATACATGAATAAAAAAAAGAATATAATTTGAATGTATTAATTGAAATTTTTTTTTTTCAACAAAAACTACACATTTCACATTTTTATAACAAAACAAAGTTAGAAAAGAATAAAATTGACTGCAATTCTGACGGAACCGGGCTGATTTTCAGGTGTTTAAAAAGGTTGCTGGTGTTGCTGAAGTTTTGCACATTTTTATTCACAGACGACACTTTGCTGTAGTTTTATCCTCAGGTGAAAAACACGCCCACGCCACACTCCTCCTTCTGTCAGCCATGCTCTCCTTTCAGGCAAACGCAGCCGCAGACTGAACTGTTGCTAACAGGCTAAAAACAGCTAACTGGAAATGCAGCGGGACTCCTATTTTTGGGGGGCATTTCACCCGGGGACGGGTCCTGCACCACTGATGTCTTTGATGCAGGTTCTTGTGTTGGCGCAATGTCATAATCCGGTTACCCTCTAACCCAACCCCTAACCCTAACACGTAGAACGTAACCCCGCCCCTGGACAAAACATATAACAAAGGCCATTTCTCAATATCAAGAACACAGAGTACGGTCTTGGTAGAACGGTCCCAGAGAACGTACCTCCTAAGAACGTTAGTCTATCTGTAATTGGAGCGGCTGGTACTTGTGAACTTTCCTCCCTGTCTCTGCTGTATTTACTCCATCTGCTCCCTAGCGTATTTCCCTCAAATCACCACAGTGTCACTTATTTGATTTCAATACATTTGTACTAGTAGTTACATGTCACTTTTACATTTATACATACAGAACAGAGGAACAGACAAGAACGCGTATTAAGACACGGCAAAAATAGGAGTGCTGAATCGCTGCACTTTTGGTCACATGATATGGATGCACTAGTTCAATTTTATGGTGCTGGGGGGTGTCAGTTCAAAACATTTAAGTAAGTTACCCTATAAGATTCAGACATGACACTTTATGAGCTTTAATTTTGTATTTATTAATAATATCAATACTTTATTAGTGTAATTGATCCTCAAATAAGTAGTGTGCGAGTATTGATATATCGATACCACAGAATCAATACGGCCCCCAGTACTTTAGGTCACCAGCGGCTGTTTGGGTCTTTATGGGTTAATGGATCAGTGATACAAATAGAATGACAGTAACTTTAGGATTGTATTGATTTTCTTTCCAATGCTCATGCACGGATGAGATGACATAATATCAGCCTGATAATGGCCTGACCTGACAGGCGTGTGTTGTCCACAACAAAAATGAGCAGACTGGACATTTTCTCCATGTAATGTGTCACAACAGTAGACAGGCATGTGAGGATTTGTACGCCTCCTTACATCCAATCTGACAAGTTCTGCAAAATTTTCCACAGCAGTGATCCCAAGAGTGCAGAGCTGAGCTACTGAGAGAATTTACGGCCTGGGTAGTATCACCTCCAGTAATCTAACACCATCTGAACATCTCAAAGGAAATGTATTGACTATTGTACCAACACGTGCCACAAGAAAAGTGGCTCTTTTTCTTCTTTTGATTGTTTCTGTTCTTTTTGGTTGTTTGATTGATTGATGTATTTATTCCAAATACGAATGTCAAAAAGAAGAACAATCAATAAACAAACAAAACATTTAAACATAAGACATATAATACATAGTCGAATAGGGGTGAGAAGTATAACTTATAAACTCCTACCCCTTCTCCTGAAATAATTACTAACAATAATAAGCTTCCTAGTCTAAACATATCTCTACTCTAATGCCTGGTACTTATTGTTAAATAATTTTACTTCTGGCTTTATATTATTACAAACAAATATAATATAACTGACATAAACACACGGTACAATAACACACACACACACACACATGAAACACACACATTAAACACACACGCACACACACACGCACGCACACATTAAACACACACGCACACACACATTAAACACACACGCACACACACATTAAACACACACACACACACACACACAAACCTGGGGTAATCACACAGAGCTCTGTCTTCAGATTATGAACAAACGACTTCATACAACAGATGTAGAAATGCTCTGATGACAGAACCATCATCTTAGCAGGTAGATAATATCACAGTAGGACTGAAACTATCCACTATTTCAAAAGTCAACGGGTCACACTATGAACTATAATAGTAATAATAAAAAACATTGGCTTGTTTAGAGGCGACACGGCAGTGCAGCAGACAGATTCCGACAGCCAGGGTTCATACAGGTGCTTGAAATCCTTGAAAATGCTCTAATTTCAATGTTATGTTTTCAGGGTCTGGAAAGTACTTGAATCTTGAATTCTAACTGATGTGATTTATTTGTTTATTCATTTTTAATATTAACTCTGCCAGGTTAGATGGCAAACCAAAGCCACTGACAGAGATGAGACATTTAGAAAAAAAAACTATGTAAAAGAAAAGTAAATTCCAGGTGTTCTTGGATTGACTCCAGGTGCATTTTTATCTTTATCTTTGTCTCAGTGCAAGTGTCTGAAGAACACCAAGTGTCCTCCTTTTTTTTTGGATAAAACTTTGTGTTCTCCTTTAAATTCTAAATTTTTTGCTCTAATGAAACATAATTTTAGATGTTTATGTCATAATACAAAGTACAGTGTTGTGATAAAATTGAAAAAAATAATCATGCATATATGTATTCATGTAGATGTGGATTTGACCCCAATGTTAAGGTGCTGTGCTGGAAAAATTTGAAATTACCCTCAAAAGTGCTTGAAAAGCGCTTAAATATTTACCTTGAAACTTGTGTCTGAACCCTGTATAATGTAATTCTCTCTGAATCATCAAAAAGAAATGGAACATCAAGAAGCCAGGCTGAAATCTGCTCCCAAACAGAGGCACATCCTCCCTTTGTCCAAATAAGTGCACTTAAGCCTGCACACAACAGACGTCTACACATCAGGGAGTTTGACTTTCATTTAGTGGAAAGTGGAACTTCAAAGTGAAACCTAAGCACCAGCGTTTCATCTGTTCTGTCACTATTAGACTGTCCCTCCAGAAAAACAGCAGCAAAAACCCTTTGTGATGGAATATGTGGGTTTTTATGTGACTTTATGCAGTGAAATTAGGGAAATTTACAAAAAATATGCAAAGTTGCAAAAATATGTAGGAACTGGAAAAACATGTTTCAATAAAAAAAACAAATTCTTGTTCTTCCCCCTGTTCTATCGAGGGTACTACTACATGAAACCGGTCTAATTCCATCCCATAATAATCAAACATACAGAAGTAAGTGAAGGGCAGGTTCTGTTTAAGAGGCTGGTTCTGTTTAAGGGGCTGGTTCAGTTTAAGGGGCAGGTTCTGTTTAAAGGGCTGGTTCTGTTTAAAGGACAGGTTCTGTTTAAGAGGCTGGTTCTGTTTAAGGGGCTGGTTCTGTTTAAGGGGCAGGTTCTGTTTAAGGGGCTGGTTCTGTTTAAAGGGTTGGTTCTGTTTAAGGGGCTGGTTCTTTTTAAGGGGCTGGTTCTGTTTAAGGGGCAGGTTCTGTTTAAGGGCTGGTTCTGTTTAAAGGACAGGTTCTGTTTAAAGGGTCGGTTCTGTTTAAGGGACAGGTTCTGTTTAAAGGGCTGGTTCTGTTTAAAGGGCTGGTTCTGTTTAAAGGACAGGTTCTGTTTAAGGGGCAGGTTCTGTTTAAGGGCTGGTTCTGTTTAAAGGACAGGTTCTGTTTAAAGGGTCGGTTCT
>JAPQRP010000018.1:13274689-13289530 GCA_037367295.1 Apogon hyalosoma
TGATGTTAAAGGGGCGGGGCCAATACAGAGGATGAAGAACTAGGGTATGTAAACTTATGATCAGGGTCATTTGGATACTTTCTGTCGTCGGTATGATTTAAAAAGAGCAAACACAAATTTATTTGATAATAAATGGATTCACCAAACCACTAGACATGAGTGAAAGAAATTTTTTTTTATTATTATTCATATTCTCTGAAAAATGGCCAAAGAATCACAAATTCTGCTAGAGTATGTAAACTTATGAGCACAACTGTATATGGCCACTACATTAAATATAGGAAAATACCTGATCTTAACAGGAAAAATACAAAATACAGGGAACTATTTTACCATAAATGGTGTTGAATCATTTAGAAATGTGAAATAGAGAGGAAAAAAAAATCATTGGGGAACTCCACAAAAGTAGCACTGGGTCTGGGTTTTTACGTTCAGTTATTGATACCTTTGCTGAAAAAGTCAGTTTTTCTTCAGTTTTCTTTGTTTTGATATAATAACCCTTCAATTTACTCTGTTTTCATGGACATCTAAATTAAGTATAGGAAATTAAATGTAGGAAAATGCATGATTTACAGTGAAAAATTAAAAAAAAAAAATACACAGGATAATATGATAAACGGTGATAAATAACTTAAGAAAGGTTAAATAGAGAGAAAAATTAATTTGGGAACTGCCACAAAAAATAAGAACTGGGTCTTTATGGGCTAAGAGGGAAAAAATGGCAAATGGTTTAAATTCTGCACCAGCATGTTGAAAGAGAGATACTGTGATTCTAACCACTCATATGCTACTTAGAAATAATACCATCCTGAGAAAATGCTGCCTTAGGAATGAGTCTTTTATCTGGAGTAGCCAGAAATATCACAAAAGTGGGCTTTAATCTTTAATTGAGACATTTTTGTCCAAATCAAATCTCTGCTGGTGCGAAACCCGAAACTTTGCACTGTTTGACAAAGGACTGACTGTATCTGGTATAATGAGGCTCAAACTCCATCCATCCACCCCCATTTTCATTTACTTTTCACTGAAGGACTGAGCACCGCAGGAGCACTGTAAAGAGGGTCCTTTCAGAAGGGTTTTCAGGTATTGAGCTAAAACCGAGGGTTTTTTTTTTATTTGTGGTACCTGCAGGTGTTGCAGAACATTTGACATTCAGCCTCTCAACCAGTCAGTCTTTCTTCTTTCTCTCACCTCTCCCCTCTACCTCAGAAACCACCAATTATTGGAACAAGAGAGGAGGACAGAAGGAATCGAAGGCATTTCAGGAACATGTTGTTCTGTTGTACCATGATAACGATAGATATGAAGCAGTACATGGTTCTTCTCTGTACTTTGTGAAATAGAGCAGACTCTAGAGACATGTGTGCTTGTCTGCGACCTCCCTCAACATGTTGCAGACTAATGAGTACAGATCCAGATTGGCAGACCGACAAGTTGCCAGAGGGGTTAAAGAGAACTTTGATTCCACTTAATCTGCCTCTTCCTTCAGCAGCATGCTCGCCTAAATTGATTATTAGAAATGGTGGACAACTGTTTCCTCACTGCAGATATTCAGTGGGTCTCTAAGCTGCTCAGTCCTGCTGGGAGAGGCTTCGACACCTGGCTTTGCCAGACAGACCATGTTGTTGTGAATGCTAATTATCAGGAAGGAAACTGTTTGTTATCTATAGACTTTAAGATGCACTGTGTCTTATAAATGATGCTGCAGCAAAATGGGAAACATTACTTGTAACAGCAATCATGTCCGACTGTTGTGACAAGATGCATGTCATACAAGCATTATTGGAAAACGCCGTATACATAAATGTCCCAGAAGAATGTGATGGTGGAAGATAAGGTCTAATTTACTGAACAAATGCACCATTTGCTGAGTTTGTACCAACAATGTGCTTCTTGCTGTGAAAAGCATTTTCACGCCATTATTTCCTTTGAATCACTGTCAGAATATCTTGCTAACAGTATACGTGCCTATTGCTAGGAAATATACACAGTCCAAACCATATTAGTATGTATTTTAACCCTGTAATAGGGCACTCATAGAAATACTTTGAAATTTAAACTTTCAACCATAGTGTGTCATTGGAGGACGTAACAGGATGTTATTACTTTTGTGATTTTTTTCTAAATTTTGTATTGTCATGTGGAAAATCAAGGTCAGTGAAGTTACCATATTTGGTTCCTTACCTGTAAGTGGCAAAAAAATAAATTAATTTAAAAAATCCAAGGACATACTAAAAAATACAAAAAAAAAAAAAAACATGGAAGGTGAAAGGAATATGTATTTTAGAACATTAGATCACTTTTAGAGCATTAGACCAACAAAAGTAGTAACACATCCACATTCTCCCTTTGAACATCATTCCTTACATTAGTACTATTACTTCATGGTACCTAACAAAGCAGGTCCACTCACTGTTCATGCAGAGGTGGACCTTACAGACCCTGTAGACCACATTGGACCTGAGATTGTTGACTGACTGTCCTCACTAAAACTGGTGCTGTCATTGTTTTGTAATGCATGCAGAAATTACTAAAAAATAATCACTTGCCCAATAAAGGGTTAAAGGGGTTACCTGTAGCGCACAAAGCTAACCAGGCTATGACATGTAAGCTATACATCTGCTGGCAGTAGTAGTTTTTATTCCTCCTCCATTTTACTCTCAGGATTGTATTTCATTTGGAAAGAGTTACTGAAAACCTAGGAACCTTGATGTTAATTAACTGTATTAATTGTCAGTTAGGCTTAACTCATGGGTTAGCACTTTCAGGACAGTTTGCAGTAGAGATGTGTCAGCTCTGAAAGATGAGAGCTGGCTCTGATCTGAGAGTCAATGTCTTTTTTTCTGTTTTAGAATGGATGATAATGAACTTTTTGCCACAGTGCTTGGTGATGGTGCTTCACAATGTTTCACAGTTAAAACGTGTTGATACTGCTGTTTTACACATTGTAATTAGCTTTTCATTTGCTACTTAGCACATGGAGTTCAAAGTGTGATTTGTATGGAATTGTTTTTGTCATTTTATCATTTTATTTTATTGTATTTGATGATGATATCACAGTGCAGTAGAACTGTGGTATACCTGCACAGGCTGGCCAAATAAAGTCCAGGCTGTGCAGGCTCTATTGTAAGATCGATCGATCAATCAATCAATGGATTTATTAAAAAAAATATTACAAACAGTTAAGAGCTACAATTCGTTTACAAGATACATTTTGTAATAGGACACCTCAGAAGCAGTCCTCAGCTTATAAATGGGGGCCCTTAAACATGTGAGAAGAGACACAATTACATTTACATTTATAATCTTTAATAAATTCAAATGTTTTAAAATGACTACAAACTTATTTTAAATATTTGCCCATCTAACTAATGATGATTCATGTCCTTTTCCTGAGTCCTATTGTAGTCAGCATATTCCAGTATTCTCAGATAATTTAATAGTCAGACATGGGGCTTTATCCACATAAATAAAGAGTTGATCTGATTTTTATATCAGCCATTGGATAATTACTGCAGTGATTAATATGTTTGAGCTGCAATAAGTTCTTTAACTCAAACTGATGCATAGGTAGCGTCTCATTTCTGAAACAACCATCAGTTTGATATAGAGCATTGATAGCGGCCTATATTTCAATTGATAAAGGTCATGTGGTCTGATGAGTCCAGACTGACCCTGTTTCAAAATAATAGATGCATCAGGGTGAGAAGAGAGGTGGATAAAGTGATTACCCATCATGCCCAGTGCCTACAGTACAAGCCTATGGGGGCAGTGTTATGATCTGGGGTTGATTCAGTTGTTCAGGTCTAGGTTCAGCAACTTCAGGAGGTCAGCTGAACCTGAATATACGGAATAATCAGGGAGCAAGATAAGTCATTTTCACATATGGATCGACCACCACAGAGTCCAGACCTGAACTCCACTGAGAATCTTTATGATGTGATGGAAAAGACTATACACAGTGCTCTGACTCTCATATCATCAATACAAGATGAACGCAGCTCTGGATGAAAATGTATGTTGTGACATTGCATTAACATTGTGTGAAATAAACCTTGTCACAGTAAACAAAAAACAGATGGATTGTGCATTTATTCCATTTATTATATTGAGAAAAATCAGTGCACGTGGTAGTAGTTGATATTGAAAATGACAAGGTTTTGTAAAACATTGAATTATTTGTAATACACAATCACGGATATCAGTCATGGGTCAAATGATTGTTAATTTGGCAGCATTATTAATGCTCAAGGTGGTTCTAAATGAAGAGCATTTTGGGAGATGAAAGAGCTGAATTGAGCCAAATGATCTGGCTCATGAAATAAAGCAGGAATTTCCATCATATGGTCAACTGCACAAGTTTATGTGGCGAGTGTTATGACTAAATCCACAGATTGTGTTGCAGGTCTACTTTATTTACATGGACTGAATTCCCAAAGACTTTAATTATATGTAAACATCCTATAATATGTTGGGAAAATGCTACCCAGCCTATGCCTCCTCTAAGAAAAAGCTGAAATCACATAGGTTTAGGAAAGGTATCAAATGTCTGTGAACCCGCTGTGGTGTATCAACAGCCTCCAAACATGCCCCCCCAACACCCCCAAACAGAATTCTTTCTCCTTCTGTGTGTCTGGCAGCGCTGGGGGCTGAATGGCTGATGCATCAGTTTCGTGACAGTGAGGCAGTGAGCTGGAGGCAGCTGAATCCAGCAGAGGTTAAGGCAGAAGAGCTCCCACACAAAGATTCACTTTCCTCAGGGGGCCGCCGCAAATGTTTGCCTCACAAATTAAGAATTAATTTAAAGGTGCTGGTGCAAAAAAATCTCCGAACCAATTACCATTGCTGTCTGAGATACAGTCTCTAGAGTCTGAAGAAAGAAGAGGAGGAGGAGGAGGAGGGGCTCAGTGATTTTCTATTTTTAGATACTTAAAGTGTCTCCTTAGAGAGGTATTTTTGAAAAGCCTTAGGTAGATATAGATAGAAATGCTTTGCACCTTTTTATTCATTTCTCCATACTGTCCTCTCTCCTGACACTAGCTCCTTAGGTGGTTAATGAATAATCAAATACATTTGACCATTTCCCTTTCCCAGAGCATAAGCACCATGTCTACCAAGGTGCATTGAATTTACATCACATTTTAGGTATTTGACTGGTTCTTAGTCTGCCTTAAGAAAACAGTGAGTGGCTGGACAGAGTAATGTCAAACCTGTGCAGATTTGAAAGGTTCAGTCCTGCCATATGGACGCCTGCTTGTTAATTTAACCCTATAATGCCAAACGTATCATATTTGATACATGAGTTTTGAAGCCATCTACATGATCATTGTGATATTTTTTTTTTCTTGAAAAACCTGATGTATACAATTAGATACATGCAATACATGGATAATTCACCAGAGGCCTTTCCATCGATACTACAAGACTGTCATTAATAAGGAAAGTGGCAGAACTTTGCCAATTTGGAAAAGGAATTACCAATTTGTTAGACATCTTTGTGTTACATAATATTTTTTGTTTGTTCAAAAATAATAATATTTGAGCATTGAGACCCGATGTATCAAATACGATACAAAATTGAAAGTCATACATGGAAACTGATATTTGAAAAATATTGTTTTTGGGTTGTTTAGAATGACCAATAAGGCTCCAGTTTCAAAGAAATGGAATTTTCTGTCAATGATTTAATGGTTCAGGCTTTACAGGGTTAAGATCTACTTTTTTATTTATTTGCCTAAATCGTATCTTTCTATCAAATCAAATCAGCTCATTTATGGTCATTTAGAAGAGTCTAAATGAAATTATGCTGTAGTATTCTAAAACTGTGACATGAAAAATCTCATAAAGCAAGCTTTTCTTTCTATTCATTGTATTTAAAGTGAGATTAAAAAACAAAATGTCTTATTTCTACTAAGTCTGCAGAAGAGAAAAACAAAGTGGAAGGTCAGAGATCAGAAAACACACTGGAATTAAAATTACTTGCAAAGAAGCTTTGTTATCATTCGTGACCTTAAGTCTTTAACATTTTTAACAATGCATGCAAAGGTTAACATTTTCTGTTGAAAAAAGCATTTTAGTCCCATTAGAGTGACATCTTAAGATTCACACCCCACCTACAGAGTTAGTATCTTCCTCCCCAATGGCAGTACATAATAGTGCAGTGCACGTTGTAACTAAATCCTTCTTCGGTGCTGTATCGGCAGCAGAAAGCACTGCACTGCTCACAACTTCCCACAATGAGCCCACAGAGCTGTCAGCAGCAGCCACCACGGGGGGAATAAAAGATGAAAATGATTCATGTGATGTTATGTTGTGCTCCTCGGTAAATCAGCCAGAACAAGTAAACAAATTTATGTTTCTTAAACAACAGAGAATGTGACACATGAAGGAAAAATGTGAGTGAAAGGTTTTACTCTATCCTCTTTGTCCTTCTGGAGAGTGAAAGGGGATGATTTATGGGTTTGCTCCTGGTTTCAATCAGGCTATGAGAGTGTACTCCACACTGTACATGTGTGTTTGAGAATTAGTCTGACTGTGGTGTCACCTACTGTACCAGACAGCTGGGCTAGCACCACTCTGTTAATTCTGACCATTCAACCCAAACTGGCAGGCTCAACACTGACAAATGAAGGTCAGATATCTGCACAAATCAACACAAGGAGATCAAAACACCACGCCACACTCAAACACTCTGATTGCACATCCTCATCCACTCACTTTCTACAGCTCTCCACAGGAGTGTTAGTAGCCAGATTGTGTCTCCCCACTCCCAATTCCCTCCTGATTTTTCATCATATCATCTTTTACAAGGCAGACAACTCCAGAGAGTGGGCTTGTCACAGTTAAATCGGCCGTCAAATTCAAGTCTACTTAAATGACCTGCCATTGGTATTCAATCGCAGAGCTAGAGAAGAAAGGAAACATTCTTCACTGTAACATTTCCATTAAATGCTCTCCCAGTCAAATACTTACAGTAAAACTGATACTCACTGCCCCCCGCTGACTCTGCTAAGAACTGCATTGTAATGTACTTCAGGCTGAAGCAAAAGGTCTGCAAGATCATTCATTTTTGTCAAAGAAAGTGTGTGGTAACATTCATGCTGGTCCAAGCCAGAAGCAGAAAGCACACTCATACAGCCCTTAAAATGGGAGAGAGGACTTTAAATCCTCAGCACTTTTGTTCCACTGAAATGTAGTACAGCAAACCAGGGGAAATTCAAGAAAAGCGCAAATAGAAAATGTGCACAGAATACATATGACCATTTATAAATAATTCAGTCATTTAGGCGCCTAAGCTACTGCAGCAGTGATGCATGTCTTTGAATGTATGTGTAAGTCATATAGTACACACAAGGGTATACACTGTTCCTATTGGAAGACGAATAAAGCTGTACCAGTGAAACTCCTTCCACTTGGAGATTGATTTACTACTTCTATGTTTTTTCAAGTAACATTAGTTTGAAAAAAATCCTGAAATTATTATTATCAAATTAATAAATTATTTTTTAAATATGTACGATGTGCTATGTCATGTAAGCTGTGTTATGTTATGTTATGTTATGTTATGTTATGCTATGCTATGTTATGTTATGCTGTGTTATGTTATGCTATGTTTCTTTATGTTATGTTATGTTATGTTGTTATGTTATGCTATGTTATGTTATCTTATGTTATCTTATGCTATGCTATGCTATGCTATGCTATGCTGTGTTATGTTATGTCATGCTATGTGCTCATGTTCTTCTAACTAGTGGTACCCAGTGTTTCACACTGTTGCTGCTGTAGAGGAGCAGAAAAGGGGCACAGAAGGATCAAGGATTGTCAGAGAAACAGAAGAAAAAGAAAACAACCCAAGTCCTCTATGTGGACATCATTGGTTGTTATCATGTATGTCTGCAGCTAAAGCCTTATTTACCAGTGCTACCTGTGGATATCAAGTAATTTATAATCACTGCAGAAATCATCTGTGATCTCCATCTCGTTCAAATCTGCAATGTTTGTAATTTGCAAAGTCAAATTTAAGTGCAAAGGACCGTTCCTATTTCAGCAAACACAGAGGCCCTGTGATAGTATTAGTCTTATATTGGAGTGACAGTTCTGTGATTTGATGGGATGTGCAACATGTTTGGTTTCTACTGCACATATATTCTGGCTTTTCCCAGGTGACGATTATAGAAGCAGGCTGGTGATGACAAATGTGAGTTTTAAACAATGTTTTAGGTGGACATTCACTGAAAAAAAAAAACATAAATCCCTCAGAAAAACAGCATCTCGAAAGAAGATGGTGATGGATGACAACACACGGAAGGGATGTTTTCCTATCTTTCTGCAGTTATCTGTAAGTGGTGAGTCTGCCCTTGACATCACGACTGTGGAATAATGTCAGCAATTTCAAGTAAAAAACAAACCTTGTTTAAATTAAACGCAGATGTAGGGGGTTAATTTCCAAGTTATCGCAGGCCTAAATATATACTAGTCCTGTGCAAATAGGGTTAAAGACAGTCATAAACTTAGAAATTCAGTTAGTTTAAGTCAGCACAAAACAAACTACAACACAAGCAAACAAGCACAAACAATTATTACAAGATGAACCATTAAATATCACTTAGATACTTCATTTTTTTTTCATGCAATATATGAACAAATTTAGTGATTATAAACATACAACTTTATTTCCTAGAAGAGTGCCACATGTTATTTTACTATTTTATGCCCTTTGGCGAAGATGTCAAGTGTGTGACTGTGTGTGTCAGACAGACGAGAGAGGGAGGGAGGTCGTAATTAGCTGTAATAGTAATTAGACTAAAGGTCGATGTTAACAAGACAGAGTATCTAATTTCTCACTAGATATGAATCTGCACACAGATTGCAGGCTGTGAGGACACACACACAGGTGTCCTCACTCACACACACACACACCCTTGGAGGCACACCATTACTCATATGTACACAAAAAAGTAGGCCGACATTTTCATTCTGGAGGTGAGCTGATCTTGCTCGTGACATTTGGCACCCAGCGCTTAAACCTCCCGTTCTTCTCTTCAGCCACTGCATCTCATTAATGCTGATAGCCAATTAACACAAGCAAGAATTATTAACCTTTTCTGCTTCTCCTCCATACCACTAATGACCCCGGTGTGCTCTGCTACTTATCTTTATCCGTGCTATCCAGAGACACAAGTGAGTTTATTTCTAAGCCTGGAGCCAGAGCTAATGCGGCAGAACTCATGAGGAGGAAGATGAATATACAGTAGTTGTGCTTGTGTTTATTGTCTTAAAGGGCGCAGCCACCTACCGGGGGATTTCATAAAGATTATATCTAGAGGTGAACTATTCACCTGTCAGGACTCACCGCCAGGCTCTTTGATTTTGCTTTATGATTCTAATTTTTTTATGCAAATGGCGTCAAACTACGCAATAATCACAATATGTTACACTTCAGTATCGTCTCACTACTGTCTACTATGCAGTGGATGTGTGGGCAAATAAGAAGACAGCTTTAAGAACAGCGTGAAAAAATAGAATCTGTTCTCTTTGATAGTGTAATGTCTTTGTAGAGGAATAGGAAACAGGCTTCGAGGCACAAAGATTCAAAGATATGAGGATGTGAATGGGTAACACTTGACATGAAGCTCCCATTGTGCATTGGTGAGGTTTATACACATATATATACCATATATACCATATATAGGCTTTGACAGTGTGCAGTCTCTCACCCAAGCACAGAGAATGAAAGGTAAGACAGACAAGAAACAAAAGAGATATAGGGACCAGACCTGGTAGCTGCAATCCATCACCTCCTCAATTAACATTTGATTAGGCCAGATGATGGTCTGTATCGACATTTCATTAGTAGCAGAGTCAGTATTGCACTGTGTCACTTATGTTAATGGCTTTGCTGCGCTGGAGCCTTGCAGTTACACACCAGAAAATCAGAGCTACAAGCTAGCAGGGAATCTAATGATATTTTCCTACACTTATGTTATCACGCAGAAAGGGCAGATACTCCAAAGTAGATTGCTTCCCTTTGGCCGGCCTGTACTACTGCATTTCTGCTTGGCAACAATGCTCATATCAGGAAACAAATGCAAGCAAGACTTTACAGATTGCAAGTAGCAGCTGCGTCGTTCACATAACCATCATCCTGAAAGCACTCATCATTTATCACTTCATCGGAGAGTTAGAAAGTATGAAAAGGCTCCTAATTAATAACCAAAATGCCAACAAATATCACCCTGTTTAGCAGAGTCGATGATAAAATTTACGCCGGTGCACTCAGAAAATGAAGAATGATATGTGTGCATATAAAAATGATTTGCAAGAGGAAAACAACAAAAGTAGGAGGGGGTATGACCTTTACTCTCAGAACCTACAGGGCAGGAATATTACCCAGCAGGCCCCTCACTGAGCTGATCGATCCAGGAGTAAGGCTCAGTTGGATCAATACTAGCCTTAATATAGTCTATACTAAACATTGGCTTTTTAATGAGACACTGGTGGCAGTTTTTCACCTCACTTCACTAGTTGAAGTGCTTATCGTGTCTCATTTCACTCCCATTTCAACCTTGGGTACTTCTGAACCCTGGATGGGGGGAGGCAGCTGCAAACACTGAAGCTGAAAAAAATTGACATCACAGTATTTGCCACCATTATGACCCTTTTATGCAACAATGCTCCCTGAAGAGCCCTATATATGAAATGAAAGTGAGCAAATCTACTGTCTCTATGTGAGCATATTTTTCATGAATATGAGTAAGTATATTCAAGATAAATTACAATAGATTTTTCTACATGCATGATGTATGATCCTTACATTATAAATGTATGAAAACTGGGCTGTGTACATTGTTTGACAAGGGAACAATCATCTAACAACAGCTCCATCATGTGGTGAGAAGAGCTACTGATTTCTCCAGTGAAAATCCCTGTGTGTTCTAATCTGTATTCCACCACAGAACAGAGATTTATCTTTTTCTTGTATGTCGGAAGTTCCATCTTAAGCCAAAGCAGGACACAAGCATGACTTACTGTGAGTCTCTGAGGTTGGATCACTTTCACAAAATGTCAACATTTGTCCAGACCACTGAAGATTATTGAAGCGAAAATGTCACATTTGCATTCTTTTGGAGACTCACTTCCCCTGCAGCTCTCTGGTAAAATACGTCTTTTTACCTTCAGGCTACACATTTGAAGGCATAAATCCTCCCGCTATAGAAACACCTCAGTCAATATGTCTTCAGTAGAATAGAGAGTATATAAAATAGAAAGTCAACTCATTTATCTGTATCAAAGGTATACCACGACTGATAAGAGTACAAATCAATGTAATTACATTCAATAAAAAGTAAAATTAAAAGTTGCAGCAAAAAAAAAAAAAAAAAGACTATGATCTGAGATAAAATTATAAACTACAGTTTCTAAAAAAAATACAAAAACCTACAATAAACAATAAAATTGCACAAAAAGACAATTTTGGTTGTTTCCCAATTGTTAATACTTCAGGACATACATGAATAAAAACCTCAAACAATTTTTTTTTCTAGAAATTATACTCAATTTCATGCATTCCATCAAAGAATTTAAACTAAAACTAGGCAATTCCTCAAAATCTGAATAATAATTAAACAACACGTGCATTTGCAAAACTAACTAAAAGTAAAGTGAAGTGAAAATATAAGAAAAAAATGTAAAACTATAATAATTTTTCTCTTTATTTCTTCACCAGTTCAAGGTCTGATTAATCCATTCATGATTTTAAATAATCAACTAATAAATCAAAACACAGACATAATGAAAGCGTGCATATAATAAAGCCAACAACTACAAACCATAAAACAAAGCACTGTGACTCCTAAAAATCAGAGTTCACATTTCTTGAGGCAGGTCTGCTTTTTCAATTCCTGGATAAACTCTATAAGGAGTCCTTGAGGTGGACAGGAGGTGTGAACTTACCTCATTCTTCCTGGTAGCTCCTGCCCTCCTGGCATGACCTGGATAAGGTCTGATCGCACTGCCCTGCCCTGGGAAAGGGGAAGCCATTAACAGTCCCGTGAGAAGGACACATTCAAATAGGAAACCATACAGAATAAACACAGAGTGAGCGCACCGTCGCGTTCCCATGACCCAAAATGACTGCATGTGAATGAATGTGAGTGTGTGAGTGCATGTCGGAGTCGAGAGGCTTGGCGTATGTTCAGTGTCAGCCAGATAACCAGGAGTGTCGTGTGTTGACCCAGCCAACTCCCTGTATGAGTTTAGACTACAACTGGCACCTGCATTGGTAAAAACCCACGGGGAGACTTGGACTTTGTGATAATAAACTAACATTATCACATAGTACCACTACAAAATACTACAAAGATATTGTTTTTTTCAAAATGTCAAATATAAACAGAAACATTTCCAGGTAACATTTTGGAAACAAAATGATGATTATATACGCTTATGTAACTCAAAAGTGACACTGTCATATTGCTAAAATGCTCAGAAGAATCACTTTTATAATAAAACACAGCTGATTTTGATTAATTTAAGGATCCAAATGTTTCCTAGCTAAAACATATTTTAATTTCTTTCAGTATTTCACTCTTTATTTTCACGTTTTCTTGCATTTCATCACCATTTATTGACTGTTCAATGGGAGATCGAAGTAATAGTCCTCTGAGTCAAGCACTGCCCACTAAGAGGCAGTAGAGATCTAGTGTTCAACACACCGCCCCTAACAGTCCTCACTGCTCCATTTGCCTGGGGCCAAGTATATCATAAACACATTCGAGGGTTTTTTGATTTAGTGCAGACAAAACGGTGTTTAATCAGAGCCCAAAAGCGACTAAATATAACTTATACTGTATAAGGCTGCAGACCCGAGCTGATGTATCACCATAATAGAGCAGGTCTACATTCACAGTACATAAAATGAACATTTCTATCAAAAGAAAAACACAGACTTTGTCCAAATCTTATGCTCGTACTCTGATTTACTGCCATACCTTGGAACAAAAACAGGTTGTTATTCATTATTTCATGAAGATTTACTATGTGAACAATTTCAGCTTAAGGAGCTCAAGTGCAGTCATTTTAGCTTTGGTGATGAGCCAGGGTACTTAGCCGGAGGTTGCCAACATCATTTCAGCCTCTCTCTCTCTCTCTCTCCTCTTGAATGGGCAATCAGAGGGAGCCGTACACTAAACACTGGTCCCATCCTCAACCGAGCATCCGGAGCATCGTATATATTATGTATACATAACTAAATATGTGCTTTGACCAGTGTAGAGGGGGATATGGAGACCTGAGGGGTTGGGAGTTGTTCAAGGAGCCTTTGATTATAGCATAATGAAGGCTAAGGTTGAGAGCAAAGACAAGGGTATCTATGTTAGCCTCTTAGGATACAAAAGGAGGGAGAAACGCTGCTAAATAAGCACACAATCCAAAAGAAATGCAATTACATGAGTATATAAGATTAGAATAATAAAAAATATACATTTAATGCCGAAACTAATCTGTAAACTGGTGCAAAGCTGGTCTGCATTGTATAGATAATAAGATAAATAAAGCATGTTAGAGGAATACTCTTTTACAATGGCTTTATTTAATTCCTGCCAGAAATCCAAACAGAGCGTAGGCACAGACAGATTGATAGAGGGTTTATGGGCTCAGTGATGGATATAATAGCATGGTTATCTTTATAGGCCTGATGTTCATGCATGTGTGTGTGTGTACATGCACGTACCCATATTTGTGCCTACTGGTGGGACTATGTGCATGCATGTATTGTGTGTATATATCAAGGGGGATGGGGGTTGTCACTGGAAGCATGGTGCAGATTAAAAAGGGGGAGTGTGCAAAGGAGTAATGACAAGAAAAAGGGAGCTGAGGGTTCCCAAGGCAACCTGCTGCTCCCTGGCCCTTGCGAGCTGGTGTGGGGGGCCCTGTCTCATCTTGTGTTGTGCCTGAGCACCTGCACACTGTTTGCACAGGCAACAGTGATTATTTTGATGATCTATTGGCTTGCTAGAAGCCCACATCGCCGGTCATATTCACAGATCTAACATCTCCCTCTAGATGTCATCCATTTATTCAGCTGGAAATGTTTGAGGAAATGCCATATATGCAGAAACAAAAAGACCCAGCCCAAAGCAACATTCAGCAGCCCCTGGATCCACACAGAGCTTCAACGTTGCAACATGCTTGGCGACGGATCTCTAATGATGTGCAGCCTGATTTCTATACTCTTATCAGGGAAGGGAATTCAGCTGGATGCAAGTTAAAGCATAGAAAAGCATCGATATGGTGAGTATTAAAGTCTTAAACAGGAGGAAAAAAGTAAAAGCCTGAAGATGAAGGTGCTGAGTCTGTGACTGTTCCTGTATGTGGGCGCTTGCTGAAAGTGCAATAACAGCACATCTGACCCTGAATTATTACTTCAAGCTATTTAAAAACACCAAGGCCAGGTACAACAATTAAGTTAGAAGACGACTCTAAAGTGAGAAGAAGAAGAAATGTTCCTTGGATGATTAGTAGTTAGAGCCCAGTCGCTGCATAAAAAGACGCTGCAAACCACTGTACCACTGTGCAACCTCTGTATTTATTCACAAAAACAAGAGGAAAACACTTAAAATATGCATTTCTCTGTACATGCACAGCAACATAAGTGATGGTGTTTTAACTAACAAAGCCTTCTTAGCTATATTTACCTAAAGAGGACCCAATGGACTGAGACGTACCCTCATAAGAGGAAGTTTTAATATATTAATTATCTACAGTCGTGGAAAAAATTATTAAACCACCCCTTGTTTTCTTCAATTTCTTGTTCATTTTAATGCCTGGTACAACTAAAGGTAC
>JAPQRP010000018.1:13311432-13330003 GCA_037367295.1 Apogon hyalosoma
GAAGTGATTTTGGTTATTATCAAGAAAACATGGAAAATGGATAGATATCAGCTCTGAAAAGAAACTACTATGAGCTAGTTTTGTTGTTATCATTATATTTGTCCAAACAAATGTACCTTTAGTTGGACTAGGCATTAAAATGAACAAGATATTGAAAAAACAAGGGGTGGTCTAATAAGTTTTTCCACAACTGTATTACAAGTAGAAAGGAACTGTTTAAGAGACTGCCACACAGGCAAAAAAAACACCTGGAAATAACAAAAAATATGAAGCCATAATATGGATACTGAATGTTCAAGACCTAAAAGCATGTTTGAGCAGATGCAAAATAGTTGAAAGTTAATTTTTGCAATCTCAAAAAGTTTCGTTATGGACATTTACAGTTGTTTCTGATAAGAAATATGCTAAAAACTTCAAGTCTGTTTTTTTTTTTTGTTTTTTTTTTACTAAAACACACTGTTTTAAGCATTTGTTATTTATAACAATGATAAGTAATGGCCAGGACATCCTGACACTTTTTCTGCAAAGGAAACATGAGGCCATCTAGGCAGCCTCTTTCATGGCAGTCTTACAATGGTTAAAGACTTATTCACTGACGATTTTGCACTTATTAGACACTAATGCAGACACGCCCCCAAAATTTTGTATCTCAGTGCAATTAATCCTGGTTTAATGTCAGTGATTCTACCGATTCCTCCACAGTGCAGCACATAGGTTGGTCCAAAATGACACAGAAAAAAGCAGAAACACTCAAATTGTGTGTCTTTAGTTAACAGAGACACACACAAAGACCCTTCCACAAGCGCAAACAAAACTTTTATTTTTGGTTCTTTGTATTTTGTAGCTATAAGATCTACTGAAACATCCAGTAAAATAGGATTCAGTCTGACATGTATTCCTTGAATGTCTAAAACTCAAAATCATGCTGTATGGTGTCACTGAATGCATCTGTGATTTTGCAGAAACATTTACTCCAGGTATGCTGTTTGGAACTTGTATGTGGCATCACACAGCAGCTGAAAATATCTCTGAACTGTGACATGTTATAAATTTTGTGTGTTCTGGTGCTTTATTTTGGGTAAATCATCTGCACAATCATCATAAGTTCAAGACAGTCCCCATCCCCGCCTGACCACTCATTCAATATCTGACTGATTTCAACTTTAATATCATTAAACATTAGTTCAATATCATTCCAGCCTCACAAGCTCTAATATTTGAAGAAAAAAAGAGATACACAGAGAAGGTGAGGAGTCACTTAGTGCAGTTAACGCCAGCATTCAGCCTGAATATTCCCTTTTCACATCCATGTGAATAACACAGGTGCAGCGCAGCACTCCTTCATCGATAGAGCAGTTTGCAATTAACTTGATTCTTTGCAGGTGCTCTGTAAATTACACAGCTTGATTCCTCATTTGTGTCTGTGTAGTTGCCACAAAACCTGTGCAATCTGGTTGTGGATTTAGCTAATACTGTGCTAAAAGTACAAAATAAATCTAATTGTATACGCACTAATTGCTGACAAATACCACACAGTGAGTTCCCTCAGCATGCTTTTTTTTCCTCCTATGCAAAAAAAAAGAAGATATAACAGCTACATTAATATTTGTGACTCTACTCTGCCTACAGATGTAAATGTGTGAATATTTGTCTGTCTATAGGTGTTATCCCTCTGATAGACTGGTGAAATGTCCAGTATGGACTCCACCAGTACCAGCTGGGACGGGCTCCAAAAACACTTTCAACACTGCACAGATAAGCTGGTGCAGATATCGGTTGGATGAAGTGAGACATTTTCAGGAAACAGCTCATCTACTGAAAACCCATGGTGTTAAATTCATTTGATTGCAGTTCTAATGTCTGCAAACAAAACATATTATCTGGGAATTGTTCACATTGACTTGCTCACATATATACTTGTATTGCAGTCGGTGTGTTGTCACATACAGTAATTCTATTTCAAAATGCTTTAACAGATATGTACAACCACATGACTTAGTTTTATTTTCCAGACATGTGCACATTTCATGCTGTCATTGAGACAGAATGACAGAGCCAAATGGTTTACACCTGGTAGGAAAACAACCATCGGCTGAATGTTGTGATGGGTATGGGAGAGCCTCTGGGCTCCCACCACCTGCTCCATTTCTCACATTCTGTCACACCTTAGGGGACATTTCTCATCCGGTCCACAACCCAATTACTCCACAACACATTTAACTGCCATCAAACGCTGCACAGCGGGGGTGAGAGGGAGCCGCAAAGAGCCGGGCTGTTGCCATGGCCACTGTCACTCAGCAGATTTCCAGGAATGGAAAGAGATCAGGAGAGCTCTCTGATTGGTTGTTGCACTATTTTGACCATCAGAGCCAGGTCCAGTACTCACAACAATCACAGACACTGTTGTTACGCAACTGAACAATTAGAATATGCACATTTGTGAATACTGGCTGGTCCTGTTTGTTGAATTGGAAAAAATTCAGCAAGAGTGCCTGGAGACACATTTGTATCTCTCACTCACTTGTGCATCAAATAGACTATGTTCTAAGACCATGTGCTGCCTCATATGAACTGTGAAAGTATAGGAAAACTCACCAAAAAGGAAATCTGAAGAATCACTAGACAGTGACGTCTGGAAGGGTTTTCCTGTCTGTGGCCTGAAAGTTCAGTGTTAGTAGAACATCTTTTTCGTGAAAAATCCTAAAGAGAAATAGCAGAGTTCCTATAAGAAGCACAGGTAGAGGTACAGCGAAACAGAGACATGCAGAGACAAAGAACAAACTGCCACCAGCAGCCGATACCACACACAGTGAAGGTTTCCACTTGACCAACAATCAGACATGTATGTCAGAGATAGCTGATAAGAAACTTGTCTGAGCCAAAATAGAGTCTTCTGCCAGAGGGATAACCACAGACAGACATTTGTCTTCAGCATCACACAATATTCTGACACATGCATGGATGTAGATGAAAAAGCATCCAAAAAACCTTTTAGCACTGCTGAGACTAATTCCAGTTTTATTCTTGGCACATTAAACCTCCAGCAGTTTTATTTCTTCTGCCTGTTATCCATTTAATGTTTTTTTTTTTGTTTTTTTTTTTAACTGTTTGTAGAATTTGTGTAATATATGCTGATTGGAGCATAGGAAGGGAAGAAATACTCTAGAACATTTCTGATGACATTATGTTTACCAAAATCAATTTATTAGCCCACTCAGGTTTTCTAAATAATAAGTCACATGTTTGTAAAAGTTAGATTACTTACATTTAACATGAAATAATCTCAATAAATTGAGAAAATCTGTGAATAGTTTGTATAGGTGTCGAATTCTCATGATGACAGTCTGAATCTGTATGGTACTGATTCAGATCCTGTCAAGATGAAGGCGTAGATCCTGTGCAATAGAAATGAAGTCATGTCTTCCTTTTTAATTCTTGTTGGTCATGGTGACAACACTGAACAACGGGAACAACAGGACCTAACCAACAATCTCATTTCCGTTGTGCTCTGCTTCCTCTGACTCAATGCCTTCAGAGCAAACACATAGGAATACACACAAATGTACCTCTGACAGACAGCCCAAATGGTCAGTAATAAATGTCACAGCATTCTTTTTCTGTCAGGGGACCTTTTTGAGCATCAAAGCGGGGGAAATACAGTGCTGCTCAATCATCGTGGAGTGCTGCGGGGCAGCACCACAAACACACTGCAGAGGCCAGATACCAGGCCAAAACTAATGTGGAACGGAACCCGCCTGGGTCTTTTAACCATTGGACTCAGAAATACTGTACGAGGAGGGGGGGGGGCATTAATGGGGACCAGAGGTCTGTGGTCTACGTGATGCTGGCCAGAGAGACCAGACGGTCGATGACTGATCTGGAAGGGTGGGGGGGTCATTAAGGAGCTGCTCAAGCTCTAATCATAGAATAACACTCCTCGTTTTATCTACCTTCAGCTCCATCTCACCATGAGAAAATTCAGAGGAGCGTAATCTGAACCCTGGTACAGCACAGAGCTGGGGTGAAGTTCACTGATGAGTCTCTCTGAGGAAACATCTGCAAGCCATCCACTCGTAATAAGTCTATAAATAAGACGAACTTGCCCAAAAAGAAGAGAATTAATGGGATTATTTCAAGGAGTAGTTATTTGCTGTAGTCATTAAGTGAATCATCATTTATATTGAGCAAGAAACACATAACTGTGTGGTATCAACTCATAAAGTAATTCTTGATCCTGAGTGTCAGGAGAAAGCATAAAGTCACTTTGACAGTATGTTGATACACAAATTCATTGGTGGAAACAGATTATACAAATAAACAAAAACCTAATTTAACAAGGGAGAAAAACTCTCAGCTTCTTGTGTCCAAGAAAATGTCTCATCTGCTCTTGTTGGAGGTTTTAAAATGAGTCGATAAAGTAACAGCACATTAGATCAGCACGAAGAAATAATTACAGATCCAACACATAGATGTGGTTTTAAAACACACATAGGATGTGTAAATTGGCTCATTCAGATAATTTGTTTTGACATTTTCATTCCTGAATGGTGAGTAGATCCAACTTAGATCTTAAACTGATTAAACAGGCCCAGGGAGGGAGTGGGGAGGGCATTAGTTAAGAAAACAGAGGCCAGGGCCCAGAGCGACAGGGGTTTGGCTTATCGGCGCTGTGAGCTGGGGCACTCTTAATTCATTCTGAATTAGCCGAGTCGTGTGTGCTGAAATAATCATCCCCTTGTTTATTTGTTCAGGCCTTGGCACAAGCCTTTATCTGCTGGTGAGCAGTCACACCTCCTCCCCTGCTCTGCCTTTCTTGCTCTGCCTGTCTAAAAACTCCGTCTGGATGAAAACCAAATGCTGATTTACAAGGAAGTACAGGACAGAGGGTCACTGGAACCTGTCCTCCAAAATCAACACTTGTTTTCTATAAGCGCTGGCACTCCATCAGCAGCTGGAGAACATGACTGAGCCCTGGAGGGAAAACCTGCCTGTCAAACCAGTGTGTTTAATAGCCTTAAAACAGAGAAACTCCCACAGAAAGTCACACCTCAGACAGCATTACTTGGCCTTGGCATGACAGGTGAATGAAACTGTGATTGAAATGTAGTTATTACTCTGTATGAAGAGTGACAGCGTGTAAACTGCAGGGAGATATTAATTGGAACCGCAACGGCTGAAGTGTTATACAAAACAATAACAAAAGTACACATGTTCTGTGTTTGACAACCTGCCACACACACTATAACAATATATAGATACGTCAGTTATGTTTCTAGAAGGGAAAGCCCTCAATTATAATCTCTGACAAGTTTTCATTAGAAATCACTCCAGGTTGTATGCACAGAGACCATGAAATTACACACAGCATGTCTCATTAATCTGCAGATGTGCTGACTGATTCACTTGCAGGACCGTGTAAATATTCCAGAGACGTGGACAATCCAGACATCAGTGCTCTGGCTAATTATGGTCATCACTCAGTGGAAACAAGCGGCAGACAAGCGAGACATCTGCTGCCACATCTACCACGGAATAAAACAGAAAAAATATTTTGTCATGTTCAAATAAATTAAACACTGTTTAAAGCTCTAGAGGTGAATGTTACTTTATAATATTTATCTATATGTTACATATAGTCGGGCAACATATCCATCTGAATTACTTTAATCTGATTGTTTTGTCTGTTTTTAAACCACTTGTTAGAATTCCACTTCAAGGTCCATGTCTAGTTTGGGGGAATGACAGCGTTATATACAGTCGTGGAAAAAATTATTAGACCAACCCCTGGTTTCTTCAATTTTTTGTTCATTTTAATTTTTAATCTCAATTTTAATCTTAATTTTTTTAATTTGTAATTTTGATCATTTAATGGTACAACTAAAGGTACATTTGTTTGGACAAATATAATGATAACAACAAAAATAGCTCATAGTAGTTTAATGTCAGAGCTGATATCTATCCATTTTCCATGTTTTCTTGATAATAACCAAAATCACTTGAGTTCTTACATCAATATATATGGCATTGTACTGACAAAAACAATGCTTTGAGTCATTCCATGTTTTCTTTTCTGTCTGTTTTAGTCACATGATGCACACAGGAGTTCGTACTGGATTGCATAATCATTGTTTTTAATGACTTTTGATGGTCTGATATTTTTTTTCCATAACTGAGTCAATGAGAGTCAATGGTGGTCCAGTGTACTATGTAAAATCCTCTAAATGCAACATGTTTTGGGTCAAATGTACTTTTTAGACTTCTATCACAATGATTTTGAATTAGATATGTTAGTTTGTAATTAGTACTTGATGGCAAAACCACTGTTTTAATAACTTTTGATGGTCTAATCATTTTTTCCGCGACTATCTAAAACACAAAATCTTAGAATTGTATTTAGTTACCACAATATTGTAATTAGGTGGTCATTAGAGTATCCATTAAAAGTGGCATTCTCAAAATCAGGAGATTATGTGAAGGGAATACTTTTTGAAGACATCATAAATGCCATTGCTATTTCCCATAAGCCCCTGGTAAAAGCATAGTAAGCTATACACACAGTATAGCGTCTGTCCACATATGACACAGTGAGCAACTGGATGTCAAGCTGTTTGATGAAATGAACAGTAAATATGTGTTATTGCTAATTATGTTCTATGATTTCCATCCGTTTACTGCTATTGGAAGCAGCAAAGCATAAAAACAGCTTGTCCTGGTTCCATTTTTATTTTAAATGGATTAGCTGCAAAGCAACAAAATGCACAACACACAGTGAAAACAAAACGTCCCACCATTAACTGTTGTCATATTGCTTTATTTTCACTTTTGTTCAAGGTTTTCACTGTAACTTAATGCTTTTTTAAAATCCTTTTTGACAGAAAAAAACACTTTGTTTTGTGTTTCCACCCCCAAGTTCAGCCCACTTTACTATGTGACTGTTGTAATAATGATGTAAAATAATGTTCTAGTAATTCAAAGTAGAAAAAAGGTTGCTCACTTTGAATAATGCAACAGAATATTGATGTTACAGGTTACATTTAAAAACATGTATTCTGTAATCTGCTCATTCCTAACCTCCAGCCCGGCGTAAGTCCCCATGAACTTGCAGTTTGCATGCATATCACACTGGCACACAGTGTCCAATTTGATCCCATTGTGGCCGAGTCTGTCATTAAGCGAGCAGAAACAATGGCTAGAATGAGTGGTGCCACAGTAAACAGCTCCCCTGTGAATCCAAGCACAACAGTTCCACATTTCAGGAGCGGGAGCGTTAGCGAGTACGTCGTACTCACAGTCAAGCTGCAAATCATACAGTGACATTATTGTAAGCAATAAACACTGGATCCCACACAATGCCTTTAAATCACACTATAACGGAAAATGTGGGTGTACTGCAAAGATGATAAGTGAGAAGGCAGCCCATGTCTTTGGCTCTCTGTGCCCTCGCCGTGACCTTTCTCCTGGGATAGGACAGATTGTGCTATTGTTGATCTGGGCTGCCAAATGTTGCCAGTTGCTCAACAAAGATCACCAAATAATTTCAGGGCACTCCTTTAGAAGTATTTATTGGCAGTGCCGTGTTTATGTTACGATTCCTCAGAGTAGGGCTTGATGATAGAAAACCCGTCTGCGTGACTTAGATGAGTGGAGGTTGTAAACTCCATGTTTCATCAGCTAAGGGATGGTTCTGTTTGCTCTTATCCTTTCAGCAGAACTTCCCTCTGCCATCCCTCCATCTGACCTCCTGACGCTGGCTGACTTCACTGTCCTGTTACTCCAGATTCTTTTCATTTGAGAAAATCTGCTTGTGTTCAGACAATATTTGTTTTTGTAGGGCAATTCCAAGAGGTAGTCAGTTTTGATCTATCATATAAATGTAATTTAAAAACAAAACATACACAGTAGAGAGTTCACAGGTCAGTCCTTCAGCTTGTGAAGACCATAAACTCGGCGAATAAAAAAGTCTCCTATTTGTACGATTTTTGTCATTAGATAATTACTGCAGTGATTAACCCTTTATCTGCCAGAGTTTTTTTTTTTTTTCCTAAAAATATTGAATTGTGATGTCAAGATTTCAAAACATCATTTACTTACTGAACCAACTCGAGACCACACCTTTCAAACTCAATTTTCTTCTTCACTTTGAATAGAAACATGCCCTGAAATGGTGTTTAGACAGAAGGGGCACGTGTCCATCACTTATAGGTGGGAACAAAATTTGACAACTCTATTTGGAGCTATGGTCTGTTTCATTCAGTTATGATATTTCTCACAATAATGCAACTTTGGTGCTTAAAGTGTTAATATATTTCAGCCTGCAATAAGTTATTTAACTCTAAATGATGCAGTGAGTAGCTTATTTCTTAAACAACTGTGTCAGGTCATGGAAAAGATGTAACTCTGTTTAATAAAAAGGCACATTATTGTTCTGCATCAGGCAAAGAAAACAACAGAGAAGATGGGGAAACAACTGAAATTGAGTTAAAAACTGTCCAAAGTGTTATTAAAACCTGGAAGATTAGTGATGAACCATCATCCTCACGGTGAAATGTGATTAAAGAAAAACCTTAAACGATTGGAAATCACTTAAACATTTGCTGAAATCATATAAAATCAGCATAACAACTCATGTCTATTTAGTGGTGAAAGTAAGAGCATTTCCACATGCACAATCTGAAGAGAATTCAAAGGCCTAGGACGAAACAGCTGTGAACCCTTAAGAAAAACACTTATCAGATACTTATCATAATGGGAAAACAGGCTTCAATTTGCTACAGACTGTAAAGATTGGACTGTGGAGCAATGGGAAAAGGTCACGTGGTCTGATGAGTCCAGAATGACCCAGTTCCAGAGTGATGAGTGAGTCAGGGTGAGAAGAGAGGCGGATGGAGTGATTACCCATCATGCCTAGTGCCAACAGTACAAGTTTGTGGGGGCAGTCTTATGATCTGGGGTTGCTTGAGCTGGTCAGGTCTAGGTTCGGTAACATTGTGTCCCAAAAGAGGTTTTTCTTCCCTGATAGTACAGACATATTCCAAAATGACAATACTGGGATTTATCAGGTTCAGCATGAGAAGAAGAAGCATCATTTTCACACATGGACTGGCCTCCAGGAGTCCAGACATAGACCCCAGGAAGAATCTTAGACATATGATAGGGAGGACCCTGCACAGTGATCCAAACTCTTCCATCAACAACACAAGGTGAGTGAATGAATGCTGTAATTAATGCTAAAGGTTATCCAACAAAATATGAGTCTGCATGTGTGTGAGCCCTTTTTTTTTTTTTGGCTAGACAGTGCATTTAATTGAATGCAGATTTCTATAGTCTCAACAGTTTGCATGGACTCATGTATTGCCTTCCAAATTGGCCAAAGTGTAGTATATTGATTCAGTATGTGTTATATGTACTGTGCCGTCCATCATAAAGTGGGAAACCCAGCTCCCCTACTTCAGATTTTTTGTTTGGAAGTAGTTCGATTTAATTTCATTTGATATTTCCTTTCCATTATCTGTGTTATCATTTTTGGACTCACCTTTGGTACATTAAAGAACAAATACCTCTGTTTCTGCGACTACATGCTAAAATAGCAAGCATTGTTTTCTGGTGTTTTCTTTTTATGTGTATTTTGCCATTTAACTCATAAAGACCCAGTGTTACTTTTGTGGCAGTTCACAAATGTTCTATTTATCCTTTCCTCAGTGATTTGACACCATTTATTATAACATGATTCTCAATATTTTGCATTTTTCAGTGAAAATCACGCATTTTACTATATTTAATTCTCTGATCATGAAGTGTTCATAAAAGCTCAGAGTAAATGTAAAGGTTATTATATCAAAATAGACAAAACTGAGGAAAAAGGAGACCTTTTCAGCAAAAATATCAATAACTGAATGTAAAAACAAGTCTCCAACCCTCAAACTGTGCAGATATAACTTGCGCATATATTTGCCTAATGGAAAAATAACAATTTTGCCAAAATTCTTGTTTTTTGATGAAAAGTTTTTGCGCTGGAAAGAGGTGGTTTTTCGGGCATAGCAGAATTGGTATATCATGCAAAACTGCAGTGGAAAGACATTTTTCTGCAATTAGAGTCACGTGAATTAAAAAAATATGAATTAAAAATGGACGTTGACAGATGTTACAAGAAGCGAAGAAGAAGAGTTTTAAAAGAAACATGGCGGGGTATATGTGGACACAAAAGGAAACTGAATCCTTTTTCAGTTTAGTACAGGATAGAGAGGTAATATATAATAATAATGAATATATCTGTAAATCAATGGGATATTCATGTTCGTCACCATGTTTATGGAATGACTTCTCGTGTCATCTCGCAATAATAAATTTAATAAATCACCACATTTGTGATTTAACGGAAAAACTGACAATACGCACTTCTGTTTTTTTCGACATTTAGTATTGGTAAAGTTTTGCACAGATGTCCAATGGAAAAACCACTAGTGTTACAGGAGAGGACTATGTTTCTACATTCAATAAGGCGCCTCTGAACGTCCAAATGGATCATATCTGATGACCATTAAAAAGATGACAAACTGCATTTTACCTGAATTTTTTAATAATACAATTGGTGGTTCAACTGTTTTTTAATATTTTAGATCAGCAGATGATTTTGGTTGCCAGTGGCTACACCTCACTGTGTGCAAATACCCCACTTAAACAAGTCCCTTAAACAAGTTCTTTGCGTTTACCACTGCATTGGTACCTTACTGCTGCCTAAGATGGATGCAATTAAGTTAAAGAGAGCTTATTTTTTGCCTATTTCAGAGTGCAAATGGTATGAGACAGACCTTTCTCCAGTGCTGGCACAGCATTAAAACAAAATGTAGAGTTCAGTTAGAGCAGAGCGTCATATGTTTACTATATAGGCTTATGAAAGACCTGAGAGCTGTTGTCAGATCAAAGCCAACATTTAATTTGGCTGCATTGACCTTTATCTGTGCACAATGCGTAAAATAGTCCGTTTTGAAGGTGATTTCTGTCAGCAAGGTGGCCCTAAGGGGTAAGAATCACCGTTCAACAGGCAGGGATCTGCCTCAGCCCTCATGCACCTGGAGATGTGAACTAATGCTATAGAGCAAGAAAATGTCTTAGTCTTCTCAACTTAGGCCATTTTCTTTCCAGTCAGAATCATTTCACTGCAACAAAACAAATGGATTAGTTGATAGCAGAAGCTTCATTCATATAAAAGCTAAATTATGATTGGAAAACAGCAAAGGCACGACAAAATTCACATTCATTGCTTCATAATGCGAAGTTTATTTTTGCACGTCTTCAGTTCCTTCAGTGAGGTTAAGCAGTAGAGAAATAATACTTGTACTGTTGGGTCTGCTTAGTGTTAGCTTCGCGCCGCAAAGTTCATCACATTGGTTTGTTGTTTTATTAAATTATTCATGACATACACTTGAACTGTTTTAAATATTGTCTTAGATATTTACCCATTTAAGGGTTAAGTGTTTGGATTGTGTTCTGTTTCTGACAATTGGTTTTGTTTAGCTTTAAGCTGACACTCTCCTGGTTCCATGGATGTATAGCATGTGTATATTAATGAAAGCATCATGTAGCATTACCATGGCAACACAGAGAAAACAGCGGGCACATTCAGGTCTAAGGCTACGTTCAGACTCTAGGCAAATGTGGCCCAAATCTGTTTTTTTTTTTTGCCCATGATCTGTTAAAGACAGTTTGAACAGCACAAATCTGATTTTTTCAAATCCAACCCATAGGCCACTTTCATATGTGGTCCTAAATGCAATACGTTTCTGATCATTTGCAATGCGACTTCAGTCTGAACGGCCAGGTCGCATTCACCTTTACGTTATTTGAAATGAGACAAACATCACAATTCTGCATCCCAAGAAGAGGAGCAGCACGAAAAATGACTTCCGTAATCACATTGTGTTCTTCTATGTGCGTGGTCACATATTACTTAGGGACCTCTTTTGCACATGAAGTCACATTTAATGTGTATTATGAACAAACACACAAAAAAATTGGATTTCACCAAAAAATCCGAATTGTGCATTAAGACCTGCTGTCTAAGAGGTTTTAAAAGGTTTTGTCTGTTGTGAGAACTTTTGAAAAACTGTGCCCATGACAGTAGTAGAAGGCTCAGCCGTACTATGAGCTGTATTTTGCACTTGGTCATGTTGTGGTTGTTTTCACTGCTTGAACAGGTGCAACAGCGGGGCACTAATACCCCTTAAAAGAAGAAAGCCCCCAGTGAGAGCTAAACTCCTACTGCTCTCACCTGTCAGCACACCACAAGTACAGTAGTGCATGAGCCAGCTTTTCCACTCAATTACACCCAGTGGCCCTGTAGTGGCACACACTGTCAGCAACCAATTTAATGGCCCACTACTCTGCATATTGGAATCCACTCAACCTGACTCTCATCCTTTTGTTATGATGTTTTCACACAAAATTCAGACCAAATACGCATCAGAAACTCGAGGAGATCATATGAAGATCTGTATTTTGAAATAGCGCACATACAGTAGTATATAATACTGTGTACCAGCTGTCCTTAGACTATATTCTTTTTTTTTTTTCTCTTAAGTTTTTATTGAAATTTTATAAACACATGGTCATCAAAAACAACAAAAAAACAAACAAACAAACAAATCTTGCTTGGGTACAGTACATGACACTACATTCATATTATTCAGTCCTTCCACCATTCCGGGTTCTGGAATCAGTCCATTTATTCCATTTTTCGTCCATTTGAGCTTCTTGTAGTTGCAGTTTGAGTTATTTTTGCCAATGTATATATTCCTTCAATAATTGTGATCCATCGGTCCTTTGTTGGTGCTTCTGTCTTTCCCCAGTTCCTTGTAATAGCTTTTTCACAAGCCTCTATAAGTATCTTAACCAAGTATATGTCATTTCCCACTACATTTACTTTAGACAAGTTACACAAATACAGTCCAGAACGGCACACTGGAATGTCACATCCCATTATTTGTTGTAGTACTCCACACACCATCTCCCAAAACACAGTTATTTTATCACATTTCCAAAAGACGTGTGTGATCTACATCAAATTCTCCACATTCTCTCCAACATTTCTGCTGCCTGTTTAACTTACTTTTCATCTTAGGTGTAATAAAGAAACGCACCAGATTTCTCCAGGAATACTCCCTCCAGATCCACGAACTAGTGGATGTTTGGTGTATCTTCCACACATTAAGCCAATCATCCTCAGACTATACTGCCTCATGACGACTGTCACCACTCCCTCATATGCACAAGGATTATGCTGCTCATTTGTAATCACAGTCTCAAATCCTGTTGATGTGAAGTTGATCCGTTTTAAGTAACAGTGACGCATCATCAAGTGATGAAGACAGGAGCTTGGACTAGCTTCGGACACATTTAACTAAATAATAACAATTCATTTGCTATTCTTTATATCAGAAATGGAGGGATGTAATGTGATTACAAAAACAGAAGAGGTGGGAGGCAAAGACATGGCATAAAGAGAGTGAAAGTTTAACGGATTGTGTGTAAAATTTATACTTAGATTATATGGTCCTGATTAACCCAGAAAGACCCAAATAACCACTGGTGACCAAAATCATCTACCAATCTAAAATGTTTAATAACTTCTAATCCACTGACTCTATCAATACATGTAAATAATTGGTGTAAAATACAGTTTGTCATCTTTTCATGGTCACCACATATGACCCATTTGGATGCTCAGAGGCTCCGAAGTAAACATGGAAACACCGTCATCTTCTACAACATTGATTCACCAGTAAAACCCATGGAGTTGGATCAATGACAGTGGATGGAGACACTTATTTTAGTTCAGTTAATGATAGATTTTACTGCAAAAGTCACTTTTTCTTCTGTTTTCTCTGTTTTTGATATAATAACCCTCAACTTTAATCTGAGATTTTATGAACATCTACATAATCAGAGAATTTAATATAGGAAAATACCTGATTTTAGTTAAAAATGCAAAGCGCAGAGGATAATATTATAATAAATGGTGACAAATCACTTAAGAAAGGCTAAATAGAAAGAAAAAAAAATGTAATTGCCAGAAAAGCAGCACTGGGTCTTTATGAGTTAATTTTGTTGTCCTATCACAAATGAATGATTTATAATAATGTAAATTATTAATCAAAGCTGTATCCACATGTAGCATTTTACACCTATTTACGTCTAATCCAATTTAATTGAAGCAGTCATTTAAAGGTTCAGTGTGGAAGATGTAGTGGCTCAGATTGTAACCAAATCAACATCCCATCACATCTCCCTCTTTTAACCCTTAAAGACCCTGAGCTACTTTTGTGGCAGTTTCAAAAATTGTTTTTTCTCTCTTTTTTAACCTTTCTTAATTTACTTATCACCATTTACTGTAAAATAAATAAATAACCTCTATATATTATATTTTTCAGCATAAATCATGTATTTTCTTATGTTTAATTCACTGATCATGTAGACGTTCATTAAAGCTCAGATTAAAGTTGAGGGTTATTATATCAGAAACAGAGAAACTGAAAAAAGTGACTTGGACCAGTGTGTCCATCCACTGTCATTGACCTAACTTCCTGGATTTTACTGGTGAATCATTGTTGTAGAAGATGACGGTGTTTCCATGGCACCTACGGAGCCTCTGAACGTCCAAATGGGTCATATCTGATGACCACGAAAAGATGAAAAACTGTATTTTACACCAATTATTTACATCGATTGATAGAATTAGTGGATCAACAGATATGAAACAGTTTGGATCAGTAAATGGTTTTGGTCGGTGATGGATGTTTGGGTCTTTATGGGTTAAAGTGGCAATTAAATGTACTAAAGGGCATCATAAAAGCTAGTATTTGGTTTGTCTGTTCTGGGGTTTTACTTGTTACATGACAGTAATGCACCTTCACACCGGGTGCTACCTGCTATAGCTTGAAAAAAAAGGGGGGAAGAGGAAGAGGAAAGAAGAGGAATAAGTCAGTTCTGGGAAACATGATGAAATATTAACGATTCATTCTAAGGTAAGAAAAACACAACAAATCTTTAATACTTTCAGGTTTATAATAATTATGAATATCATGCATCATTTCTGTAACTCTATCCCCCCTGAGTTTTCTGAAATCTTGCACAATGAACCTTCAAATATGTTTTCTATAAAGGAGATTACATTTTAATCTGGAAATAGTCAGTGAAAGAGCAATGAAGAAAACAACATGGGAGACACGTGTTTAGAGTCAGCAATGAATACTGTTTCACAATTACCAGAACCAAATTGTTTCTAGGATAAGATCAAGAGTTAAACAAAGTGGAGCAATATCAGTATGCAAACTAGGGCAAAGTGAACAAGTGACAAAAGTATATTGTCATTCTATTTATTATCCAACTCATCACTTACACACAGAGATAAGTCTTTTGTCAAATGTTTCGAGTTAAACGTCACTTACATTATATTAAATGACCTTTTTGTATCAACAGAAGGGGCCGCCGCTGCTTTCTGCCAAACCTCTACTCTCCCATGCGAGGCTAAATGAGAACAATGTGTATCTGTGTTTGATGATAGCACCGCTTTCTGTGGCCGCTGAAGAACACCCAAATTGCAATTTGACCTCCTCACCCATAAAATACCAACATAAAAGCTTAGTCATTTGCAACGGCAAACGGAGCTACAGAACAGACAAACACAATAACAGACAGATACCACTTGAGTATGCACACATCCATTCTCACTATTACCCACCCAAAAAGGAAATGACTGGATTCCACTGCCAAAAACATTGCGCAAGCATTTTTGCCTCAGAGAAGAACCTTAATAACCTGTAAGAAGTACGTTTTAATGAAGCTGAAGTATACATTCTGTAAACCCTCCTCTTAGCAATGCAATCATTTTAAGCCTGACTCTTTTTGTTCAGCTGCTCGGTTTTGGTCACGGCTTGTTTGCACCATAATGTGCTCATCAAAAGGCTCAACCTTATATTAGACACAGGTGAAGCTACATGTAATGTCACTGATGACACCCTCTATCATTCCCCCTACAAATGAACACAGCTGGCTTGGCCTGGCCCGTGCATCGACACACTGTGTCACAACCACTTAGATCCAAACCTTTAAAATGGTGCCTGTATACGAGCCAGCATCTGTTTTCTATTTACCCGCCTTTAAAACGCCCGACAATGGGTAAGGAAAGTACCTGAGAAAGAAGGGGATTATAATGGGTGAACAGTTGTAAGAGAGTAGGAGTGTGTATAATCACATATTTGGAAATGCTGCATGTTCGCCTAGGTCATGACTGAAGAGAAAAGATGGGATTGAGTTCTGTTTGCTATTTAAATGCATCATAAAAATATAGAAGAGGAGTTTCCCACTACTTTTTTTCATATGTTTTAGGATGAAATATGCCTGAACAGCTATTTTCCTCTACAGGTCTCAAGCTGAGTTCAAGAAACACTGATGTACACATGGAAAAAGATCACCTCTTTGATTGAAGCTGATAAAGATGTGCTAATTTACCGTGAAATGCACATGCAATAATGATTAATGACATAAAAACTGTTTGCACATAAAGTGTCAGGTGTATTTGGCTGGAGTTGATAAAAATATACATCAAAAAAATGGTCAAACTCGCTTGTTGAGTGAAAACAAACATATCTATTGATTCTCCTCCAAATACTGCTCAGTCTTTCCTATGACTGATCGACCTCTGGGGACTCTCTAAATGCAAACCATTTTCCCTTGCTCAGCTTGTTATTTAAGACAGCGTTTGATGCCTGAGTTGCTGTGCCTCTTATCTGGCCAGGTTTGCTTTGCAAGTGATGAGAGCTGAACCGCGTGCTGCCGCATCGTATTACAGCCGGGCAGGTCAGTCGTGTCAGGCACAGGTAACACACGCTACCACTGCAGCAATCAATTCAGTGTGTAAAAGTCAACACAGTGCCTTTTATTGCAAAAAGACCAAAAAAAAGCTGTAGACTTTTCTTCCTTTGTATGAGCTCTGACCTGAAAAAAGAAACTAGAATTGCTGTTCTGTCATTGTATCCTCCAACCAACATGTCAAATTGTTTACAACCATGTCAGTCCAGACTCAGATGTAATGAAGTGGATTTTGTTGAAATGGAAGTTTTCATGATATGTGGACACTGAATCATTTCCACCGAGAAACATGTGGTACAGTTATTTTTACTGAACATCATGATGAAGTTGACTGAGATACTGTATTAAAACCCATAAAGACCCAGAACTACTTTTATGTCAGTTGCCAAATGACATTTTCTCTATATCTATGCTTTCTTAAGTGATTTATCACCATTTATTTATAATATTATCCTCTGTATTTTGTATTTTATCAGTATAAGTCAGGTATTTTCCTGTATTTCATTTACTGATCATGTAGATATCCAGAAAATCCCAGGTTAAAATGTAGGGTTATTATATCAAAAGCAGAGAAAACTAAGAAAAAGTGACTTTTTCAGTAAAATATATTATTAACTGAACATAAACCAAGTGTGTCCATCCACTGTCATCGATCCAACTCCATGGGTTTTACTGGTGAATCGATGTTGCATAAGATGATGGTGTTTCCATGGTAACTAGGGACCCTTTGAACGTCCAAATGGGTCATATCTGATGACCATGAAAAGATGACAAACTGCATTTTACACCAATTATTTACATGTACTGATAGGATTAATGGATTAACAGGTATTAAACTGTTACATCAGTAGATGGTTTTGGTTGACGGTGGATGTTTGGGTCTTTATGGGTTAAAATGCCATTAATTCATCACAAGGGGCAAGGACCTCAGCTCCGAAATGAAACCTACGTGGAGGTATCTTAAAGTTGTGATTCCACTGACTGCTCCTTCTACTAGGACTACTAGGTCAATATTTTTTTACAGAACTCATACTGGTCTCATCTGTTTTATGTGGAGCTTTCAGGTCAAACAGAGGTGTTGATGTCTGCAATGTAAGACTTTGACTGACAGTTCACTCACCTGCCAAGAGTTTCCATTTACTTCATAAAACACATTTTTTCCTGACAGCTTGACTGTAGTTGTGGTGAATAGGTTCCAATAACAACAACATAAAGTTAGTTAGTGCCTGGTGAGTCAGTAAACTAGTGCTGAACTTTAGCTCACCTCTGGACCTTCAGGCTCCTGTAGCTCTTCCCCTTGTTTCCAAATATGGTCACTTTTGGGTCCGAAAAGCCAAAATGGTGACAGACAAATCAAAAACGACTGGCTTCAGAACATCCCATCAGAAGTCAATGGGCAACAAGGTGCTTTTTCTGTTCACTGATTACCCTGGTCTACAAGTAAAATGCCTCCAGAATAAAAGTAACCAGCTTTGAGGCACTAATAAAGATAAATTAAGTCAAAAATGCTGGTTTGTTGTAGTTTCTTGTGTCAAAATGTGAACTTCTGACAATGAATGAGAGAATAGGTTTTACTCAAAAGGGATGTTTGCTACCAGATCTACTTCAAAACACTGTCTGCACATTACAATACATTCACTTTTCAGGTTCTTTTTAGTGGAAGGTTTATAAATCTATTGTATTATTGTGATTAAACGGATATATA
>JAPQRP010000018.1:13338983-13356228 GCA_037367295.1 Apogon hyalosoma
CTGATGTCAATGCACATCAACAGTGAGAGCAAAAAGAAGCTATATGCAAAATTGAGTATACAGGAATGAAAAGGAAACTCCTGGTTTGCCCTATCGCTGATCATTGCAAAAACACCTTTTTTGTGACCTTGACCTTTGACCTACATTCACCAAAATTTAATGAGATCTATTCTGGACCACCTAGCACCTTTCCTGAAAATTTCATGGAAATTGGCCCAGTAGTTTTTGCAGAAAGTTGCTGACAAACAAACAGACAGACAGACAAACTAGCAAACAAAAAAACCGACCAAAAACAATACCCTCACCTCCCCTTCGTGGGTCGGGGTAAAAAACAGACAATACAAAGCGTCTGATGTGGAGGTGAACACTTAAAATCCAAGAAATCTACACTGTCTCCTATTCAGCAACATGAAACCTGTTCTGAGGTCACTGCGGCATTTGTTGTTGCACCACTTAAGTAAAACTTTAAGACTTTTTTTTTCTTAAACCCTTTCAGGATCACTTGGGCCTTAAGAGAGAGAGGGAATTGGGGGGGGGGGGCATTCACAAGGAGACCATTAAGCGCACATGCCATTTACTCAACAAATGGCATCAAACCATTAAAAAGGAAATTGCTCGAAAATTACCCCCAAGTCAATTAGACTCATTATTGTTTGTTCAGAAGCAGGGGGGGATGGGGTACCATGAGGGAACAGCTACCTTCAACACTGACCTGTGTAAGTTGGAGTGTCACAGGAGGTCAAGAGAGAGGAAGGTGGGGGTTCAAACACCTGCTGGAAAACAACAAGGACACCACCCTGAATAATGCGGCAAGTGGCAGACAACGACCCGAATTACAAGAAGAGGCCGAAGCCGCCTGATTGTTGTCGTGTTTGGTGTTGTTGAAAACATTCGAGCCGCTTCTCAGATTTTTGATAAAGCTCAGGGTAGTGGTGATTTCGCTGGGGGTTTTGCGCGTCTTTGTTACAAACCAGACTGTAGTGACAACATCAGAATCTAGATGTGATAAGGCTCTGCTCAGACTCTGTCCCGGCCACGCCATGCTGTCATTGCACTTATCTGCACCAACAGGCTGTCCACGGCTTTTACACATGTGTTAACAATACACGCAGAAGGTATTTCACTGTAAAAAGCATGGGAAGTCCAGCTACACAACTTCATTAAAAAGAAATGTGGATCAGAAATAATCTGATAAAACTTGAATTTCATTGTGTTAGTGAGTGTTTGGAAGCTTTAATACAAACACTACAGCTAGTTTAACCCTTTTAAGACTGCCATTCTAACAGGCTGCCTAGGTGTCTTCATGTTTTCTTTGCAATAAAAGTGTAAGAAAATGTCTTTTTTGCCAAATCATTTGCAGCTTTGTTTTCAGGAAGAACGTAAATTTCAATGTCTGGCAATTAATTATCACTGTTATAAATAATAAATGTTTAAAACAGTGTGTCTTGGTAAAAAAGAAAAAAACAAACTGAAGTTTTTAGCATATTTATTATCAGAAACAACTGTAAATGTCCATAACGAAACTTTTTGAGATTGCAGAAATAAACTTTCAACTATTTTACATCTGCTCAAACATGCTTTTTGGTCTTAAACAGTCAGTATCTATATTATGGCTTCATATTTTTGTTATTTCCAGGTGTTTTTTAACCTGTGTGGAAGTCTCTGTATCAGTTCCTTTCTACTTATGATATAGTCTGACATCGCTGCCATAAAGTGTTATACAGTGTCGTAAAGCTCAGGATTTCAGCTTTCCGATGCCCTTTGAATTTTGTGGATAACACAAATGCTTCAGGAGTTACAGTAATGTAGATGCTGTAAAGTGCAAAATGCAGTGCAGACGATATTGCTGTTGTTAAAGGGTCAAACATATTTTTTATTACAATTTTGCTCACATTTGGTCATGTTACTACTCATAATATACATTTTTAAAAGTGTACTGTATATTCATCACACTTTTGATGTGATGAAAACACACACATTAGTAGTTTCTTTTGATATTTCTACTTACACTGTATATGTTTAATCCATTTCTTATTCAAGGTTATATTATGATAAGTCACCAGTGACCACATGATGGATGAAGATAAGTCAGGATCTCGTAAGTCATTTGCATCTGCTGGTAACCAATATCGTCAGGACAAAATTATGCAACAGTCTATAAAAAATGTTTATAGTACAAATAAAAATGGTGGCCTTCTGGTAAAAGTAGATGAAGCCAGATAATAATCTGGTTTATTAGGATTTATCCTCTAGAAACTATAAAGGTCAACACAAAAGTTCAAGCCAGTAAGATGAGCTGACCAGATCTACATCACATAGGGGGTTAAAATATTCAGTATATCTTACTATATTTATTATTAATATATGGCTATAAGTGGAAATGTCAATAATACTCCTTCCAGCTGCACAAAAACACTAACATCTGCCTTTAGTCGTCAGTGTGATAGTGCACAATAAGCAACAGTATCCATTCATGATCTGCTCAAGTGACTCTTCAGTTGTCACGGGTGTTTTTTTTTAACTCTAGCTCCAATTGGCAGTGATGAATCCACGGCGCTTAGATGCACACTTGATATTTTTCACCTCATTTCCAGCATCATACTATGTAGACATCCGGCCAAAGACGTTATTTATTACTATTTACAGTCAGGAACCACATGGAAAAGCAATTCTTTAAATCATGCAAGATACAACAGTCACAATAGAGCAAAGTGAGAGAGCATCTCCTCTTCTGAGTGGAATTTATATGATGTGTTCATATTGATATTAAACATATAAAACTAGAATAAAAAGACAAATACCTGTTGCGAAAATGAAATAAGTGGCATTTTTTTGTTACAGAAGCACACAGTCACTCAAAGTATAAATGATTTACATAAAGTGCTGCCTGCAGCTTAATTTTTTTTTTTGGAGGATTTACACATGATGTTAAATGGAAATATTGAAATATGAAAAAAAAAAAAAAAAACAAAAACTGTCTCTTCATTAAATTGTGTCGTTACATCACCAAAGGGATTTTGCTCCTCATGTTATCTTCATCTCACTTCAACTCAGCATTTAACTTAAAAGTATAAGAATGGAGCAGGCCACAGCGTGTGCTCAAAGCTAGGAAGGAGGCACTCGATGTAGCCCAAGCTATGATTTAACAGCATTATTATTTTTGGTTTTTTATGTAATTATTTGAAATATCCAGCTTGTCGTGAAATCTAGAAAAAGATCTGTGGGATGCGGTAGGTTAGGCTTGAGGGGATATAAAAAATAAAAATTAAAAAAAAAAAAATGCAGGTGTTTTTCTATTATTTATCATTGATTTAGGTATGACTGTCAATTATAATGATGCGCTTATGTATGTGTATACGTGTGTGCATGTGGTTATATTGCTTCCCAATAAAAATGTATTATAAAAAAAAAAGCATAAGAAATATCACTTCTTTTCAATTACAAAACAGTACATAGAATTCACATCTACTGCAGCACCTATCTGTGTTAATAGACTTATTTTGCAAAACTAATATTTCTCTATGTGTTTGGGCCTCTTGTCCCCACATAAAAACACATCTACAATGGTATTTTTTACGCCTCACCTAATAATATATTTTGACATCAGTTCTTAAAGTAATGTAAAATCACATTTGACACTAGTCGGCAGCAGATGAAAACTGGTTTCTCTGACTTTTCTTACAGCTGCGTTTGACTTATGACATATGACAAGCCACCTGTTTGTTTACATACCAAACCAAAATCGAAACCAAAGCGTCACTCGGACCTTTTCGGAATTCCACACAGCCGCAGCGGCAAGAAGCATTGAAGTCGTTTCTGTGTTTGTTGCCGCTGCAGCCATACTGCGGCTGCGTGGAATTCCCATTCCCACAAGGCACTTCGCAACAAAAGTTCCTAAAAGGCCCGAGTGACACATTGGTTTAGTGTGTAAACAAATGGACTGCTCATGATGGAGTATACTTTAAAGTTGGTCATCGTCAGGGAGGTGATTCAGGTGCGTAATCACAGAAAGACTAACGGATTTCTCATACTTAGGCTATGACTCTGCACTGCAAAAATCTAAATCTTACCAAGTGTATTTTTCTCATTTCTTGTCAATATTACCAATATAACCCATTGAATTAAGGGGAAAAAAATATACCAATGGAACAAGTGAAAATTATCTTGGTAAGATTTCTTGAAATAACCTCTGTTGTCTAAAAATAAGTTCTTATATCTCACTGAAAAGTCACTCTTTAGGTGATTATGTCTTATTTTAAGTGTGATGTGATATTTTGACTAGAAATGAGGAAAAATACACTCGGTAAGATTTAGATTTTTGCAGTGTGGTTTTACAGATCTGATGAAAAATTGGTGACAAAAGTCGTACGTGGCTTTAATATGGCGCTGAAGTTGAGAGATGGAACAGCTCAGAGAAACATGCGTGTGGTTTAGGGTTCGATGCGTTTCAGACCACGTGGACCCCCTCCCTCCTCCAAGTCAAACCTCCTGTAACATCATAGCACAGCGTGGAAATACTGCGTTACGTTACTTTCTGCTGGTGAGTATAAATAGTTTTGCCAGTATGAGACGATCATTCCTGTGTAATATGCGAAAGAAACATGTTAAAAAAAATTGAAAAAAGGGGTCTTTTTTTATCTCAAATCATACCTTGATTTTTTTTTGTTCTCTTTAAGGCGTCATAACTGAAATCGTTTTATACTTTCAACATCAGTGCTGTTAAAGTTACATGTTATCCATGTGTTTCTTACATGCATTACTTTCTTCATTTTTGCTGCAAACTGACAGCTGTGATAAAAATGCCTCCAAATTTCACTAATGTGTTCGCGCACATGCACAGTATATGTTTTAAAAATAGCACCTCGATTGTTTTCCCTCACATTACACAAGATATGTAATTATTAACCTGCAAGTTGCACTTCAAATGGAGACACACACAGAAAAAATGTGTTGTGTTATCGGAGCAATATAATACAAATTAACATTATCTCATCTTTAAAAGGTGAAACAAGGTCGGGGGCACTTAAGACTATTGAAAAGCACTCGGCAGCTCCAAAATATAGATCCCAGTGGCTTCTTTTAGTGAAATGACAGGAGGCTTTTCAAATTGCATTCTTTACAGGCCCCATACCATTAGACTGAGAGAAAAAAATGAGAGAGGGCACGCTGTGTCACACACAAAAGTAATTGAATCGCTTCCTTTAAGCCATATTCAATTATTGCTGCTCATAAATGCACTTAGGTTAGCTCTCCTGTGGGTCCATTTATCAAGTCAGAGGGGCAGTCAGGATGCTCTTACGGAATAACACAAGGTATCATTTAGCTGGATTGTCAAAGAGCTGTTATTGTCAAAATACAGTCCAACTGTGGCTTTTTATTCATTGCTAGTTGGTCAATTGAGGCTTTGTCCTTGTCTCCACAAGGGCAATGAAGAAAAAGTGCTTTTTAAAATTATTATTCATGTCTACTTTTTCACATCTGATCCTCTCTCCTGGTCTGACCTTGACGTTCACACAATGAAAGCTTAAATCTGCAGAGCCAGCTTGGAAACAATGCACCGCAAACAGCCCCGGGCTCTGTGTAAAACTAAAAGGAGAACATTTATGCTCTATACGGTCTAAAATAAACAATATAAAAGGACAGAAAGTTTTACAACCTCCCAAGGAAAGGGATTTAATTAGAACATCTAAGTGTGTTTGAGGAAGTCATTATTTAACACGAGGTAAAGACCAGTAAAAGGAGACAATTTCATTATGGGGATCAATAATTTATCACATTAGCAAGTAAACAGTCTATTTCTGGAGGAAACGCGGCTACACAAGTAGCTGATTGTGTCTTAGGAAAGGGGTGGAGGCGGGGGGGGTTTGCTAAGTCTGTTTGCTGTTTCAGTGCTCCCACCATCATTTAATTCCCCAAATGATCTGTGCAGTAACCCAGCTGGTCTGGTCCTGGGCTTGGATCAGAGCATACAGTAGGCCGCCTTTGAAGGGATCAAGGAAAAGACTCCTGCTGGTCAACAAACAGAGTTCAAAACCTCGCAGGCTGGAGGTTAAAAAACAGGGAATATTTGCCATAAGACAGACTCATTTAAAGCACCGTGATGGTTTTTATGGACAGGATGAAAATATAACGACTACACAGAGAAAAGAGACGCACGCATGGTGAACAACACACCAGAAAGAGTGTGAAGGAAAAGCAACACAGCGCTTTCCACTTGTTCGCTCAAAAATCTGCTTATATTACTTATATCTTAATAAAATATCTGCATTTTTTTAAAATAAATGCCAATGAAACTGTTAAAAACCCAAGCATTTTTTCTGTGTTGTACTGAACATACTGAACCTGACATTCTTTAGGGTTAACATATGAAAGGTATAATATATGGGAAAGAGCCAGCGGGACAGAGTCCAAATGAATGATGGGAGGAGGAGATGAGTGTCCTGTTTACCAGGTGAAGACAGGACAGACTTTGATGGAAGTTGTAAAAATCCGGGGTCAAGGAAGTGTCTGCTGTGTTTTATGTATTTTTAAGTGACTGTAGTTTCAGAAGACTGCAAAACACCGAGCTTTATGTTTTGTCATTTAGTCATAAACAAGTCCAGCAGGAAAACGAGTCGGAAAACCTTATATTTTAAAGAAGAATCAACTTCCTTCAGAATTTGACATTTGGTTCCCTATATGTTATCACGTTTTGAAAAATAGTTGCCGTTTTTATTTCATCCTCAGGTTTTTGGTTCTGATCCAAGTTCAGTTTTACAAGGGTGTACATAGTTTTAGTTTCATTTGTATTTTAAAGCAATTTACTAGTTTCAGTTTTTTTTAATCAAGGGGTAAGGACCTCAGCCCCAAAATGTCTCCACTTTAAGATATCTCCAAGAAACTCCCAAAAACTTACACTGAACTTCTCTGTAAGTATAAAAATCTAACTTTTTTTTTTTTTTTTTCTAGGACTCATTCTGGTCTCATCCATGTCATATGGAACCTCTAATAACTGATCAAGTGGTCCATTATTTTTCCTCCATCAATCAGATCTCAGGTCAAACAGAGGCATTGATGTCTACCAAGTCAGACTTTAACTGACTGTTCTATATGTTAACCAGACTTTCAGAGTGTTGGTTTATTTAATAAAGCACTTTTTTTTTTTCTTGACTGACAGCTCCACTGTAGTTCTGGTAGGTTATAGGTTCTACTAACATGACTGTAAAATTACTTTGTTACAGAATACTTCATGAATTTACCATTTTACCGAGTCAGTAAGCTAGCATTTAGCATTAGCTCACCTCTGACCCCTTGGGATCCTATAGCTCTGACCATTTTGTCCAAATATGGTCACTTCTGGCTCCAAAAAGCCAACATGGAGCCAAATCTCACAACTAGCCACTGGTTTTAAATGACATTTCAGAAACCAATGGGTGCCGTCATTGTTCTATGGTCTACAATTATGGCCTAGTCAGTCTGTGGTGTTCATATAGATTTAGTCATTTTAGGTTTTCAGTATTATGTTGAACACCAAGATTTACAGAGGATGAAACGAACAAATGGCATTAAATATAGTTTATTAAAAAAAGGTACCATATTGTGAAAAGTAGTCCTTATATATGTTTTATATCTTCCTTTTAGATCCTTTGAATAGGTTTTATGCAGTAAAACCTGCAGTGTTATTGTACGTGTATGTGTAGTTTAATTTAGTCTTTTATCAACTGTAACAAGCCTGGTTATATTTCAAAATTGTGAGGAATGAGTGAAAAAAATAAAACCTGCGCTGTCTTGAAGGCAGTATGAAGCAGTCAACAACCCTCTAAAGATCAATGAACACCAGCAAAGGAACAGGAGGAGCTTGTGACGGCCAATCACAGCAGGCCTTGGGGAGCAGCATCTGACGCAAACCAGGAAGCCACCTGATGTGAGAGGGGTCAGATAAACGCAACAGAACTGACGGTCACACGGGACAGGTGCTTCCTTAATGATACACATCACACTTGCGCACACACAGATACACAAATACACACACATTTGCAAACTATATTAGGCCTGTTGCTCATCTCCTCCCTCAGCTGTGTCAGAGGCTTTCCCAGACATCCAGCCCACGCACACACACACACACACATGCAGGCATGTATCCTCAGACAGAAGAGGCGGGGTTGGGAGGACAAGCAGGCCAAGGAGGACGGAGGACAGGGCACGCACGCAGACGATTCTGACAACAGGCAGGAAACTCTAGAGAGCAGCTCCGGCTATTTTCTCTCCTCCTAAATGTGCTCAGTTTCCATTTTGGACAAAACAGATAGGAAAAAAAACACAGTCATTAAAAAAAAAAAAAGAGAGAAGGAAAAAAAAAAAGAAAAAAAAAACAAAAGGTAAACAGGAGCTCTATGGAAAAACGCAAATAAACCTTGAAGAAGGTATTAAAAGGAAACTGAGCACCAAAATAGGAATGTCTCCTGTTTTACGTATGAGAGGGATTTGGATGGCTCATCCATCCTATTATGCTTCCTCCTCGTATCTGCAGGAAAGCATACGTCGAATACAGCGTTTGGGACCCCTGCCCGGCCCCTCCGTATCAGTGAATGAAGTAGCATAAACGGGAACAAGTGAGGTGTCCATACGTGCAGATTGCGTAGCAGAATAAGACAATAGGACCATCACAGCACTGGAGGAGGTCATGAAAGGGGACAGCTGGGGTTAGGGACTAGAACAGAGAGGAGGGGGCTCCTCTGAGTCAGTGCACGTATGCAAGGCTGCGTTCTCTAATAAATATACAGCACACATATGCACACACCAGCGCACATACACATTTGGAACTTATTAAACTCCTACCCCGAGGAGGGCTGCAACCAAAGACGAGACACTGCTCTCTCTGACCTAAAGTGGGCTAGACGTCTTCCTGGCCTCACTAAAACTCTGCGGAAGAAAAAAGAAGAAACAATGCTGCAATTTGCCAAATCATAGGAAATTACTAATTACACATGATGATAACAGAAGTGCATCCTTTTGTCAGTATGTCATCAGCTTTAATAGTAGCTTAGCTGTTGACAGAAATAGGGCTCCATCATCTCGTTTTGGGTTATGGTAATCTCTCAAAGATATGATTACAGCCACTAGTTTGGCTCTGCAGGGACAATTTATGCTAAAATTGGGAAAATGGGCTTGGCCACAAGTCAATGAGGCCAACACCAAAAATCCAGAGATACTTTGGAAAACTTCTCTTCCACACTCCCATGCAAACTCTCAGCACATATTAAATCTAATCAAAGTTTACCCGAAAGACCACTTAAAGGTACACAAGCGACCTTTTATTATGTGGGTGACAAGGAAAAAAAATGTAAAAGTCCAGCCAAATGAGCAGCAATCATTTTTTATGACAAGAATGTTTCATTGTTTTTGCAACAAAAAGGATTATACTGCGACCCAGGCGGGCGGGCTAGCTGCCGGCTGCTCAGGCCCACTCTGAGTGTCAGCCCACCGTGTGTCGGTTGAGCACAGTGGGATCTTTTTGCCCCCTTTTGTTTATTTTCAATGGCCCATAAACAGCTCCAACAAACCAACAGAAAAAAAAGACACCCTTTCTCCTCCTCTTTTTCGATTTAACTTTGCTGCATTTCCCCCCTTGTTTCTGTTCACATGTTGCTGTTGCTTCGTACCCACAAACACTCTGGGATTGTTTTGAGCTGTCTGGCGGAGGAAGGAAAGCGGTGTGAGAAAGTGGCTGTTTTTTTGCAGCGGACAGGAATTGGCCTCACGGCGCACGGTTCCTCTCCTCGCAGCGGGAACAATGCCGTGGCGTCACACCCCTGCACTGACCCTCGCTGTTTCACATGGAAAAATGTTCCCAGAATTCCGCTCCCAGGCTTGGAGGTATAAGGCCGAGAAAGACAGGAGAGAGAGAGACGGATGTCAGGGAAGGTAAAAGGGGAGAGGAAACCTATGCTACCAGGAGCATTTGTAGCCATGGTGACCCAGGCTACGACTCCTGAAGCTGATTAGTTAGTGGAAGGAGGGGGTGTGGCTTAAAATCACGCATCCTAACAGCCAGTCATATTGCCCGGTTGGGAGTAAAGACAGGCCATGAGGTCTGCCAGGTGAACTATAGTAAACTACTGTTACAACTTGTTGCATTGTACCAGTGCCTCCCCCTTCATTCTCCACTCCATTTCACTTCACTCCCTCGCTCATTACTACATTGTTGCCCCTTCCCGCTCTTTGTATAAAAACTAATCAGGCTAATCAGCTGTTGTATTAGAAGATGTGATATTGGCACGCAAACTTTGACTTGAAAGAGCCACATTAGGGAGGTAAATAAGCGAAATTCCTAAAGTTGTCCCGTGTACATTAGGAGCTGCTAACAACACTGTGGTTAATTTAAACCAGCAACAGTGGGCTCTTGGAAGGCTCCTGACTGTTGGCATCTGCATGTAAGGTTTTGAAAATAAATGCAGATGGATTTCTTATAAAGAAAAACAATAATATGACCTTTACAGTTTTCTTGCTGTCATTTTCAGTTTTACTTCCTTTTGGCCGATCGTCTGAACCCTCACGCTTTTGTTCTTGTGTCCAAACCCGACTCTGAAACAACATTCATATGTAGCTCAACTCTGACTCCTATGAAAAGAATATTGCCCAAAATAAAATGTTTTATTGCAAGGAAAAAGTTGCATTACATTTCAAAGTGGCAAAAATGTTGATACTGAACATAAATATAAACACACCTCATCTTTCTCAGTTTAGTGCAGAATAAATACGACTGCATTTTTTTAAGATTTTATAGTGAAGTTTATACACTGGCAGCATTTGGTGATTATGCCTGGCTTAGGTTTAACACATTTCATTATTTAAACCAAACCACAATCATTACCTAACCCTACCAAAAACTGATTTTATGACTTAAACACCTACAGGTGTCAGGATTGAAACTCCACTCTACAGTGGCAAAGTCCTGCATGTGTGTCATCCACCCCAATTGCCTTCTACCACCTTAGAAATGGCAAAAACATTGCAAATCCTCCATTTACAAATGATATTTCCTGGCAACCAAATTCAGGCACTGATCACATTTTATGTAATTAGTCATTTGAGCATTTCACGATGGCAAAGAAACTGAGAAAAACCACATGTCATAAACCCAGAGTATCTTCTACAGTATGATTCAACAAGCTCTTGAGGTCACTGGTATGTATTGATCCCCTCCTCTGCTCAGACCCGTCATCTTGAATTTACATTCTTTCTAGATCGGGCTAAATCTGGCAGCTGATTTACGTTAAACTGCGGAGTAGGAGAGTAAAATGCATTAGGCAATAACTCATTTACAGCAGCTACAAAAGTATGCTGTTGTGCTCCCTTAATAGCCTTGCCAGTAACATTACACCCCTGTGCCGTTTGCTCTGCACAATAACCATTTTATATGCCCTTGTGAACTTGGAGTGTTTGCACAAAACCCCAGTAAAAATCTGTGCTGATCTTTTATAAAGATCATAAAGAATTCAGAGAAAACATGGCAGCTGTGTGTTCACTGCTCTCAAAGGAAGGGTTTGGACTCATTACACTATACATACTCACAAGTTAAAAATATGATTTAAAGAAAGTTTCACGATGAGGTGCTGTTTTCCGACACATGCTGTGCTGTAAAGGAAGCCGGAAAGAATTATGGTAAAGTTTTTATTGGATGTAACCATTCAAGAATATAATGTACTGTGTGCTTAATGTTTAGTTAATATAGTGAAAGTTGTAGTTAATAGTTCTATATTTACTACATGCAGATGGGGGGGGATTCAATCTGTCTTCCAGTGACTGAGCAAAGGAATGGTGCGATATGGCTCTCACTAATCGAAACCAAAATGAACATGTATCAGAAATAGGAATGATTCAAGTCACTGGATTGGAAGAATGGTATTCATCCATTCAGTATAATTCCCAGAGTTGTAGAACCAATAGGTGGCAACGCCTTATCAATATCCCTTCCATATTGTGGATATTAACCCATAAAGACCCGGTGCTGCCTTTGTGGCAGATCCGAAATTGATTTTTCTCTCTATTTTACCTTTTTTAAGTGATTTATCACCATTTATTATAATATTATCCTCTGTATTTAGCATTTTTTTTCAGTGAAAATCAGGTATTTTCCAATATTTAATTTACTGATAATGTAGATTTTCATAAAAGCTCAGATTAAAGTTGTAGGTTTCTCTATCAGAAAAAGAAAATATTGAAAAAAAAGCCAACTTTTTTGAAAAGATATTAATAATTGAACATAAAACAAGTGTTTCCATCCGCTGTCATTTATCATTTATCATGAATCAATGTTGTAGAAGATGACAGTGTTTCCACGTTCACTACTGAGCCTCTGAACGTCCAGATGGGTCATATCTGGTGACCATGAAAAGATGATAAACTGCATTTTACAACAATTATTTGCATGTATTGATAGGATCAGTGGATTTAGATTAGTAGATGGTATCGACTGATGTTTGGGTCTTTATGGGTTTAGTGAATTTGCCCTTGTGATCAATAAATTTCATCTTTCTGTGTATCTATATCTGTTTATTTTATCACAAATGCACATATACATACAGACTTTGTTTTCTACATTTTCCTACAAAGATAACTACAAACTCTCAAAAAAGGCTGAACCAATAGGCATACATCAGTGGTAGGTCAAATAAATCAGCAGAGGCCTCCAAACATGTGCAGTAAGATTATATTCCTGGTGGTATAACCATAAAAAAAGTAGCTATATACTCTTTTTCTTTGTCTTTATTTTTGGCATACGACTTCAGGTGCAATGACGAGGTGGAGCTGCGGTTTGGCGTGACTTTCACTTTAAATAAACATCTGGGAGTCCTGTTATACCAAATATTCAGACATCATGGTGAATTTTCAGGAGTGGCATCCTGATAAAAACGACATAACGATAAAATACGAACGGACTCTGCGTTCACAAGACAAGCTAAACAAAGAAATAATAAATGTATTATTAAGTATGTGATCATTATTGTTGTTGCTATAATTACAGACACATGCACCTTAAGTAAACCTGCAGTTTAAAAAATCTTCACTTTGAAAATTGTCGAAGACGAGATGCCAAATAATATCTGTTTTGCAAAATATCTGCATTAGTGTGGACAGGGCATAAGACTGTTTGATGCTTTTCCATCATGATTTGTCATCTGTAGTTAGAACAGGCTCTGTGGGTTCGGTGCACTTGAAAGACACGCTTCAGAGATAGATAACGAAACATGCTGATTAGGACAATAATACAGGCGATAAGGGTGGCACGGTGATGAAATGTAAGCGGCTGACTTGGTATTTTGATTTGTTGAACACGTAATTTTTAAATTTCAGCATGGTTGACTCTGAAAGGGCAGCCCTGATGAAGCCAATAAAAACCTCTAGTCAATCACAGCTTAAAATATCATAACAATCACAACAAGTTGTAAAAAGTCTCCCAAAGACCAATCAGACAGCTGAATCGAGATGTTCTTTGGCACCGCCTCTAGCATTACCCAAAGCTTTTGGATGAACAGTAGAGGTGAATGAGATCAGGACGAGGCAAAGATGAAAAAGGAAGCGGGCTGTGATCGTAGAGGAAATGGGGTGAGGAATGAAAGCAGGACCTTGGAGGAGGAGGAGGAAAAAGAGGGGCTGCTGCTGCTGCTGCTGCTGCTGCTGCATCCCACTCCTCTTTTTGTTTTAACAGAAGTTGGCAGCACAGCGCCTGGCCTGGTTGGCACTGATGTAGTAAACGGACTCCACCCTGCGCTGTGACTCACTGTGTTGGAGCCTCATAATGAACACTGCACTGCCAAACTTTCTCTCATTACCTTTGTCTCTTTTTTTTTTTTTTTTCCGCCTGCACTCCGCTCTCATCCATTCTTATTCATCTACACAGCTGGTCTGGCTTTTCTTTTGTGCTATATTTTCTGTTTTTGTCTAAACATTGAACTGATTATTAAGTTAATGAGACCAAAATGACTGACCACATCTATCTTCTGACCCAAGTTATTATTTTTTTGCACCACTGGATTATACAAAAATAAACTAAACATATTCTTTTGGCATCAAAAGGTTTCTATAAATTATGCTGAAAGTGCTAAGTAGACAAACAAACTGTTTATGTCTTGTATTAAAGTTTACGAGAGTATTCCAGACACCAGAAAGAGACAGCGTCTGAACAAGGTTTAGACATATAAAATATTTTGCTCAGGGACATTCTCATAAAATCTACTTTTGTACAAGAGATTCAATAAATTGTAACTTGGCTACGATGCTACGTGTGAAAGAAAAGAGCAGATGAGAAGAGTTTGAGTGCATGGTTACACAAAAAAGGCAATAAGTACATGTTTTGCTTCGTCCCCGTAGTCCCTATTTGTAAAAAAAAAAAAAAAAATACTACACTTCACTTTGATAAGGTCAAAGGTCAGGAGAGGTCCTCACACTTCTGATAAATAAAGCCTACCTTGGTTCCCACACCGTAAACAACCTTGTGATGTCAGTGATGATCCCAGGGCCAGGATGAGGGCAATAAACAGGAAGTGGCTCAGCAGCAAGCTGCATCCCATAATGATCAAGACAAAAACACAGACAAACAATCCGAAATCACAGCAAGACACAAAGTGACAGATAGCACAGACAAGTGACCCCGAATCACTGCACAAACTTACAACAACCCCAAAGACAAACAAACCGGCTTCACGCAGAGTGCCTCGCGGCTAGAAAAGAGAACCCAAGTAGGACGTTTTACAAAATCAAAGACACACAATCCCAAACAAAGCAGTAAACACAGAAACAGACATGTAGAAACAACTGGAGATGTGTGCGAAGAAGGGTACAAACAGACATAAACATAGTGTGGTAAACACTGGGGAGCCAACCAGGGACCATCAGGCCTTTCACATCAGATTCAACAGAGACGTGCATCAATATCCTGTATTATACACAAAACGAAATATATGGAAGAATCATACATCTATACAGTATGTCTATATGCTGTAAATAGAGGCCAAGAGCAGTGAATGTGGCCTTTGTGTTAAATTCAGCTGCAAATCCCCCTCTTTGGCCACCCGAACTGTCTCAAGGCCACATAAATCCTTTTTGAACCTCTTGCTTTCTCTGTAAACAGCTGGAGCCAATGTTTTAACGCACTACAAACACACACGGAGAAGAACATACAGTAGGGATTCCCTGCGCAGATGACAGCAAGATGAGATAAACCATCTGCACGCAACTTCTGTAACAGCTTGGTTATTGGCTTCACCTTTACGTTGTCTCTAAAATGCATAGTTTCGTGTTTTTTAGGGGTAACAGCCTCGGTGGCGAAATGAAAGTAACAGACTGGAGACGACTTCGTTTTTACAAGCTAGTGAAGAGCCCTGAAGGCATCCAAATAGAGAATACAATATTCCTTAACCCTCAAAGACTTCAAAAGCCACTGGTGACCAAAAGCATCTACTGATCTAAAATGTTTCATAATATTTGAAACACAACTCCTGTCAATACATAGAAATAACTCCAGTAAAATGCAGTTTCTCAGCTTTTGTGCAGCATCAGACATGACCCATTTGTGCATTCAGAGGTTCCGTAGTCAACGTGGAAACACTGTCATTTTCTGCTACACTGATTCACCAATAAAATCTGTGTATTTTAACAAATGATACTGTTTCTAATGATATTTTGCTAAAAACAAAGTCACATTTTCTTCAGTTTTCCCAGTTACACCTTTTTGCGCTGAGCTTTTATGCGCTTCTACATGGTAAGTAAATTTAATGCAGTAAAATACATGATCTTTACTGGAAAAATGCAAAATACAAAGGATAATATTAGAGAGAAGCTCATAGCAGTTACTAAACAGGAGCACAAAATGAAAGGAGTGATATTAAAGGTTTTATGGAAGCTGTTATAACTTCCTTTACTTTTCCTCATCATCCCTATCAAGGTTTCTTTATAATTTCACAGAATTATTTATTGATATTGTATTCATTGCATTATTTATGTATTAATTATATATTTCAGAGGTTCAGAGGGAGCAAGAGCAAAAACTGTTTAACCAATAAAGATCCAAATATACACCAGTGACCAAAAGCATCTACTGATCTAAACTGTTTAATACCTGTTGATCCATTAATCCTGTCAATATATGTAAATAATTGGTGTAAAATGCAGTTTGTCATCTTTTCATGGTCATCAGATATGACCCATTTGGACGTTCAGAGGCTCCGTAGTTACCATGGAAATATCATCATTTTCTACAACATTGATTCACCAGTAAAACCCATGGAGTTGGATCAATGACAGTGGATGGAGACACTTGGATTTTACTAAAAATGTCACTTCTTCTCAAGTTTTCTCTGTTTTCGATATAATAACCCTCAAATGTAATCTCAGCATGACGCTTAAAGTACATAATCAGTAAAATAGATACAGGAAATGCCTGATTTTCACTGAAAAAAATGCAAAAAGGAGAGGATAATATTATGATAAATGGTGATAAATCACTTAAGAAAGGTTTAATAGAGAGAAAAAATAATTTGGGAACTACTATAAAAGTAGCACTGGGTCTTTGTGGGTAATTTCATTTCACTGTACCATAAATGCACATAACACTTGAACTGTGTGAACGCTATTAAAATAAATGGTGATAAATGACTTAAATGGGGAGAAAAATTCATTTGGAAGTCACCACAGAAATAATTCTAGGTCTTAAAGGGTTAAATAAAGCCAGATAGATATAATAGGATTTTGAAGAATAAGAGAAGAAGAGGAAAGAGGGTCTTTGTGGTGTAAATGTGTTTTTTTTATTATGAACAGCATTTTCAATTTCATCTAAAGTGAAATATGTGACTCTTCTGCTGAAAGTCCTAAAGTGAACTCTGGTTGCGATAGGTCTTTCCTTCATCTCAGAATGAGACACATTCAGGACTCATCTTGCCGGTGCAGCTGCTAATCCTCTTCCCTCCCGACTCAAACTACTGACCACGATCGCAGAAGGGAGGAGGACTTGAAAGGCAACCTCTGTGACTGTACTTCACACCTATTCCTTTGCTTTACACACAAGAGCGCTTACACACATGGATGCACATACACACCCTCCGTCTGTATCCCCTCACACACACACATAGACAAACATGCAGCTGCCTGGACTCTGAAGATAAGGAGCTGGAGCTGTGAGAGAGAAGCGGGAGGGGGGGTCGCTAGGATAAAGTATGTGTGTGTATGTTTGTGTCTGTTTGTGTGTGTTTCTCTGTTTTGGAGAGGG
>JAPQRP010000018.1:13380229-13464506 GCA_037367295.1 Apogon hyalosoma
AGAGAGAGAGAGAGAGAGAGAGAGAGAGAGAGAGAGAGAGAGAGAGAGAGAGAGAGAGAAAGAGAGAGAGAGAGAGAAAGAGAGAGAGAGAGAGAGCTAATTTGCATACAGCTGAATAGTTATGTTTCCCGTCCCGCACATTACACCCGCATGAGGGCGAGAGAAAGACACGCGTCTTAACAATAGGAGACACGCTGCCACTAAACAGTAAAACGCATGGGTGGGCATGAAGGGGCACACGCCACCAACAAGACTGAACACACCCAAAAGAACATGTTTAGAAATAACGCGCAACAGACGTGCGTGGATCCGTGCGTAAAGGTAAAAACGCCCAAGGGCTTATTCAATTAAAGTACAGTTTTATATGAGAATATAAAATATATTGTTTTTTGTTTTGTTTTGTTTTTTTAATCTAGCACTGGGATATGTGTGTTGTGTTTGCATTGTGGATCATTTGATCTGGTTTATTTCCAAATGAGTCAAACCGAACAAAGTGAAATTAAGCAATTTATTACAACAAAAATGGGGGGGAAAGGGAGATTTTTCCATTTGATTGGATTCTAATTTCATTGTTTGTGATAAAACACGAGGGAGAGAGGCGCACATGACCCCACAGAGAGTAAAAACGATGGGAGAAAATAGTGCGCACGCCGTAGTAAGGGCTAATTAGGCGTGCAATTGAGTGGAACCAAGGGCAAAAGGGTGCGTGGACTTAAGAGAGTAATTGAATTCATGCTTTTTATTCTCCAAATTTTGGCTCTGCTTCATTGTCCTTTTTCACTGTCTGTAATGAGTAAATATGCGTCCGGTGTATTGTGCGCGCTAAAAATAAGCCAACAGATGTTGGGGCTTGTTAATAATCACCCAGTATCCATGGTGGTCAGTGAGCGTAGTGCCAGTGGGTATTAAATCTGGATAATTGTTGTTGGGTTGGAAGGGAAGGGGGTTGAATATGTAAAGTGGGCGGTGTCAGTGGGGTGACTGACAGTTTATGTAATGAGCAGCGCAGTGCAAGTCTATATATCTGGGAGGAGACACATCACGGTTCATTCACTAGTAATAAGACGAGTGATGAACATCCGTGGCGCACTGACGCACCAAGTTCAGCACCAAAACAAGCAGTGAGCCGCGTACACACAGCGAAGTGACAATTGTGGAGTACAGTACTATACAAGGGGACGCCTGCTGACAGAGAGAAGCACGGCTTGGATATTAGTCTTCCCTCACCTTTGGATAACTTGGAGATTGGAAACGCTTTCTCTGGACGCCTTTGACGCACACAAACAAGGAGCTAAAGGAGAACTCCCTGGGAGTGAAGAAGGATATATACACGTTTTGAAGATTTTTTCCCACTTGTTTACCTTGGTGTAAATACTTTGGAATAGAGAGGTTTTGCTGTAAAACAGGTTTCATTGGCTGGTGACGCGGCTGCCCTGGAGAAGCGAGAAGGATGGCAGCCTGGTTCACCTTTACCATTGCATTCAGCACCACGTTGATAACACAGGTATGAAGGAGGGATAATGCTGCTCCCCGGTGGTCCAGAGACCTCGGAGAAAACAGATGGAGAGCCATTTGTTTGGTGTTTCTTTAAAGCATAAGCCATGGTAAGCTATGTGTAACGGCAACGACGTGTTCTTATATCACATTTCCTTCTCTTTTAGGTATTTGGGTCCGGTGTTTTTGAGCTTGATCTGCACGAATTTAAAAATCATAAAGGTTTGCTGGCGAACGGAAACGCATGCAAACCCAACTGCAGGACTTATTTTAGAATTTGCTTGAAGAATTATCAGGCTGTGGTCTCGCCAGGTGACTGCATCTTTGGAAGTACAATGACACCGGTGGTGGGGACAAACTCTTTCAGCGCCAAGGACAGTGGCACTTTACCTAGACCGATCCAAATACCCTTCAACTTTGGATGGCCGGTAAGAGCGTGGAGCAGTGCATCCACTTTATTTGTTCAGCACAGCCACCCCTATTATGTTGTTCCACAGAACTGCTATGCATTTTGGGAGCGCACCGGTTATTGGTCAGCTCATCTAATCCATATCATTAGGTAATACTCAGCCAACAATCAGATTGGACTGGGAAGACGTCGTTCATTTAGAAAATCCAAAGGGGCATGCAACAGCCCATTGTAGCCTATAGATGTCTTTATGCAAAGAAAATAGTCACTTTGCACACAAGTAACCACAGAGTGCAACAGAAAAAAAAAATAAAATAATAATAATAGTGTGAGCTAGACTTTGAAATTTTTAAACTCTGCAAAAATGTGTGTGGAAAATAATCAACAGCCTTTGTTTTCTTTACAGGGTTCGTTTTCATTAATAATTGAAGCCTGGCATTCACCTTATGGAAGTCTACCTGTAGGTAAGTGCAGCGTGTTTTACCACAGGAGGGAGCTCTGCCTGTATTTAATGCATGAGCCTCTCCAACTAGTTGTCCATTTTGCACAATTGCACGCACCAAAAACAAACACTATGCCGTAAAATACAACACACACAATCAAACATATTCCTCAACACCACCTCTTGTTAACTTGTTCATAATTTCACACATTTTCACGCCTATTCATGCCTTTGTTATGAACTACAGAACACCTTTTTCATTCTTATACCCAATACAATTGAACTTCCTCTGGTTTATTTTTGGCGTGGGAAAGAGCTGTGGGCTTTGGTGAGAATATACAGTGCCTGCCAAAAACTCCTGACTACATCTTCCTGTATTTTACACCTTACTCTGTTCCGCCCTTTGGAAGAGGGGACTGGGCCTGGGAATGTTTTTGCTGACGGAAAGAAAGAGGAAATTTCAACCTGAGTTTATCTTTCATCTATGCTGTATGGGATTTGATAAGGGATGCAGCTTGCTACTGGGCAGATTATTAAAGCAAAACTGAATGACTTTTGAACTTGCAACCATTTATGATACAGTTCTGGATCAAATTAAATAAAAAGTCAAAGAGGGATGTGAACAAATTGCAGTTTTCAGCTTAGATATCCTACTTATAATACTAATTCCTTCCATCTATTTCTTTTCTCCTCTTTCAGATACCAACAACCCTGACTTTTTGATTAGCTTTTTTGCCATCCAAAGACAGCTGGGTGTAGGGGCTGACTGGTCTCAGGACACGCAGACTGGGAAACAGACAGAGCTGAAGTACTCTTACCGGTTCATCTGCAATGAAAGTTACTACGGAGAGAGCTGTTCCAAAAAATGCACGCCCAGAGACGACCGATTCGGCCACTACACCTGCACCCGAGATGGACAGTTATCCTGTCTACAAGGCTGGAAGGGGAAATACTGTGAAGAACGTAAGCAACCATTGAAATATCCGCCATCCACACGTGACTGATTCACTGTCCGGCAGCAGGTCGCCTCTGGGTGCATGCTGCCTTCAGTGTCTGTGCGTTGAATCTGGCGTTGTTGTTTTATTGTGTTACTCTGAGTTGTGTGAATATTAGAGGCTCATGGGAACACTTGCAGAGGTGGATTAATTTAACAGTCTTTACCCTAGGGATCTTCACATGATGTCTGACTTTGCCTGTCACCGTTCTGGTTTGCCTGAAAAGACCAAATAACAAGATATTTTTGAGTAATAAAGACATCCGACACTATTCAGATAGATTTTATAGTCAGAGTCATTGAAGCCACACATGTTGAGTGCCACAAGAGGTGATGTAATGATATTTGGCAAGACTAATGTGCAATTTTGGTGCAGAATACATTTTTAGAGTGTTTTTCCACATTATATGTAATTATACAATTTTGATGTGTGATTGGTTGTGGGTTTGTGAACAGCCACTGAATATTGGTTGAGGGACAGACGGCGTAGCATGACAACAGGCAGATTATAGCTACTTGTGCAAACCCACTTGGTCAGAATCAGAGACCAACACTTGAATGTTTTTGGAAAGCTCTGAACAAGGCGTGTGAGGAGGCCCACTGCCATTTGGCTCCACAATGCTAAGGGCCCTTTTCACCAAAACAAATTAATCAAAGAGTGGATTGGAAGGAGGCACCATGAGAGAGCGAGAGAGTAATAGCTACCATGTGCTGAATATGTGACCACATGGGTGACGGCGGATCTGTCATCCATGTCACTTGGTGGTGAAAGAGAAATTGGCATGTGCTATTTTGACTGTGGCGCCAAATTCTAACCAGATGGGCTCACGTGTTGCAATTACAGACACATCAATCGTCAGCGACTACAGAAAATATACATGAGAAAGATAAATGAGGCATCTTTCAGACACTATAATTTGCAACTGGTTCTCACTCCTTGTCAAATTAAACAACACGCATGGTCATCTGGGCCTCTACATTGTTAGCATGAAGCATGCTGTGAACAAGCTTTTCACATTTCACGTCAGTAATTTATATTATTTTTGACATTAATGATCATACTATCAAAGGAAAGTAGGAAAATTTATGTAAATCAGTGAGGAATAAATAGTAATGGAGAAGGGGTGGGAATGAGTAAGTTCTGAACTTCCTCCCATTCCTTTATGTACATTTGGACATCACGTGACTGACAGATTCGCGTCTGCAAAATAAACAATTTTTTTTTTGTCTTATATTTATTTCCACGTGTCTGTTAGTTTTTTAAACAATTTAAAATTTCGGCTTTTAAGGATTTTTATTTACTTATTTATTTTTCTCGTGGAAATGGGGTAAAATGCGTTAGTTAGTGTTTATGATGAAAAATTCAGTTTTTAGTACCTCGAGGGAGCCTTGTGTGCAGCGCGTGCCCAGTAACATAATCCGCAGGGTGGTGTGGGTGGTGGTGGAGGGGGAGGTGGGGGTGCGCGCGGGCACCCATAGGAGCAGCCCGGACGACTGCACGCGCCAAGGTTAATCGCGGCATTATTATCCGCCACGCGCCACCGATGTTTAGTCCCTTCCATTGTTGAGCGCGCGGCAGTGGCAGCTGCAAATATGGTTGTAGCAGACCACAAACAACAATAGTGACAGCTGTCTGCTATTGAGAGCAAGCATCTGTTCTGGACTAAACCGGCCGCTTACCGTCAGTCGCCTGATATGTTGTCCTGCGAATCAGTGTCATGCAAGACCGGGACACTTAAAACGGGACAAACCCTCAACCGACTCGAGCCGTGACAGCTGGGGGTGTGGCGGACAGGTTTAGACCACAGGGAGGCTTCTGTGGAAAGATGACCCGCACTGATCAGCCCGGGTTATCCCAAGAATGACTGCTCTTTTATTGTTTACGCTGTATGGGTGCTGTTGTCTTAGTATTGAGCTCATTTGAAAAACTTTATTATTTTTGATTTTATACATTGCTCCTGTGGTCTATATTTATGTTTTTGTTTTTGCTCTCTTTGCTTTAGCTATCTGTCTGGAGGGCTGCAGTGAAAGGAATGGAAACTGCTCCAAACCTGGCGAGTGTGTGTAAGTATTGATAATTAGAAAGTGTTGAGAAAGGTGTTGGCAGTTGTGTAGGAAGTAAGACATATGGAGACAAACTGAGTCCGATCCACGTGGAAAGATTTGGTTGTGGTTCTTCTACTAAGTTTTTATACTTAGTCGAATATGTCTGTATAGTTGCATCAGTGGTGTTCATTAAAAGAGTTTGAAGTGCGGTAAATCATAAAACCTCAGCGTGCTCTCCCACTTCCCTCCCCGCATCACTCACTGACTTCCCTGCTTCCCATGTTCCCTAGTTGTCACCAGCCTGTCTCTTTCTCCTTCACTCACTCAGTCACTCTCTCCACAGCGAGGATCATTCACACACACACTCACTCGCTGTGAGAAATTCTTCCTGAATCCTATTTTGTTCCTCTTTTTAGATACAAATCCATCATTCCCACCACTCGAACTGACCCAAATTGAGGTTAAAGCCTTTGTAGACATCCAACACCGTCAGGCAGCTCCCATGCATTTGCTCACTCAGCAAAAATGTACAGACCTTAAAAGTACATCTTAAGTCCTGTAATCTTATGGTTTGACAAGGTTGCAGTATATTTCACTGAGAGACGGATATCCATGGGAATCGTAAGGAAAAATGTTGCCCCAAAGCTTGGCTTGCTGCCAAAATCCTTATAGCAATATTTCATACTTTTCGACCATACATCTCATGTATACATCTCCAAAACTGGCCATATAGGTACCTTCATTGATCTCAGTCTGACCCCTTATTTGTAATGTGAACCGTACTCATTTAATTCTCATCCCTGCTTCTTCTTTATGCAATATCTAATAAATAAAGTTAGAGGAAAGCAGTCATTTCCAGAGTATGATTTCACTCTGCGTCTATTCCAAATCATGTTCCACATCGGGATGCATTACTTTTAGCCTGAACAGCACATTTAAAGAGTTATGAGATGGATTTATTTTAACATTTAATGATTACATCCAACTTTGCGCAGCTATTGATGTCTGGCTGGATGAATTTTTATGCAATACCCAATTAATCTGCAGTTTCACTCTGCCTTAGCTGAGTGACTGCACGCACACATAGGAAAAGTGGCACATTCTGATTATTGCTGATTGTGTTGTGCTTTGCACACCTATAACCTATAACACAAGGAGTCAATGATTAATCGAAGGATATGGTCTTCTGCTATCCAGGTGCAGAGATGGCTGGCAAGGCACATTCTGTGATGAGTGTAAGACATACCCGGCCTGTAAACACGGTACCTGCCAGCTGCCATGGCAGTGTAACTGTCAGGAGGGCTGGGGAGGCCTATTATGTGACCAAGGTAAACCAAACAACTTGGACCACCGCTGCTCTTCCTTTTTTTTATAGTCATGCTCATATTACTTACACATAACACTGTTTTCATTTGAAAGCATTAGTAAATTAGGCTTCCTGTGGCTTGTTCCATTCTAAGCTTTATATACATTCAGAGAAGATAGCTTTTTTTTCCTCTCTCTCTCTGCGGGCTCCCTGTAAACAAACACTGTTCTCTCCTTCAGACCTGAACTTCTGCACCCATCACCATCCCTGTGTGAATGGCGCCACCTGTATGAACACAGGCCAGGGCAGCTACACATGTACTTGCCTGCCAGGTTTCACAGGAGTTAACTGTGAGCTGGAGATGCAGGAATGTGATAGTAACCCCTGCAGGAATGGTGGGATATGCACGGTAAGCTGCAAATACAGCTTGAAATTGATTTTTTTGTACCATCACACATATTTTTTTTTTAATTCATCCTCTCACTGACAAACTTTTCCTCTCTCTTCCCAGAATCTTGAGAGTGGCTATAAGTGCAAGTGTCCCAAGGGTTTCGAGGGCTCCCACTGTGAGCACAGCTCACTGACATGCAGTGACTCCCCTTGCTTCCACAGCGGCAAATGCAAGGAGAAGGACAATGGACGCAGCTACATGTGCGAGTGTCCCCGCGGCTACACCGGCCTCAACTGTGAGAAGAGAGTGGACAAGTGCACGTCGCTTCCCTGTGCTAATGGTAGAGTGTTCCTCCTCTCTTTGCCCCCCTTTCTGAACTTCCCCTCGCTCTTTCGCCCCCCTCAAATTCCTGCAACTGGAAGCACTGTGGAACAACAGGAATTGGTGGGAACTAGGTGTCTATTGTCCTCCATATAAACACTCAGCAGCTCAGAGCAGCAGCTTGTAAATGTCACCACAGCTCGCTGCAGTTGTTGATAAAAAGGGACAAATATCCAGCATAGCTCGATTTCTGTCTTACTGTAAACACTGAAGGTTTTGGGATTGTTCTGTGTTGCAGAACAATACACAGCACTGCGGTCAGATTGTGGGTTTGATGGAAATGTGTGAAAAAAGGGCCTCATGAAAAGGATAACTAAGATCAGGGTGTTTCAGATTGTTGAAATTCCTGTGTAATTCTGGACGCTGACATTTGCTTTGTGTCTTGATTTGAAGTCTGGAGATATTAACATTAACTGTGTTCATTTCTTCTCTAGGTGGCTTGTGTTTGATCCACGGTGGCACGCGTGTGTGTAGCTGCCGTGCAGGATTTACCGGCCAACAATGCGAAATCAACATCAACGAGTGCGCCGGCAACCCCTGCATCAACGGAGGCACCTGCCTAGATCGGATCAATGACTACACCTGCGCCTGTCCCGCAGGCTACGGCGGACGCAACTGTGACAGAATCCTGGATGAATGCTCTATTCGCCCCTGCCTCAACGGAGGGATTTGCACCGGTGGCGGTGGACCCGGTAATCCTCCAGCTACCTGTATCTGCCCCTCAGGAGTCACCGGACCTCGCTGCGAGTTCTTCGCCGCCTTAACGTCTCCTCCCAACCAAGGTGGCTTCCAATGGGCGGCAGTTTCTCTGGCTATAGGGCTGGTGGCCCTGCTGGTTCTGCTGTGTATGGTGGGCTTGGCGCTGAGACACATTCACAGACACGCCCAGAGGGAAAGTGGAGACACAGAGACTATGAACAACATGTCTAATGTTCAGAGGGACAACCTGATACCAGCGTCACAGCTGAAAAACACCAACCAGAAAATTGGTCTGGAGGTGGACTGTGATTCAGAGAAATCGAACTTTATCCATAAAAACTATCACTTGGACTCATACAACTCGAAATCGAAGGAGTTTAAGGATGACAAGTCACAAGAAGAAAAAAGTATAATTTATGACAAGTGTTTAGAAGACAAAATGCCCTTGAGTAGAATGTACAGGTAAGCAAAAACAATCACACACTAGACTTAAGACCATGCACTTTTCGCTGCTAGTGATAATGATATATTTGTGTGTCAACATATTTAAGAATTCCCACTTCACACTTCTATTTATTATGTTCATTAAGTGGAGAAATACTGTATATGGAGCTCTGTTAACTGGAAATAATTGCTGTGGCTGCTAGCACCTTGACTTGAACCCAGCAATGAGCCAAATGATGTTTTCTCAAACCGGAAAACGATACATCTTTTCACAGAGTTTACACATAAATTACAATTACTTTGCTAAACACCAGCCCTGTTCTCTGCTCCCTCTATGTATATATGTACGGCTAATGCATGGTTGTGCCATGTGCTTCTAGTTTGTGTAAACATAAAGTGTGATTTGTGTTTGCAGTGAAAAGCCAGAGTGTAGGATATCAACGATATGTTCCTCAAGAGACTCCATGTACCAGTCAGTATTTGTTATAGCAGAGGAGAGGAGGGAATGCGTCATAGCGACAGAGGTAAGCCAAAAGAATCACATCTTCATCAGCATTTCCAGTGAACCCCCCATTGCAAATGCATCATGATGTCTCAAAAGGATTATCTCTCACAAGTGGGCTAGCATTTACAACGCGGGATGATGGTATTTGTAGATGGACTATGGATTTGGAGTTAGCCCAGTGAACTACATTTTTGGTTTCAGTAAATTACAACAGCTATTCTTTATCTTGGCTACATCATGACCCAGACTCTAACTGAACATATATTGAGTCTTCACACATGTTTGGCTCTGCTTGGTCTCAAAGGTGTTATGTTTTACAGCTGTGGCATTCGGGGGAATTTTTTAGATGTTTAATTCCAAGCAAAATATAACAATACTGAAGCTTTTGAGGTGTAATAGTAGAGACAGTCCTGCAAAGATAACAGTTTGACTCTTTAATTCTTAGATTATTTGTGTTATTGTACTTTAAGTCTAATTACTTCCTCTTTGTTTCCCCACAGGTATAAACTGCGATGGGTCTGGAAGCAAAGGAACGTGGAAAAAGACACAATCGAGGCAGAATATAATATTCTGGATTGTTTACAAATGCTGAGAGGAGACTGGAGATTGTTTTAGATGTCCACTGCTGCTCTGGAACACTTGAGAACTGGAGAGGGAAAGACGCTCTGCTCTGCTCTGCAAACTGAGAAACTTTATGTTGACCGAGTGTCTGTATGCAAAACATGTACAGTGAAGGACCTCTCTCAGTTGTGACAATGGTTAAAAAGACTGATAGAGACTAAAGACACAAGGGGTGAAGACTGAGAGCATCAGCGAAATAATTAATTTATAATGTCGGCCATCCTGGACAGTAAAAGGAGGTGAAGGTGGAACATTGCCCCTCATATCTGACTCGGCCTTGTGTGATAATCATGACTTTTACAGCCAACCAATCAGTAAATAAGGTGCCTAAGATTTGACCCCTCCAAATCCCCCACCCCACCCCCGTTCAGCCATCTCCACTACTGCCAGCTTCGCCTGCTATGCAAGACTCAGGGTCGAGACGAGTGAACTCACCCACCGTCACAATCCAACCTCACAAACACTGAGAGTTATGAATGTAACTAATAATCTTCGAAATAATCTTCAACTGTCAATCACGTGAAAATGACTGGTTGGACTTTTCCATGCAACGGTGAAGATTGTATGCAGCCCAAACTCACTAGAAGCCTTAAAAGAGGGGGTTTAAATGCTAAATTTGTGCCCTTGTCTGTTCTTGGATCGTTTGCACTACAGAAAACAGCGGGGAAAATAGGTTTTAATCAGCAGAGATCTCAAAAGAAAAACCACAGGAGCGCAATACTCAGAGCTGTGCCAGCAAGATCCAAGAGAGAGGAAAAGTGTGCATAGAAAGTGTTTTTATGCAACCCAACTGAGAAAAACAAAGACTCAAGACAAGGAGAAAAGACTGTCACACCACTGCCTGCCTATAATAAATCTCAAAAATACAGAACCAATAATGTAATTTTTTTAAAATGATTATTTCCAGAGTTTAATTTAAATATGACACACTGCTCTTTATATGTTTTATAATATTATTTTGTATATAATGCATATTTATAAGGACCAAACTTCTGAAGAATAAACATCTTGAAAACTGTTTTTAATTTGATGTCAGTAAATGGAAAAGGAAATTATTTTTGAGGTGTTTTTGAATAATGAAACTGAGTTCAAATGATGGTCAAATGTGTCTTGTATTCATTTTATTTGATCTACGGTATATTTAATTTAAGGGGCGAGTGTTAAAACTTGGATCCTCTCTCCAGTTTATGCCCGTATTTATAAAGTGTGAACAGATATAAAGCCATGAGATCCAGACACTCAGATCACATCATGTCATATTCTGGACATCAGGTAGAGATATAAACCCTCTCCTGACTGTAGCATCATACTTCAAGTGATTCCTGGAAAAACCCCCTGGCTCCCATCACACACACACCCCTCTTTCTCTCTCAGGCCCTAAATTGGCTTGAAATTCAAATCCGTTTCCAGGGAGACCACCCCCTCGAGCTGGAAATGGTGAAACAAAGCCAGGCATAGGGCAAAGGGGAACGCCCCCCCGCCCTTCATAATGCTTGCACGCACGCGTCTGCGCACACACAGCCAACCAAACAGATGCCGTGGGGGAGCAAGGAGCGAGTCTGTAGTGCCATAAAAACAGCAGCATATGCCAGGCCTCTCGCCCTGCGCACATGACACACAGCACACCAATCCCCTCCCATAAAAACACACAGGAGCACTTACACGCACCCCAACTGCCTGCCTCCCCTCCAGGGTTAAGAGCAATATTTCAATGCCCGGTTCTGTACCACCCACTCCTGCGAACAAAGCTCAGGAGAGGACCTGGCACTGGGGCCACCACTAGAGGGGAGGGGAAACCAGATGGGAGCAAGTGGATCTGGACCCACATAAATAAAAAAGATCTTTATTTTAGCAAAGTTGACCAGTCACAGCAATCTGGTCCATCTTAATGCCCTTTGACCTTACGCGGCTGTTCCAGTAGCATCGGTGGATCGGTCTTTAATTGTGTTCTGGTGGGTTTGTATCGTCTGCTTTATGAAATGCAGACCTCTTCTGCCTCCAATTAACAGAAATCCTGTGACAGTCAGCACCCCTAATCAGCACCAATCAACACTCTGCGGAGGATCTGGATGCTTTTCCCCTCACACACATCCTGTTGACCTAGGCATCCTCATCTGAAGGCTTATGTGTGTGCAAAAAAAAAATAAGTTTGCACCAAGCAGCACTGATGTGGAAAAAAAACAAACAAAAAAAAAAACTTCCAGCCTGGCTCCGGATTAATCATGCAGTCATGGCCCCTCAGGCTCAGGTGATAGAACTTGGTTGCACTCACATGCATAAGCAGATGCACATTCCCATTCACACTTGATCACAGTGGCATACACATGCTAGGGCTCCGCTCTTTGGCCTCTGGGTCTCCATTGCATCGCCAGGCATTTTCATTGTGTTATAATCACAGCATCCTGTTTGTGACCTAGTGACATCAGTTCCTGTTTCCTCCCTGATTAAAAAACGCAGCACATGCCGGCGCAGGCCAACTGGTTTTCTCACGCATCGCTTTCTTCAATCTTCACTCCCTCTTGCAGATGACTCGGGTTTTCAGGAAACAACCTCAAAACAAACGAGAACGCTGACAAAAACCCTAATCAGCACTATTTATTCTAAAGGCAGAAAGGGAAAAAATCTGGGAATAGCTGGCATAAATGAAGACACAGGAAGCAGATTTGAAATGCTCCTCTCTTTATACAAGGAAGACGTGAAATCATTACCTGTACCTTTTTTATTCATTTTATTTTTTATTGTCTTTGATCAACGTGTGATCCTCTCCAAACCTTACATACACTCTAACTTGTCCCATAAATAAATACACTTACCACTACACTGACATGAAATTCATTTGGATGTGATTATTGTCCTGAACTGATGGATGTAACCTTAGCCCGTCGAATGTGTAGTCGTCTCATTAATTAACACTAGGTGTCAGTAAAAAACCCACACACAGGAAATAAGTGGTCACTACCTGCCAAAATAAACCCACAGGTACATTTACATTCAAGTCAAAGATAACGTATATAAATGCGTTAACTTTTACTAATTCAGTAAAAACAAAAACACGCATCTGAGTCATAAACAAATCCGGATGCACTGTGGATGTTTTCTTGCGAGTATGGTCACATTCTTAAAGATCTGCGTTTAGATGCCACCAACGTGTCACAGTAACCTAACTCCTGACCTACAAAGAATATTTACAACACACTAAAAACCTGCCCTACTTGCTCAAATGGATCAGTGTCTTGTTTGTTTGACTACATATCTGGTGAACGTAACAAACCAAGCAAAAACACAAAGTAATGTAACAGTAAACGCAAACATTACTTGCACAGGAAAAGATTTAGACAGGTATTTCCATTTAACACAGCATCTACTCTATTATATTACACTGACACATATATTTCTGCTCCATTTAAATGTTTGTTTGTTAGTTTTTTGGTAAATATTCTAACTTTCTTAAGTTTGCTTTGTTGGTTAAAAAAATATCCTCCATAAGTTAATTAACCCTTTTGTTTTAGTTGGAACATGCACTAATTAAACTAACCTCTGAGTTCATGAAAATCTGACTTTAGAAATCTGTGTCTATAAAATCTTATAGTGATTTTATAGAATATGATGCATTACAGTAGACAAGATTCAAGATTTTTATTTGCTATTTGTGCAAAAACCAAGAAAAAACACCTACTCTTAAAACGAAAGTACTTAAAATACTGTACAGAAATAACAGAAATAGACATTTAACATGGTAAAATATTATAACCCAAAAAACAAAACTGTTTCACTGATGAAAATATACACAACGTAAACATCAGTAGTAATAGAAATGACGGGTGGGGTATTGTTCTTTTCCAGAAAAACATAGGGAATAATGCACATAATATTGCACAAAGGGTGGAGTGAAGTAGTAAGGAGTTATTGCAAAAAACTACCAAACAGTATATAAAATAAACACCACCTTGAACATCTACAGCAATAAAATAAAGCATTTCCAGTAAAACAACATAAAATTTAATCCAAAAGAATCATATTTAACTACAAAAGACAGACAGAGACATTATTATCACCATTATTTTTTTTCTTTATACTTCTGTTGATATTACTAATATTAACATAGTTTTACTTGAGCCATTTTTTGACTTCAATATATTTAAAAAGACTGAAACATGCACTTGTAGTGAATTATTTTCATTCTTTGGTATTAATAAAGGATAAGAATACTTCATCCACCACTGCCAATAATAGACAGACAGGTGAGTGCTGAATGCGTCAGTAGATTAGAGGCAGTGCTGTCACTATGACAGTTTAAGTGGCCTGTAATGAGAGCGGCGCAGACACTCTGTGACAGCAGGCTCAAGGAGTGGATGGACATGAAAGGCCACGGCAAAAATGGACGGGAACTTGTGCATGACACGGGCTCACCCAAAGGCCTGGATTGTGTGCTGCTTTAGATTTATGAAGAGCTGATACAGTTGTTTGGCCTCTTATCACGGCCGATAATTCCAGCTATTTATAGATAATCTATTTATTGAGCACAGATGAGTCTCTAGTACTATATCAGATTCACCGGGGGGGAGTGGTGGGCATTTTTGTACGTTTGATCAGGTCTCACACTTGTCAGATCTTTCTAAGCATATGTTCACTGTGTTAAATTCTTTGGTCGTGTTCATTTAAAGCACTGTTGCCTTTCTTACTTTCTCTCAGGAATCTTAATTTCCTTCTATGTAGATTGTTGAAATAAATACAGAAGACAATCTGACATGGTATAAAGCTGGTCAAAGTTGCCTGGGTTATGACACTGACCCTTTGAGCTGTTGTTCACTATTACACAAGTGCATCTCAGCTGAAAAACATTTGCCTACCCACACTTTTCTCCCTTGTCCAAGCAGACTGATACGTACGGATCAAATTAAGGGATCCCAGTGACCTCCTGCTATTGGATCTCTGAGCTGTAGGACCAGATTACAGTCTTCACATGCTCCTGTCCATGTAAACATCCATGTAAGGTGATAATTATCCCGCTCACATGTCATGACTGATTTGCTCTTTGAGGTCTCACCACTTCCATTTTTATTTCATAACTGTTATATTTAACTTAAAAACACTTCATACACACATTTTTTTCCGTCTGTTTCTTGGCGGCACATCTTGTTAAATATATTACACTGTGCCTGTTTGGGATTCTCACCTTCATCCGGTCTGATGCAATGTCTTGGTTTGTTACTACGGCTCTGAAATGCTGTGTCGAGTTGCATCAGCCAAACAAGGCCGAAATTTATGCGAGAGCGACAGTACGACAAGCCAATCAGAAATGGAGCCAGTTAGATTGACGGTTCACTGACCTATCAGATAAAGAGATAGGGTCACGCCTTAGTTAATTTTATAGCCAATCGGGACAGTGAATTTGTTTTGTAGTCCCACCTTATTTAGCGCACCAAAATGTTATTGGCTAAAATGCGATAAAGGCCGTGTTTATCCTAAATACTATTGGTTAACAGCGCTAGTCTGGGTACGCCCATCCAAGTAGACACTATAAATGCGTCTTCGTCGCTTCGCCATGTTATCGAGGAAAAGCTTCAAACCGCCGGTGCTGAGCATCAGGGAGAAAACGACCAACTAGGTGATTTTAGACATCCGTCACTTGTTAAAACCTCGATCAGTTCACTCCATAGCTTTACATCCACTACCATCGGCCGGCGGGGCAGCTGGCCAAAACCGTTTTAGATTTTTTTCGTATTGATCCGAAGGCCAAAGCGGCTGCCATGGATTTTTAAGGCATAATGCGGCGCATCTAATGCAATGGCAATGCATCGTGCAAGGCAAAACCAACCGCGAGATTCCATCTTCGCAGCTGCTAAGCAGTTGGGCTCAAATACCGTCCGCGGTATACCAGAGAGCCAACCGGTACCTCTGCTGCTGGACCGGAGGAAGCTAACGTTAGCTAGCTAGTCACCTTAGCTAAGGAGGCGACTGAAAGAAAGGGATTCATCTATTCATCGTCAACACCACCGATCAAAATGAAGCCTCAAGACATAATCGCAGGGAAGAGCAGCCTGTGGATCTTCGGGTACGGGTCACTGGTGTGGAAGCCTGACTTCAAGTACAAGAGGAGCAAGGTCGGTTATATTGAAGGCTACAAGAGGCGGTTCTGGCACGGAGACAACTTCCACCGCGGAAATGACGAGCTGGTAAGACGGGTTTGAGTGTTTCTACTCGGACATTTGCTTAGAAAACACGCACAGATGCTGTAAATTGTGAGATGTTTGCTTCACACTGTGTCAGGAGACGATCATGACGTGACCCAGTTTTCTTCCTCTTCCTGCAGCCCGGAAGAGTGGTGACGCTGATAGAGGAGGATGACGTAAGTGGAAACTCTGCTTCCTATTCGCTGGAAACCCTGCAGTGGGTTTTCCAGGCTTACAGACCTCACAGAGTGATGCATTGATTTTATGTCATGGTTTCTCCTTCCAGGCCAGCACATGGGGCGTGGCGTTCGAGGTGACGGGTTCCCAGGTGGAGGAGTCCCTGAAGTACCTGAATGTGCGCGAGACGGTCTGCGGTGGATACGTCACCAAAATGGTCGACTTCTTCCCCAAGGGTGAAGGCCAGTCTCCGGTTCAGGCTCTGGTGTACATCGCCACCTGTGACAACCCCCTCTACCTGGGGCCGGCCAGTCCAGAGGAGATCGGTGCCCAGATCGCCATGTGCAGAGGGAAGACGGGCCACAACCTGGAGTACCTGCTCCGTCTGGCTGAGTTCATGAGGAGCAGCTGCCCACACGTGGAGGACCTCCACCTGTTCTCCATCGAGGCGGCAGCCCTGACCATGGTGTCCTATCTGTTAGCAGCACAGTAGCTCGTACCCTTCATCTCATTAGCTCACATTAAATACACTACACAACACTGAGGCTTGTCACCACTCATGCCTCCAATCAGAGTTGAGGCACTTCTGTTGTGAAACGTGTTAACTTCACATCACCATAGTAATATTTCAATCTGAATGCTACTGAAGTCCTAACTGAGGGTTGCATGTCAATAAGCTGTTGTTTTTTTTTGTTTTTTTTTTTTTCCTGTCAAGTACATCCTGGTCTGTCTGTACATCGTTAAATGGTTAAAACACTACATTGTCCTCTCCTGGAAACACGTTTAGTTTTATTTTAGTGATACATAACAGGTTTTATTTGCACTGTTCAGATTCCGTCCAGTCCATTCACATGGTGCTGTGGTAGTCAAAACATATGTGCAATTTGCTGTGATGCATTTGAAAAGAAAAATGGTTTTTGTTTTTTTTTTTTTAAGCTTTGTGGCAGCTTCTCCATTCATTGTGAAAGTTATGCCAATAAAAAAAGTAAAACGATTTTAGTTTTTGTATGTTTCTTTTATAACTCTTGTGAAGGCATTAGGATGTATCTCTCAACATGAATGTCAATGTGATAACAGAAGGGAAATTCTCACATTTCTAGAGTTTGATAAATGCAAAACAATGTTTATCACCTCATTATGTGAAGGTGTTTTTATTTGAAAGTACACTTTTGTATCTGGGAAAATGGCCCAGTGGTGAAATCATCCGAGTCCTACAAAAGCACTCAAATGTAGTAAATCAGTTAAGTCTCCAAAGAGTCTTAAATCACTGAGTTATTACTAAGGTAACTGGAATATATATGTATGTATTTCCTGAAATGACTTCAGACTTTAAAGACTCAAGCTAAAGTACTTTTAAAAAAAAAACAAACTAATGGAAGCAGTAGTGGGGTATCACTTTCTGAAATGTCACAACACACGCACACAGAGGTCACTGACACCGTATCACATATAAAGGTGTCAGCAGGACACGTATGTGCACACGCTGCATTACACAGCCATGCATGGTCTGGAGCTTGTTTGGAACCGGCTTGTGGAGAACACACACACACACACGCACATATATATATATAAACATACATTGGACACTCCCAAACATTGGCTGGAGCAGCTTGTACCTTGGATGTGTTTCAAGTCAGGAGTCTATCTAGGTGCAAATGCTTATATAACCGCTGGCCGGGAACAGGCCCAGACCTGGAAGTCCTGTGTTTACAGTCTGCGCTGTGGTCATGTCAGAGAGCACCAGAAAGAACATGTCAAGGCATTCATCTAGATGAAATCTTTGGCCATAAACCAATCCACGAAATATACTGCCATAAATTCAGGAGCACTTGAGAATATTGACTTTGAGGCCTTTCCCGCCCACGACATTTCAGATATACTGTAGATGATATATGGAGGTCAGGATGTCATCATCTAAATGTAAGTTGGTCCAAATCACGAAAAAATTTATCACTTGCTTTTAATGATATTAATCCATAAATAGTGTCACTTTGAGGTGGTGCAGCTCTGCGTTTGTATTTGCATTTCTACTCAAATACAGTAAATCACAGTGGAAGTCGCTTTACTTTAATAAAAGAACTGAAAAACTGAACATTGTGTGTTTGCAAAAAACAGTCTCCAACTCTGTAAAACATTATGCAATACACTTTGCATATTAAGGAGTTTCAGTGAAAACTGCCCACAGTAGAAGAAGAGTCTGTATTTGTTGTCAGTAAAAATGCACCACACACTGAAATTCATCCTCTGCCTTTAACTCATCACTAGATCACGTATACATCACACGCTGCATACTAGTAGCAGAGGGCTTGCTATATCGGGTACCCAGGAAGCAAATGGGGGGGTTAAGTGGGTTGCTCAAGGGCACATCAGGCAACAATTATCTGCCAGTCCAGGGAATCGAACCAGCAACCCTTCAGTCGAAAGCTAACTTCCCAGCCGACTGTTCAGCCATGTAGGCTGCCCAAAGTAAGATCTGCTGATAGCACTGGTCCACAAGTAAAATGCTTCCAGCAGTTCAGTCAGAAGTATTAGTTTTCAATAGTTTTCAGATACATCATCAGGTCAAAATGTGAAATTCAGTGAATTAATGAGAAAATACGTTTTTTAAGTTTTATTCAGTTACTAATTTAGTTACTATACTCTTACTATCTCTACTCTTTGGGATCAATAAAGTAGTCTATCTATCTATCTATCTATCTATCTATCTATCTATCTATCTATCTATCTATCTATCTATCTATCTATCTATTAAAACACTGTCTGCATATTTTAATACATGTACTTTTATATTCCTTCCATTTATATATCATATAAATGTACATAAATCTATGGATATATGTATTAAAACTTCATCATATAACATTAACAAACCAGAACACTTGTCATTTCTCTTCCAGTTCATCTTTATCAAATTATATGAAAATATGCACATTTTCTCTCTCATAATTTCCCAAAACTGTATTCCATTGTTATCCCTAGAAGCGGGGACATTGTCTCTGGACAGACCTGCTGCTGTTTCTGTTTCTTCAATCATAAAAGTGATATGTGCTGAATTAGGACTGGACATGATCTATGGGAACACAAGGCTTTAGTTTCCAAACCAGTTGTATTTGACTCAGCCAAATTCATAACTTTGGCACAAAGAAAAGTTCCCCTGCTGTTAGATGAATCTGAAAACAGACTTCTAGTGTCAAATTCTGACCGCAAGACTAAACATCCAAGTAAAAGACAAGCAAAACATTTCTCATGGAGCGTGAAAGAAAAATTATTTCTAGTCCTACTTTGGAGTCTTGGTAAAAGGATTTGGTGTGAAATTCAGCAGATAATGCATCATTTATTCCGAAAATGGGAAAAGTCACAGGTCTATCAAAAGTCAGGAGTCACTTCATAAATATTTGAAATAATGAAGACGAGAGAGTTCATCAAAAAGCATAAGCAGACATCACTAAACACCATAAAATTATGGTTACAAAAAGCCGCAGTTGGTACAAAAACCTCTGTGATAGTTTCAACTAAACTAACTTTATGAGCTTCACATGGTTGATATTTACAGGAACGCTGTAAAAACACAACACTTATCAAATATCAAGGAAACCACCAGGCAGGAAATGAAGTAACAAGCTCAATTTAGAAGGTAAGTATTTTATAGGTGTCCATTGGAGAGGGGGAGGGGTCAAAGTGTGAAACCCCCTCCATTTTGCAACTGTGCAAGAGCAAGGCTACACCAGTGTTTTCTTTTTGGGTGTTTTGCCTTTATTTGATAGATTCAGCAGAGACAGGAAACGAGGGGAAAGAGAGGAAAAAAAAAGGGGAATAACATGCAGCTAATGATCTCAGGTCAGAACTGAACCCAGGTCAGTGTGATAAGGCCTTAGCCTATGGGGTTTTTACAGCACTGTCACCTAAATATCAACTTTGATTTTAATGCCAGTCACATCTTAATGAAGAGCAACACAGAATCTGACAAAAGATTCAGGTTCGACCCCAATGTCACCTTCGACTGGAGTTCAGCTCATTCATCGGTGGTTTTAGGGGAATCAGTTCAGGGAGTGGACCAAGGGTCGGCTGGACACACTGTCTGAAAAGAACCAGGCAAGTAAAATGTTCTTGGCAGTTTCACCAAAAATCAGGGTTGAAATGGGGAAATGAATCAGATTTGAGCCGTCTAATAAAATAGGAATGTTCCGGTCAAATGTTCTTCAGCGTTGGTTGTTCTCTACCAGGAAATAATAGTCAGCGCAATCAAAAAAAATGTATGAGAAACTGGAAATAGTCGCTGGAGCATCACTAGTGGAGTGCAGCTGCAAAATGGAGGAGATTCGCATTTTCATGAGGCTTCTGTACAGAAAAGACTGAAAGATTCAATGTTTGTTTGTCTTTAAAATGGGAAACACTTCCGATGCATGCCATCGTTGTTTACCAGGCATTAATACATGTACCTTGGTTTCCTAATCTTACCTGTATATATCCTATATTGCCTGTATATATCCTTATTTGTTGTACATATTTCTCATCTATAGTATAGTAAGCTTTTGTATGTTTCAGTAGTAGTATTCTAGTAGCATATGTAGACCTGTATTTAATATTTTATCCTGTAGCTTTTTGCACATGCTTACATTTTCAGTATTTTGTTATACATACATACATATATATGTATATATATATATGCTAAACAGATTTTCATTGTTCCTGTATGTGACAATATGAACATATTCTATTCTGTTCATTTTGCTGGATAACCTATGTTGCAGTTTCCTTGAAATTAAACATAATGTGCTGCTCACTTTTAATACCCCCCGGCCAAAGATTCTGTTGAAAGCTACTGCCCTATAATTTAGATTAGACTGTCTTTGTGTAAAATTTACTACATATTTATATTTGAAAGTACTCAGATATTATAACTGCACAAGGCCATTTGACCTTGGAAAAGTGGGTCAAGGTCACTTATTTTCAGTCGGCTTCTGCTCCATGCCAAGATGCATCCACAGTATAACTCTGGCGCAGATATGTCAATGCATTCTTCAGATAATGCGATTGTCGTTCAATGGACAGACAGATGGAGACACGACAAAACGAGTGAGGCTGAGGGGGAAAAACTAAAGTTATCACACACCAGTGGAGCTGTGATAGACCATCTTCTATGCTACACGTTTATTTAAGCCAGAAAATATTAAAGAATGAACACAATAAAAACAGAAAGAATAGAAAAGAGTTCAGTTCTTTTAAATGGATATAAGAATATGCCTGTGCTTTGTTTCTGATTCTATTGCTTCATTTTCGGTCCTTTAGAATCACATTTTAGTCACATTTCTATTCTTCTAAGCATCCTCTGTTTGAACCAAGTTTCCACCTCTATAACTCTCTGATAGACAAAGCACACTTAGGTGAACAACAGCACTGTAATGTAATGAAAATAAAAATAAAGCACAATAATGAGCCGGAACAGGAAGGCAAGGCTGATTTAGCACTCTTTTATTTTCAGTTGGCTCTTCCTGTTAGTAAAATGGCAGATGCATTTATTCATATGTACACATGACCTATAAAAATAGACAGGCGAGTGTGGGAAAAGCCAGAGGAAATATCGCCCTCATCATTATGTACATCAATATAGAACATCATATTTTAATCACACTATTAACACAAAACAAACCTAGAACAGATGTAGTGCTCAACGCAAAATGCCTTTTTCTTTTTCTAAAACATCAATGACATCAAAGAGAACCACAGACTCCTCATCACAAGAACACTTTTCTTCTGAAAAATAACAATAGCTTCAGTACAATTTACACTGTTATACAGGCGAATATTCACAATGATCATAAACGGCCCATTTTCAATACAATGTAAATAAATTAAGCATTAGAAAACCAAATAACTCTAAATCTGAATTTGATAAATTTGTTAGCAGCATTTTCCAGTCAAGCAGTACCCCTCATTTTGGAAGAGAATTTGCACAATATCCATTCGTTTTTCCCCGTCGGACAAAAAATATATATTCACTTCTCATTTTCCATTGTACTGCGATACATTTTATGGACAAAACATTTTCAAAATATTAAGACCTGCTATGTTGGTACGGGTTCTCACATCTTGTAATATAAAAATAATAGCTTTAGTACAAAAGCTGACGTCTTGTTTGGTTGAGTTTGTGTTGGGAAGTTATGGGTTCACATTTAAGCGTTGACATTTAGAATTATCCACCAGTTTGCACTGAGCGTCTCTACAGAACAATTAAATAACCTATCACACATAAATGAGAGATAGTAACGACAAGGAAAGGAAGACGTGGCTCAGTGCATTTGACAGAAACTCCTTTGCATCACTACGCAAGAAATTCAGAGAGCCCTTTACGCTACATGTTTCGGATCGCGCCTCGGTTGTGGCGTCGCGGCCGGATAGCAAATCGAAAGAGCTTCCTGTCTGTCATTAAATAGGAAAAGTACAGTTCATCTTCTCAAATAGCACTTGGAAATACTTGTCACTATGCGAACAAAAATAGTCAAGGCAGATTTTGTCCACTGACCTGGACACATTTAAATAAAAGTCAAGAAATGTGGAGGCCGGAAAAGGGACAGCGGTGGGTTGTTTGTACCTTCATGTGACTATGTGACTGTGTGTGTGTGTTGGTGTGAATGTGTGAAGAGCAGCCAGAGCACGGTCCTCCAGGTAGTGAGCCTCAGTTACTATAAATACTGTTTTCTCCATGTTTCAGTTCAAGCGTCGGTTGTGTGTGGGGATCACAGTGAGAATAGGTCAGTTATTTATGTGTGTTCTAAAGTGAGGCAATTGTGTGTCCATGAGTCCACATTCATGCTTCAACAGTGTGTGTGTGTGTGTGTGTGTGTGTGTGTGCGCGCATTATCGAGTCCCAGGAGCGCCCGGGCCCTTGCCCTTCCTGACTGCGCCGTGGCTGCCGCTGTGGTGGTGGCTGTGGGCCAGCTGCTTGTGGGGACTCGGGGTGGAAGTGGCTCCTTTGGCCTGGGGAGACGAGCTCCTGCTGGGGTTGAAGGCGGGGCTGGTACCGGACCGGCCCAGGGATGGCTGGAGCGGACTGGATGCAGAGAGACCTGAGGGATGGACAGATGGAAACGGGATCCTAAGGCAAAAGCTCAGTATGAGGGAAACAAGTGTGTGAGTCCATTGTTGTGGTTTTCGTAGATGTAGACAGTTAGCTTAAAAATAAAGCTAAAGTTAACGTCAGGAAACAATCCCAGCACAAAACACACTCCAACGTTAACTTCACAGGAAGCACGGGATCACACGCAAATCATCCATATTGAACCTTTAAATCAGGGGTGTCAAACATACGGCCTGTGGGCCAAAACCGGCTCGTCAAAGCCCATGGGATGAATTTGGAAAGTGCAAAAATGACACTGAATGTATTACCAGTCAAGGATGTAACGCTCATTTTAGCTCAATTTGATCTCAAGTGGGTCGGACTAGTAAGATAAAAGTAGAATAGTCTACAAATATATATAAATGACGACTCCAAATTCCAAACTCAAAACCTTTTAACAGTATTGTGCTTGTTACTAAATATGTTGTGCCTTTATAGATCCACTGCGATCTGTAATGTACATGTATATATGATAAGCTGAGGCATAATATTGTTAAAATTGCACTTACTTTTCTTAATAAATTTCAGGTTGTTCAGGCTATTCACATTTTTTGTGAAAGGATAGTTTGTACATTTTTAAATAAAAAATTTAAAATTTAAATTTTACATTTTAAATTAAATTTTTACAATAGAATTTTCCTTTTTTTGCCCTAAAACAAAGAGGAAATTTTGTTCTCATTATTTATAGGCTATTATTTTATTGTTCCGTTTAAATGATGCAAAAGTGTCGACGTGACTGTGTTTTACTACCAATGAGATATATGGAAATTTCACATTATAATTAATGAACATTATGGTTTGAAAATCTCTCTTTAAACCAGAACTAAATGTGATTAGTCATAAAACCACAAAGTCTCAGTTACATGATGCACTCCCTTGGCTCTTACTTTAAAACCAAAATTTAACTCTCAAAAAGTTATGAGGAGTGGGCAAAATGGCATAAACATAGATTAATACTCAAATTTGTCCTCATATGCAAAAGAAGCTATACAGCTCACAAAAACGTATCCTAATAATCCTCACTCTTAAGTGTGTACAAGCTAGTTTACCTTAATTTCTGAATAAAAGTCACTACAAAAAAAAAAGCCCCAAAAAACAGTTTTTGTCATTTTCTCATATAGCTCCAACTTTCCAACCATAACTTTCTGGTTCAGATGTTCACATTTATGTGTCAGACGTGGAGGTTCCAACACATACATCATTTAAACGTGTCTCTCAGGCTCTCGGTCCTGCCTTAAGGTGGGATGGGGTCACACATTACAGCGCTCAAACTACTTGGCCTTAAATCTTCCACTGGGAGCCTTTACTCACCCTTAGAAACGCTGTAGCCGTACGCTGCGTACGCTGCTGCTGAGGCAGCGGCTGCACCGGCCATCGCCCCCGCCATAGCTGCCGCGCTCCCTGCTGTTGACTTACGCCCGCGACCTTTTCCTCCAGACTTTGCCCCGCCTCCGGATCCTTTTGGTCGTCCCCGACTGCGACCAGACCTGCCTCTGCCAGGACTGATAGTGTCGGCGCCAGAAACACCTGAAGGAAAAACATACAGTCCTTCACTTGAACCGCGTTTGTATATTCCCCATTACTGGAACTTTAGTTATATATTATATGCAGTACTTAGTTATATGTGTGGGATTTAAGCACATTAAGGGCAGACAAGAATACAAAAAAAAAAACAAAAACACAATGTTGAGAAATGATCTGTCTGCTTTGGCACAAACCCAGTCCTTTTAGGGTGCTGGTGTGGTGTTTTATTGAAGTTATTACTCATCAATCTTCATTCATCTTTACCCTTAGTAGTGTATAGAATGAAGAAAAAAAACCCACAAATGGTGATCTCACTTTTCATACTCTGCAGAATTTGAGCCAGTGGTAAGTAATTTGCCTAATCCCCCAGTTCCTCCTTCCCCCTCCGTCTCTTGTGTTTTCTTTGCGTGTTTCCATCCAAAAGCAGTGGTACACAGCCCCGCTCTGGGGTAACATCAGCCTGTCCCATCACTGACACCCAGGCACAGATGAAACCCCTTACCCAAACCCTCCCTCTGCCCTCCGAGCCTTAATCTCACTCTTCCTCCCTTTTCAAGTTCCCCTCTTGCCCTCTCGTCTGAACCTTCACTCCGCCTTCCAAACCTTTCATTTCAGTGTCATCTATATCCTTAAAAGCACCAACTTTCCCCTGACTCATTGGGTCTGGTTAGTAGGCACCATCAATAATCTGGCCTGGCAGGAGCCTCTTAGCACAGCAGCGATAACCAGCATGTATTTAGGAGGGATTAGTGTGTTGCAACACATCCAAAAGCAGAGATAGAAGCGATTCAAACTATAGGTTCAGTGTCTATCTGGATCCCAGGGGCCAAGATGTACCGAAACATTTAAGCTTGGGTAAAAACCACTCGTAAATCTAGAAGATGAGCTGCTTAAAACAGTACAACATGAGGTAAAGGACGACTTGTCTTTATGGACACGAGCCTATCAAAATACAAGTCCTGATAGCAAGGGGAACATAACAAACCAGAGTCCTGTTTGTAGTCGTGACCTACATGTAAGTTGCACCGAGCTCCTTTTCCAAAACACAATAACACTATCTCATTATGACACAAAGGTTAAGTTTTATTTGGCAGGTGTTGCTTTTAAAAAACGAAGGCCAGCCACACAGATACAAGGAAACAAGATTATATTGAACTGGAAAATCATCAGTAATATGAACATTCACATCATACGGAGCAGACCGAGGGAAGTTGACCCTGACCTCTGACTGTGAAGACAAGCCCGCAAATGTTTTTAGAATAACCATGCAGGTTTTACATGAATTTACTGCACGCTGGATACTTATAAACATTTAACTGCTATTCAAAACTTGGTATTTTTTTGGATTTATCCTGTTGCTTTGACCGTTGTAACTCACTTTAAAAAAACATTCCTCTCAACTTGCTGAGTCTATAAATGTCTGCTTGAAAACATTTCAACCCTTTAAATGACAGTTGATATAAGGGTATAAGGGTCTATAATCTATATCTGTAGGATCAGACCATGTGATGTTTTCAAAGCAGCGTAACACACACACAAAAAAAAACAAGTCATCTAGTCCGCTGCTGCTCAGCTCAAACGTGTATATTTGAAAAACACTCTCCCAGTATTTGTTTGACATTGACAGATCATGTAAAACTGGAGACATGATAGTTTTAATTTCATGGTACAAAAATATTCAATTCTACTTTTATATGTTCATATTTGCAACCTATGTTTACTTTTTCAAAGTTCCAAAAGGGTTCATTGAGCATGTTTGTGGTCTTTAATGTGGTAAATAGTATATTGTTTCAATTCAGATTTGATAGTTTGTTTTTTTTTAGATTTTTGGGCCCCGATATGTTAACAAAGTAGATTAAATTGTAACTGAAGTTGTACTATTAAGAACAATACCAAATATGGGTGTGGTAAACATTTTTTTAAATGTAATAAATAAAGGCAAAATCAGAAGTATACAGAGACAGCCCAAATACACTGAGGACCATAATAGTTAATGAACTGCTGTAAACTGTTTTGCTGTAATTCCTGCCTGGTTGGTCCACTTTTGTTTTGTCTTTTCTTTTAGCACTTTATGCTATAAAAATGTTATATTTACTTACACCATATCAATATATATTTCTCATTTTAATTCCATACATTGCTTAATAGGAAAACTAAGAGAACAATTTTGAAGGTGGTGTCTTGGATTGCAAGAGTGATGTAACCAAATACTAGACTTTTCCCAATAATGACCGTATGATTAAAAATAGCAGTTTTGATTGGTGTCAATTGGATTTTTTTTTTTTTTTTTACAAGGATCCGAGTGTTAACATTTCACACAGTTTACAACAAACTTACTACAGGAAATGAAGTAAAAATGGATAAATCTCAAAGAACTGAGCAGTAACTGAGTCAAAATGATAAAGAAGCCGATTATTTATAGGACATAAGTGTCTCTAGAGAGGCATAAAAAATATTATGGTCTTTGTATTTAAGAGCAAAAGTTCAGTGGCAGATAAACGTATTTAATCTCTCACCGTTCATGTTGTCTGAAACGGATCCAGACACCGAGGCGGGGGAGTTGGTGGCACGAGACTGAGGCGCGGAGGAAACTGGGTCGTCCACGATGACCAGCATGTCGCTGCTGCTCTCATCGGCGTCAGCGTCTGGCGGCAACGAGCCGGCCTGGAGTTCACTGCTCAGGGAGATCTGTCCACGCACAGGGACACACACAGGATGGGGGTCAGCACCACAGGGAGCAAGGAAACTGGGCTGGTACCGCGAAAGAAGACCGAGGAGGGACGGAAGAAGAAAGGAAGGAGTAAGGAAGGAAGGAAGGAAGGAAGGAAGGAAGGAGTAAGAGAAGAAGGAACGGGAGATGGAGTTGATGGGATACAGAAAGTTACAAAAGAATTAGGGAATTGAGAGGCAGAAGAAGGGAAAGCAGGAGTGAGACAAAGAATCAACAAAAAATGAGAAAAGTGAAATGAAAGAATACAAAGGCAAAAGATGAAGAATGAGACATGTAGTGTGTAGATGTTGGACGATGTGATCCGATGCAGGGTTTCCACAAATCTTTTTAAAAGACCTGTATGAATGCCATTTAAGGCTTTCTGAGCCCCATGTTGTAGTTGCATTTAACCATATTAAATTCAAGTAATAACAGACAAAATGTATCACCTCTGGAAGCTGCTATTTTTAATGAGACAAGAAATTCTGTCTGAGCTGCACAGTTTGTATTAGTGGTTATTGGTTCCATGTAGGGCTGCACAATATTGAAAAAAACTGACTGCTATTTTTTTCCAACCCTGCGATATATGTTGCGATATGAAAAAATGCTCAGGAGGATATAATAGCTGTGTGGCATTGATGTAAATGGTTAAAAAAATTAGTTTTGTGTTTCCTCTTGTTGTGCCAACAGGTGCAAGACACTGTCAACACTGGACACGTGTTTTAATATCATCCTTCTTGTGGCCGAAATAATTCCAGATACTGACGTTGCTTTTCTTTTTGGCACCAAGTCTTTGTTTTCAGTGATTTTCTCTTGTTCGTTGCTCATTTTTCGATGTTGTTACCAGTGACTCACTCCATGTGCAGGGGCGTGGTCTGCTTCGGCAAACTGATTACGAACAATTGTGATTGGTGGATCACTGCGCACAGTGTGTGTCAGATACAGAGGTTGAAATCAGATGAGAACATGTCGAGTTCATTTGCTTCCTACGTCGCAGGACCTGCAATGTGACTATTGGCCACACGTAAATTGCGATGACGATGCTCAAACAATATATTGTGCAGCTCTAGTTCCATGTGTGTTTCATTTTATAGTTTTGTCTTATACGGATTTGAATTTACTGCCACTCACGTTATATCCTGCGTAACCCAATCCATTTTTTCTCCTCACCTCGCTGAAGGGACTGGGCATAGCCGAGTCCATATCAACGCTGATGAAGGAGTCATCTCCGTCTGCTGACAGGTTGGAGTTGTCGGCTGAGGGTGCGTGGGAGATGACCAGGTTCACCTCTTTCTTCCTCTTGTTCTCTGTCTCCTCATTCTTCTTCTGCAGATGAGAAAAGCAACAGTTGGTGGTTGGTTGGTTATCTGGCCTGTCCATCTGTCCAATGTCAAATTCAAGCACTTTTAAAGGTGATTTTCACATTTTTCCAGCACGGCACCTTACATATCTAATACCTATCTACAGGGAGACAAATACTCATGATTATTTTTTTTCACTTTCTATCACGCTGATATACATTGTATTATGGTATAAACATCTAAAAGTATGTTTCATAACAGCAAAAAGATTAGAAATTAAAGAAGAACACAAAGTTTTATCTAAAAAAAAGGGAAGCCACTTGGTGCTCTTCAGATACACTCACACCAAGATAAAGATTAAGATAAAAATGTACCTGGAGTCGGCCTGAAGGCACACGCTAATCGTCTTTTTTGATATAAAGTTTATTTTTCAGAATACATTACCTCTCTGTAAGTAGCTTTAGCTATAACTGCAAGCACTTTCAAGCACTTAAACTAAAATTCAAGCACTTCTCAGACCTTGAAAACACAACATTGAAATTCAAGCATTTTCAAGGATTTCAAGCACCCGTACGAACCCTGGACTGAAGACAGAGGCCAGACTGCCGTGAAACCCAGTACGGATACGATCCCCGGAGGACAACCTCTAATGATTTCAGTGAACCCCTGACCTTTTGTCTAACTTAACTTCAATCCATGACAAGGTATCTCAAACAACCGTTTTCCCTGGTGAACAAATCTTAATGTAATTTGTGACCTCAAGACCTTAAAACGCTTGCATTAACATCAGGTTGAAATCTCCACTTTTACGACAGAAACATCTCAAAAAGCAGACTGCAGTGATTTCTGCTGAAAAAACATTTCCATTTTGCACACTCCCTGTGGTCTTTCCTTTCGTGTAACCTTTGGAGTAAAGTATTTCATAATGTTATGGGTTTGCTATGGAAATTGCTGAGCACGTTTTGACTCCGAAACAGATGACTTTGCTTTTGACTTACTGACCTGGCAGGTTTTTTGTTGCTGCAATTTGGCCTGAACAGAATTTACATTTTCACTCACACAAGTAGCAAAGCTCTAAACCAGGAGTGTCAAACTCATTTAAGTTCAGGGGCCACATTCAGCCTAATATGACCTCAAACAGGCTGGACCACTAAAATAATAATGGTGTAAAAAGTAAAATTACCTTATAATAATGTTTACATCTACAAAGTTTCCTTAAAAATGTGAATAATATGAAGAACTGGAAATGTCTTAAGAAAAATAATTGCAATTTTAACTATATAAAGCCTCAGTCTATCATTGACACGTGTACATTATAACTTACAGATCACAGTGGATCTAAAAATACACAAAACATTTAGTAACAGGCAGAATATTGGTAAAATTACGCCTATTTCTCTTAAGACATTTCAGGCTGTTGGTGAAAGGATTGTTTCTAAACATAAACATTTTCATGTAATTTGACTTTTTTACACTAAAACAAAGAAAATATTTTGGAGTTGTCATTATTTATAGGTTATTATGGTAGTATTTTACTGGTTTTACACACTTTAGATCATATTTATCTGTATGAGGCCCCTAAACTAAAATGATTTTAACACACCTGATTGTTAATATCCTCAGTGTGATTTTTGCTTTTCTACAAATTCATCTCACGGACCAGACTGGACTCATTGGCAGGTCGATTTTGGCCCACGGGCCGTATGTTTGACATCTGTGCTCTAAAACATTCCATACTTTACAGCAGCCTCTGTGTTTCTTTTCTTCTCGTGTATAATCCACCATTCCCGTCTATCTCTCATCTCCTATGGCTTTATGTCCCTTTTACATTCCACATTTGTTCCTAGTGTTTAGGTGTTGACGTTGCACTGTACCTTCTCTGCGTATTTCTCCCTCTTCCTCTTGCGCTCTTTCACTTTGCTGCTTTCCTCCTGCAGCCTCTTCTCTTCCTGTCTCTGGCGCACTACAGGAGACGAGACATTTAGGTCCAAGTCGTCTAATTCTCACAGTGTGAAAGTGCAATTAAATTAAAACACTCACGTTTTTTCTCCAATTCATCGTCATCCAAAAGGAGGCTGACCACCTCCTTGGGTTTGAGGGTGTCTGGTTTGAAGTTGCCTCCAGAGATGACCACCCTTTGGATCTTTTAACACAGAAAGAATGAATGAATGTTATTTAGATCTTGCATACAGTTTTCTTTCTTTTCTTTTTTTTTTAATTCAGAAAGAAAGAAAGCTTCTAGTTCAGCAATCAACCACAACAGATGTGAGGTTCAGTATGCAGTGTCTGGGAGCAAATAGTCACATGTAACAGTACATAAATGACTAAATAAACAGAACACCAACGGATACAAAAGAGATTAAATCCAAAAATACTGTTTTCTGTAAAAAGCTGATATTTACAATCTAGCATCCATTCTGGTGTCTGCTGTTTTCATCAATTTCACCATCTGCCATTTGCCAATCTGCCTAAGCCACCAAAATCTGTATATAACCTCAGAATTTTCTCTTAAATAACAAAAAAACACAATAAAAAAAGAAATATTCAGGAACCTGTGTCAAAACTAGTAAACGTGGAGTTGACTTGAATGTGGCCTTGGTTTGAGGTTAGGGCTACATTTTTCTTTTTCACTGCAGTCGGAAATTGTTGTTGTTGATCGACATATTTGTGATTGTTTAGTGGTTGTGCTTTAAAAATCAGAAAACTCTCATTTCTAATTGAAGAACTTGGAAGAACCACAACAGTAATCAGTTTACAATTAGTGTATGTCAGTCAAAGCCGTTAGAAGAGTCATCAGATGTAATCAGTTGGATCAAGTCATTAAAGTAGTCACATTTCTTACATGACAACCTTTTTAATTTCAGCTGTAACCTTTCCAACAACTGTGCTCCTACCTTCCATTGTAGCTAATTTGATCATTTAACTGTTTACAGGGTTCCTACAGGTTTCTACAAGTTAAATTTACAACTTTTTAAGACCTTTTTAAAACTACTTAGAACAGAATATAATGCCCATTTCACAACCATACAAAGTCTGCTTTCTTGGGTGACATGCATGTGACTATCGGCTGCACATATCTTGGGCTGAATGTTCAGTGATCATTTCTACAAAATTAGCGATAATTGGTTCCTAATTTTAATATAAATTGTCAGGTTGCAACTGAGTAGACTTATATTGCTTTCTTTGCAGCTTGGACATTTCCAAGATACATTTAAACACAATACAGCAAACACATTTCTGACAATATTTTTTAAGACCTACCATATTGAATTTAATACCCATTTTTAGGTATTAAATGCAGATTTGTAAATTCAAGACTTTTTAAGATCCCGCGGAAACCCTGTGTTTAACTTGTTGTGAATCTGTATTTCATACCTCACTCTTCTCTTTGGCGCGCTGCAATATCCTCTCCTCGATGGTCCCCTGGCAGATGAGACGATAGACTGTGACCTGCTTGGTCTGACCCAGCCTGTGAGCTCTGTCCATGGCCTGCTGGTCCACCGTCGGGTTCCAGTCACTGTCATAGAAAATAACCTGAGGGCAAACATGAAGAGGCATTGCAGTACTGTTAATGTTTACCACAAAGTACAAACTAACACACATGAAATGTGAAGCATACAGCATACTCTGAGATTTCGGGTGCTAATTATAGTGATGCGTTATCCCTGGTGATCTGCCCTTTAACATGACAGATGTCCTGTGTTAACACTCACTTCAGAGTCATTGTCATGAAAGCTAATCTCCCTTCAACAGGGCTATAGGGACACAAAGGGAGATTATGCTGTGGGATGTTCATAAACACAAAGATCACATTTATATAAGCAGGTTAACCCCCTTTTTCAACATAAATATGACCATTCTATAGTCTACCACATCAACATATTACTAATGCCGGAGCAGATTTCAGCCAAGCTTTGAAGGATGTTTCAGCTTTAATAATGAATCAATGAGGTACTTTTCCCTGAGTGTATCCGTGACTCACAGTATCAGCAGCAGTCAGGTTAATGCCAAGCCCTCCGGCTCTTGTACTCAGCAGGAAAACAAAGATATCCGTCCTACAGAGGGTGGGGGTGGGTGTGGAGGGGAGGGGAGAGGGGAAGATGGAGAGAGAAACTCAAAAATCAAAAAGGTATCATTTACAACTGCAGTAACAGTACAAACATCCATACATGCTGGACCAGGGATTAAGTTACAACATACATTTTTAAGTCATTATTAAAAATAGTAACACAAACTGAAACCAACCAAGTCCAACAGAAAAAATAGGCCTGATCTAAATTTACACCTTAAATGAAAAAAAAAGAAAAAGACTTGAGGGAAATGAAAAATGCACTTGATACCAAATGTTCTGCACAATAAAGCTTTTTCAATAAACCTCAAACTTTTACCTACACACTCTTAAACAAGAACCAGAGTAACACTGGCGCCTCAGAGCTGTGCACTAATGTAAACCAGAGCATGTTGACTCACATGGAAGATTATCTGCAAATGTACAAAATCAAACTGTTCACTGACGCATACATTAAATTCAAAGGTAGATTTCCAATTCTAAACAGTGCTGGATTTCTTTGATGCAAACACAAAGTCCATTTTATTCCACCTTTTCTCACCTGCTCTGAAAATCTGCCACCATGTCTCTGCGTTCAGAAATCTTAGAAGATCCATCGAGGCGCATGTAGGTATGCTTTCGATACACCATGTACTCCTGAACGAGACAAAAAAAAAAAAAAAAAAAAAAAAAAACAATGACAAAAGCACATGATATTAGATTTGAGGTTTTGATTAGCTCTACAAATATTTGCATGTTTTCAAAAGCCAGGCCCAAACTTGAATATTTAATAATCCGTTGTCAAATTTCATCAGTTAGAAATAAAATGATGAATATGTAAACAAAAAGGCAGGTTCTATTTTTCAAGCTGCTTGACTGAGAACTGGATTCATCATGGAATTAATAATTATGCATTTTACATTCATGGCTTAGTGCTGAACCTTCCTGGATCACGTTCGCCACTGATTTTGAAACCAACAAACCGAGGAACTCTGAGGAGACTGGAAGTGATTTTAATAAGTTACTTTTAATATGTTTTGCTCCCCATAGTCTTGTTTGGGGAATACTCACTAGCAACTATACGGTAAATTTAATAACTTCTCAAATATGCAATGCTATTTAGGTTTTTCTCTAAGGAACAAAAAAGCCCTGTGGGTTTATGTACTATGTTCCAAGATTCAAAGATTCAATCCCTAAACGTGAATTCCTCTTGGCCTGCAACTTTCTGTCCAACATATCAATATCTTACATTTCTTATGCACATTTGCTGAGTTTGGAACCTCAATCCGAGTCCACAGAGACATTGAGAAATGCAGAAACTGATATTCTACCCCCTCCGAGTGTGCTAATCTGTCCTGTGTTTGTGTGTGCTCCTAAAGAAGTGATGAGATGACATGATGATCTCTCTTTAAACGCTGGCCGTAACCTCCGACCTCCTCCCTGAAACATGTCAGCGCCCCTGAACTGACTCGAGCAGTTCCAATTATCGCCGCAAATCACGACTTGCCTCACCCGATCATTACCGACGACGTCAACGATCTGACACTATGTTTTCTGTGACCCCCAAAACCCTCGTCATGACACCCCTGAGGTCTGGGTCCCAGCAGGGCCTGCCGTCCTCTCCGGGTCTGGCTCTCTTCCCAGCAGCCCCATCTGCTCTGAGTGAACACTACATTAGAGGCCATTAGCGTGCAGGGCTCGCCAAAATGCTTGTTGAATTGGGGTTGGATGTGTTGCCGGCAGGATGTTGCAGGTATTGCTGCGCCACAGAGTCTTACTCAGCTTTCTTAATTCATCATAAAAGTTTCAGGGGAAAACAAATGTCTGAGATGTGTGGATATCATTTGTTAAAACCTCTACAACCGCTCACTGATGCATTTTAAAGCTTGTTGATCCCTGACCGCTCCATATGGATTTTCTCTAAAGGTGCTGCCCTTCTGAAATCTGTACTTCAACAGCTTGCACTTCTCTCATGTATTATGTCGTAGCCAATGTTAATCATAAGTGACACTTGTTACATTTCTGCACTTTTTCATTGATTATCTACCAGGCTCAGTCGCAAGTGTTATAAATCAAGGCATAACTTCAGATAACTGGATACGGTGTTGATCTTTTCCACTGCCAGTCGCCTATTATGGCCATGATATATGATCAGCACGCTAAAGTTATGTATGGGAGAATTGAAGCAAGGAAGAACCAACATTTGTGTGATGAAATTTCCTGTTTCCTGTCTAATATTTCACTCTCTTCCCAATGAGCAATTCCACCTCTACTTTGAATGTTTAGTGTTGGCACTTAAATGTGCATGAAAAAAAAAACAGGCCTTTGTGGCAGCCCATTTGTTTCTAACTTCCCAAACAATAATGTGACCCTCGAGGCTCCGAGGTGCTGGTCACAGTGTGTACTAATTACATTTCCTAGTTTGATAACAGTGTGTAGTTACAGTTCCCAACAACATAACTGGGATTAATACAACTATAAGGAAAACATGTAATATTTGCAGCATAAATAAACACAAAACAGTGTAGATTGTTAGTGTTACAAGTTATTGGAGTGACTTGGAATCACACACAGATGCTATAACTGACTGCAGAGACATAATATATCATACACCATTTGAATTAATTAATAAAAAAAACAATCAAAACAAGACAATGCAATAATAAATGCACAAAAAGTGAGTGCTCTTGTGTAGGAATAGCAACATTTAAAACCGTGTTTAATAAATTTAACCCCAAGAATAAGACTACATAGAACCTGACATGGATCTTGATCAACTTTAAAAGAAAAGTTTCACATTTCCCACTAACTGTAATTACGTTCTACAACAAAATGCGGAGTGCAAACCTTGTCTAAATTAATTTAAAAACTCTACTGATGCTGCTGAGCTGAATTTTACAAAGCTACAGCCAACATCCATCCCTTTCAGGCTGGTTAGAAATGAAAAAGAAAAACTGACACGCAAATTTAGTCTATGATGTGTAATTCTTGATACAATCATTACTTGATTTTCTGGCTGTGGTACCAATAGCTCAGAGGAGGCATTCCCACCAACCCAGTAATGTAAGCCGCAGACGTGCACTCAAGTAAAGTGCCGTCTAAGCAGACACAGAGACCTCCAGTAGGAGTGCAGCGACTCCACTAGTGGCTGCTGCCAAAGAAAGCCAGCAGTGTTATTTTTCTTCAGGCCACCCGGATCTCGACGATCCATCACCCAACAACGTGATGTCACCAGAAGAGCCGGCAGCCGACCGGCGACGAAAACAATGACGCTAATGACAGAGATTAGCATCAGCCTTGCCTTCACTCCTTCTTTTAGTCAAATACCCATGTTCGGGAAATTAATTCCATCTGCAGGAGTTTCATCCTCCACCAACAGCAAAGGTACTACAGTCAAAGACAACTGAAGCCAGGTTGGGTAAATGTATGATTTCATTTAACCCATTAGTGGAGGAGATGCTGTCAGAGACGCCCATACTGCATGAGGTCACCTATGAACAAGCCCTTTTTTCATCACTGCTGTTTTACTATAGCTTTACACACACAAGGCATTCCCACTGCTTCCAGACACACAGGAAGTCAGTCCTTAACCACCTGGGCTGGGTCCATCTGCCATCAAAAGATCTGGCTGTGGAAACAACACTGCACCGTGTGAATGGGAAGGAATTCCCAATGACATCATGCCAGAGGCTTTTGGCTCCATAGTGATGTTTGCAACAAATATGGAAGCAACAATAGAGTATTTAACCAAGGCTGTCGACACACAATAACAGCTTGTTTTCCTGCTGTATGAAGACGGCGGTGTAAACTTTCTTGCTGCACTCTGAAACTATATTGAGTTTCTCATCATGTCTTATCTTTGTCTTTGATTATCTGCACAATTTCTTTCCTCTTCTAACTCCAAGTCCCTTGCCACTCCCATCTCCCCCATGTCCCTCCACCTCTCCTCTTTCCTCACTTCTTCTAGTCATTCCTCCCATCTGGCTGCATCCCCTGCAGATGAGACCTTGCTAATTAGCCCTGACCTGTTAATTAGCCATCTAATGAGTGCACTAACCAGGGAGAGGCAGGGTGATTAGACATACTGGAGCGCAATACCATCTCCACTGAAGGCAGGCCAGTTAAACAACTTGCATGGAACCACAGAGACATATGCAAATGACAGATTAAGGTGCACTTTTTCAGGAATATAATTAGACAGTTTTTGTAATATGTTTCGGTAGTTGGTGTTTTCATGTCTGTTACATTGCTGATAATGAGTCTGAATACACAGCAGGGTGCATTTCAATTGTAGCCAGTTTTAAACAGTTCTCAGTGGCTGGTGCACATGGGTCTGGTTAATACTGTAACTATACGGTCGGACTGCTGGCAAAAAAACAATGGTTCCGCCAATCAGATGCATTTTATTTTTATATAATAATGCGAACAGCACAAATCACATTGAACTCGTTCCGTTGAGTTCCAGTTTGATTAACATTCATGTGGTCCTAAATCAGATACAGGTCTGATTTGTTGCAATGTGACCCAAGTCTGAACTATCGTATAATAATTCATGTGACATCGCTCTGAATTGACAATTGTCAGATTGTGCACTGGCAAGACTCACATGGTGATTGCAAATATGGGCAACAGCTGTGTTATTATCTGTTCACAAATTTGCTGGCTTCTACTGCGCATCATCTTGTAAACGAAATCATTAAAACTTCAGCACCTTTCATGTTTACTTCCATATGATGGTAACATGCTGTACATGGTAGCTTTGTCATTGCTCTTTGGTGCATGTGACTCAGTTCAGGATGCTAAAAGTTCACAGTGATGTTAATCATATTAGTAAACTGACAAATATGCATTTATATTTGTTCATAATTTTCAAGACTTAGCACAGTCATTTGGCGTGAGTATGAATAGTGAGAGTATGATAATATGGTCATCATTTGTTCTGTTCATTTGAGCTATAGTAAGAGTTTAGAAACAACAAAAAGCCCATTGTGTGTGTGTGTGTGTGTTTATACCTCCAGTAGGTCTATCATGCGGGTCATTTGGGAGTAGATGAGGACTCTGTGTCCCTGGGCCTTTAGTCGACTCAGCAGGATATCTAAGGTATGGAGCTTTCCACTTTCGGTGATAAGGCTCTCTTTATCTAGAAGAAAAAAGTAGCAGAAAAGTGAAAACCTGAAGCTGAAGAGACTAAAGCTTCTATCGCATTCATTTTCTTCATTCATTCATTGTGCAAAATAATAATGAACCCCACCCTCATTATTACTTTTTATTTAATTAGCCCTGAAAAGCAGCCCTCTCATTTCAGGGGTTATGAACTTGCCCCCTAATCAATATAAGTCTTCGATGATGATGATGACAATCTGGAAAGGATAAAGATTCTGTCACCAGAGTGGATCAGCTCAGGGATCACTTGTCCTAAACCTGCCCTTAATCTGGTGACTGTTTACCCACAGCGTACACACCCTTATTGACTAAACAATAGACAAAAACAAGAGTGAGTAAGAGTGAGAATACAAGGCAGAGAAACTGGGAGAAAAAGCAATTTATGCTCGTCTCGCACAATGGCACAAAAGACGAACAAATAAGCCAGGCAGTTGGTCTGGGTCACGTTACTGCCAGTGTCATATCAAGTGTTGTTCAGGATTCAAAAGACTGACCACAGCGAGCAGCAAATGGGCAGCAATCTGACCAGGACTCTGCGGTTGAAGTGGTTCCCTCCTTGTCCAACTGATGAGGAATTAACGTCATCTGGCACAATGGCAAAATGAGAAAAAGGCAGGGTGCAGCCATCGACCAACTGACAGGCACACTATGGTGTTTGACCAAAGGGTCATGACCCCCGAGTGGGAGAACCTAAGGATAGGTCCAGGGTCAGGTGACAGGGTCAGGCCAGGGTTACAAGAGAGTCCCTAAGGGAGAGTCAGGCTTGGCCATCCCGCACTCGAGTTGGACACTTGTTCCCAAGCTCTTTTGTACAGTGAAAACCTAGGCATATAAATATTTCCAATTCTTATTTCCTTTCTTTGTCAATGCAAGCAACTGTATTAAAACTGTGTTCTGTGAATCTAAACCACAAAGTCTGAAAAATAAAATACACATACAGCAGTGTCCTGCTACACATTTGCAAGATAAGGGCATAAAATAATGCCTTTAAGAAACTCATAGATGCTAAAAAACACTCAATGATCTGAAAAGACCCGCTAAATCCTTCTTGAATTTTAACTGGTAACATTCAATGCTAATGTGTACTCAGGCTGAACCCTGGCCTGTGACCCTTTGGTTTAGCCCCCCAAAAGGTCAGGCCCTGTAGAGGTGTTAAAGAGGAACTAATAGAACAGATGACCAGAGGAAACACTCTGGGGAAGTATTGTAAAGCTCAGTATGGAGTGGTGTCAACCCAGAACATTCAGTCCCTGGGAAGCGCTGACAGGATAAGTTCAGGATTTGAATGCATACTAATGTGTTTACTTTTACCCTGAACAGCTGCTGTATGAAGAGAAAAGCACTTATACTTTCTGGTTGTTCTAAACATAAATTAAAATAAAGAACAACTTAACTAAAATGCAGAAATTCAGAAGAAGTTAGGGTAACGGAGAAAATCTAAGAGTGGACTTGGGAAGAAGGAAAGGGAGGACAAAGAAACACAGGAGGGCGATGATGTTTTCATGGACATATTGCACAACTATTCATAATATGGTCATAATCCACTTTTTATACAAATGTAAAGAACATATTCCAAAAGATTATTTCAACTTTGGACAAGAGTTTCAATTGGAGATTTTACAGCAGTTTTACAGCCTCTGGCCTGTTTCTACTCAGCTCTGCTTGGTGCACACAAAGCAAATAGACGACGAGATGAATGTCCAAAAAAAAGCCTAGATCACTGGTCAGAAGTACAGACACACCTATTCTTAAACATTAAAAGATGTGGATATATCAACAGGTTCTTGGATAGGCAGCAATAGTGAAATGAAAGAGGGAGACTTTGTTCACAAAGGGGAAAAAAATACTTAAGCTTGTTGCAAAGGAGCAAGATAGCACATTGCAGCTCCAGCCACTTTTTAGTATTTTACATGATAAACACCATATTTTCAAAGTACGTGGAGATGCATAGAAGTAGGAATATTCCTTTTCGTTAGCCAAGTAAACAACTTCATTTTCAAAATGAGGGTGAAAACCTGAATATTTGTGAATGAAACAGTGGCAATAAAAACACTAGTAGAAACAATAGACAATAAACTAAACCTGAAGTGCAGCCACCTTAAGTCTGGCTTTTTTTCTAAAGTATGCAGTAGTTATACATAACTGTCGTTCAAACTTGCCAAGAAACCGACATACCACAAGCCCTTAGCTTTGCAAACACTGTATTCAGCCATCAAAGGCCTATAATTGGCCATGGCGTCAAGAAAGTGGATGTATTGAAAAGGGAAAGGAAGAGCCAGTGAGACATGCAGAGGATTAGACATGGGCAGAGAAGAAAACAGTTCAGACAGAGGGGGACAGAGGGGAAAGAGAGGGGCTCTGTGGTGGCTCCGGCTTCAGTAAAGCAGCATTAGCGTGGTGGCGGCAGCGGTGATGTTGTGGTTTAGATCAGACGGGGCCTCCTCACCGCAGGTGCCAGTCTAACCAGGGCCGCTGTTCAGTCAAGGGCACCAACCAGCACTGCGGGCCAAACTGCCAGCTTCCCAGATGCAAACCAGCACTTGGCAAATTTGCAAATGCTCATATAAGGCAACATTGCTCAACCCCTGCTACCAATCTGTTTCTGTTTAGCAGATTACAGTTAAGCCTCTAGACTCCAATGTCATGTTTGAAGATGGGTTCAAGCCACTATCTGAAGACTTATGTTCCATGTTTTTTAAACTCCAGCAATTATTGATTGGTACAGAGTTAACTCACAAAATCCCAGAGTGAAGTAGTAGGATATTATTATGTTTTAAATCAAAGATATCTCAGTCAAGACAGTTTTTTTCTTCATGCAAAAGTTTAGGTAATGTTCTGATTACTCCCATAGATAACACACTTACAAGGAAATGATTAGTCCAAAGAGCAGTAATAAATACACAATGAAACAATCACAGAACACTGCAAAAATGGGGTGCCTAAAAACAAGACAAAAACACTAAATCTGAGGAAAAAGGTACTCAAAACAAGTGAAACATCTGTCCACACAGCAAGATAATTTCACCTGACAAGATTTTTTGAACTGAGATTATTAAATCTAGAAATAAGCATGTCTACAGATGTATGAACACTTAAAATAAGAAATTAACTCTTAAAACAAGATCAATTACCTAACACTTCTAAATTTAAGTATTTTTTTTTTATCTTGGTAAGAAACAAATAATTTGCAGTGAACAGAAATAACAAGATTGTCTTCGATAAATTCCCCATTTACCACTATCTAAACTCTAAAAACCCTAGTGATGTGGCTTACACAGCGAGGTGGCTGAGTTCAAACCGTTTACGGCTGCATACAGAAAATCCCTGATTCTAAATACCGCTGCCATACCCTATAAAGCGAAGCCAAGAAAATGAATAATTGCGATTTGGGAGAGCTTTGGAGGTCTGTCTCAATCCAACATAACACTTATGGCTTACATTATAAGCTGTGTGTGGCTGCAGTGAAATGCATAAATGTGAAGAAAATGAATGTAGTAACGTGAATTACGGAAGGCTTAAAGGGATTTAAATTCATGTCTATATACATCTCACTAGTGTGGCATTTAAATGAATTGGCCTTCAGGAGCCTGTTGTATTTTAGTCAAATTTAGTACACTGTAAAAGCAATGTTGGAAACAGTAATCCAAAAGGAGCCTCACATCACATGTGCAATAATCACATTGCAATCAAACACACACAGGGGTGTGCAATCAAATGTGGCAAATTAACTCAACCACAACCTGAAAATGAGCAAGAGCACAAAAGAAAACACACTGAAAAGGAGTGGAGCTAGATGCAAATAGAACAGCGATGTCAGCTGGAATCATAAATATGGATTATTTTGGGTACAAAAAAGATGATGCTGACAAAAAACTGATATTCTGTCAATCAATTTCCCTATAGAATCACCTTAGATGAGTCATCACAGCACTCATCTGCTTTTGTGTCTGATGTTGAAACCAATGGTACATTTAGCTTTAACACAGTGATGCACAGGCAAACCCTCAGAGTAAAAAGCCATTTTTCAGATTTTATGCTTCTGAGATGCACACCCCTACAAAATCCTTGTGGAATTCTTACCTAATAGAGATATTAAAGTCATCTGGGGAAAATTCCTGCATTGTTTGATATTGCAATGTATTGTTTGGTACTTTCCCACTGGTATTGAAGGTAGACAGACATGAAGGAGATCCTAAGGAGAAACATTTGCGTGTTCTTTGTGATCTTGGGTTTGCTGGTGATGAATTTTGTATAAACATGCATTTTGTACAGTGATTAGTGGAAAACATCCAGTGGAAGAGAAACAATTTGTCTTGGTTGTCTGCAGCTGATGGCTGTTTTTCTTTGAGTTGGCTTTTTAATGTGGAGACTTACATTTTGGCAAGATTTATAGAGGAAGCCTGGCAGGCAGCTGAGACAGAGAACACTGTAGCCAATATAATGAAACAATTCAGTTGCATAGATTCAATGATTTGCATAGATTCAATGATATGAAATGTAGTTGAAATTTGTGGAACTGTATATTAGGATTTCGTATGGGTTGGGGATGAGATGTGTAATGCTCTTCCAATAGCGGCCGCTGTATTTCACATACACGCAAACATATTTGGCAGTTTCAGGGAAAATGTGATTCAAAAAATGTTCAAAATGTAAAAAAGAAAGTTTCTCATCATGCTCTGTCAAGGATATGGACTGCAATAACACCCCACCCCAAAAACACAAGCAAATCCCATGTGGTGTCACACCATTCTGCCGTTGCTATGGATACACATATCAAGCTTCACCACCTGCCCTGCCCCCGTTTCATAGCACCCCCCCCTCCTCGCTGCCTAAATCCAATCCTGTCTAACAGTAGTACTCAACCAGCCAGCCCTCCCCGTCTCCTCCTGTCCTTACCTCCTGCTGGCAGATTAAGCTACACTCCCCTGTCTCTCCTCTCTCCCCCTCTCCACCACATCGACTGTACCCTCCAGCTCCCGCTGCATCTTTCCCTCCTCCACTACTACTAACTCGTCCTCCCCGATTGCATTTCCCCCCCTACACCCACCTTTTTTCCCTCCCCCTACTGTCTGTCCCCTGACAGTGTAATCCAATCCCTGTAGGGCCAGAGCCAGGGGCCTGACACGGTCCTGACCCAATTAGAGGCCTGCTGCCAGCTAATTAACCCCGGCCCAGCCCTGGTGCCTGGCGCCTGATACTCCCAAACCAAGTACAGCACTAATTTCATTAATACGCCACTGCAATCTTCTGTCCTGTCCTGTCCTGTACCCCTTCGCCTCAGATGCTGCTGCTAAATCCAAAAGTGGTGCCACCCTCAACGGAGAGGGAAGTGGGCCAGATGCGATCGAACAAGGGAGGAGATGGCAAGAAATGAGATGGCAGACTCGAAAAGAAAAAAAACAACAAAAAAAACAAAAAAAAATGAGGAGCTGATGAAAGAAGATGGATGGGTGGTTATGTGAGAAAGAGAGACAGATGGGGGGCCAGAGAACAGGTCGAATCAGCGATCGAACTGAGCGTCGGCCCCTCACTGTATAATGATACATTACACTGTGCAATCAATAAGTCAATGAGCAACACTTGTTCATCGCTACTGATGATGGAAATATTAGCCTGACACTACTTTACTGCTTCTGCATGTATTGACAAAATCAGACTTAAACTTAATTTCCTCACAGTTATAGGGCCAGGACAGCTAAGAGCCAGATGCCAGTGGGGGGTTTTAGGTGAAACTGAGAGTGAAATGTTTTACAGTAACATTTTTTCTGCTTGTTTGGGGTTGCTGAGGTTTTACAGATGAGACAAATGGGAAAGCTATTTCGCTAAATACCGCTGCGTGACAGTCTTTGAAAGATGGGGTCAGTAAATATCTTCTGCTTCTCCCCTTAAGTATTACACAAAGACGAGTATTTGTCCTCCAGGAATCGTTAGACATTGGAAGAGACAGACAGTCTGATGAGTGCTGCGAGGTTCGTGGGACAACCTCACCACACCACAGCAGTGAACTCTGTCATTAAGAGAGATGATGGACGCTCACCCTAGGCCAGCAATGACTTGACACACACCACAGATGAAAGCTAGTTGGCGAAGGGACAGAGTGAGCTACATATTACTTGGCCTCCATGCTCAAAGATCTCAGTATAAAAGGTATACTGTGGCTAATGTCTCCCCCTTCAGTCTACTTTGAGATTTGGAGTATCTTAGTATTAGTGAACACATTAATATCCACAAATTTGACAAGGAAGCCAAAACATCATGCCTTTACACACTTGGCTGGATAGTTTGTTTTTTCTTCTAAGCTGCCCCCCCCCCTCCGAAATAGTGCTGAATTGTGCAGACGGTGGTTGGTGCCAGTTTAATGCAGAGTGTGGAGGGGCAGAGGCAGACGGTGATGTGGTGAGGCTGGCCGTCTATGTTGTTTTGTGCCCGTCTATCAGGGGCCCGGGGGAAGCTTCCTGCCATTTTGCTGGAGAGCAGAGTTTCTTTGAAGGGACAGGAAGGCAGAACTGCATTTCCCACAGACCGATGTGGTCTGCTGGACTGGATCTGACTGGGCTCTCATAGTCTGATTGATACACATGCATGCATACAGTGATTAAAAAAGAAGCTACACTTTGACATAAATGCATAGACCTTTGTCCCTGGTCTTATTGTTTCTGTCTTACACGTTCTTTTGTGGGCAATGATGATTCTCACAATAAAGCTAGAAAAAGAGTCCGCTCTATAGTGAGAAGGCCGTCATTTTGTGGACCTTCCTTCTAATTAGAGTAAATAGCACAGGGGCCACACAGACTGCAATGACGGTTATTTCTGTGCCACTCTGGAATGTTCTGCAAATAATCCTACAGTGAACAGAAAAATGTTTCCTTTCAAAGTGATTTTTTAAAATGACGCAAATTGTCTTTCAGCATGAAATTGAAAATTTGGTGGCCTAACCATAGCAAGGTTCCGGAAAGCGAAGGAGAGGTGACCACAGAACTGTGTGGCAATTTAGCAAACAACATGACTGAAATTTCACTGTAATTATAGTCAAAATCTCTGCTGCTGTCGCGTCTTGGTTGTTCAGGCTGGATAACTACATGGGTGCAATTTCAGGCTGATATTTCCCTGCATGCTGCTTCCTTTCTATGTGATCACCACCAACACTAACGGGTAACAGCAAGGCACTGCTGTAAACAGATCAAAAGTGAAACTGTGGACAATTTAAGAGCCAACCATTCACAACAAGCACTTGGCAACAAATGATTAAAATGCATCCTCTAGTGTGCCTGAAAGTCCTGTAAAATGTAATAAGTTCTTTTAGACAGCACCTTTAACACAGGAAATGTAAAAGTGGAAATGTAACAACTGAAGGCACATAACCTTAGGACTAAACAAAAAGGAAAGAGTTAAGGTATAGGTAAAACAAGAAAATGCACAGAGGAAGACGGAAGTAGAAAATAACATAACAATACAAAACACAAATGAACACAAAAGGAATATGAAAGCAAGTCAAACAAGAATAAAAGCAATATCCAAAAGAGATTAGGAAGTAGTAAAACAAAATAAAGGGAAAGAGGCAAAAAAAGAATGAAAAGCTGACATGATAGAAAAACTTTAAAGGAGTTAGTGATTCTGTGAACTGCATCTCCTCATGAAGTTTCTAAAGCTGAGAGGCTTTATTGACAAGATATGTTTTATGTGCTCATCACTTTAATGTATTAATAAAAATATAATTGCAGTTGCAACAGAAAAAGGTAAGAGGATAAAATATAACTAGAATTGGAGACATCAAAGTTAGAGTTAAGGAATCCTTTAGGATGTGTACATTAGTGCGTGTTAGCTGGTGGTGTGGGATGGGGGGGTGCTTCCACTGGACCATCCCCCTTGTTAAAAAATAACAAATCAACTACTGACAACAAGAACATCAAAAACAAAAATAAAGAACACGGAGATATTTCTGCCTCAGTTGTTTTTTCCTCCTCTACAGCCTGATTCCTAATAAGTCCTCTGATTAGATTCCTCCATCGATACCAGTGGGTAGCCGTACTCACGCCATGGCGCTCAAAACAAACAGTTATTCAGCTCTGCCATTTGTTCTAAAGGTGTGGGGCTGGGAGAGCAGAGGAGAGGGAGGGTGGGAAACTTCAGCTGGGCTACTGTACATATCTGGGCCTTGATGTGGCAACAATGTGTTCAGCAGAGGACGGGTGCCGGAGTGTTGGGTCACTTCCTTCCTACTGAGGCTGAGAAAGAAGTGGGAGACCAGACGGACTGAGAGGCTGAAGCTGGACACTGATTTCAGATCAGCGTGCGGTCCTGTTTTTCGGTGGGCGAGACGGGGGAGAAGCTTGTCCTCAGTCTGTGTGTGAGCAGAGGTAAAACTGCAGAGCGTGGGAGAGTGTGTCGGGAGAGGTGAGAGACACCTTGGGCCCATGTGAGAGCTGTGCACAGGTCCCTGAATGGACTCGATGCTCCACACACACACACACACACACACACACACACACACACACAAATGTACACACAGACCAGCCATCTATTAGTGTTACCTAACTAAGAGCTTGAACAATGACCAGCAGCTAAACTTCCTCGCTTTGTCTGCTCCCGTATAACTTCACAAGAGCTTTCAGACTGTTCTCACACAGACACACAAATACTTGTTTTGTTTCTCACTTTTACACACAAACACACTCATAAGCACATGCATACACAGATGGGTAGAAATGAAAGAAATTAAGTATTTCAATATTGCATTCTGTAGCAAAAATGGTATGGGATTGGAAGGATTCTGTGATATGTTTGGGAGTGTCATTGTTCTTGTAAGAGTGGGGATCAACTCAGTGTTACTAAAAAGTAAAGAAATAATGTCAGTAAATGCAAATAAATTAAAGAATTCTACCATTTTCACATCTATCACTGAAAACTTTCATTGTAATACTCTGAAAAACTACAAATCTACCACTAAAACGTGACAAAAGCTAGTGACAATTTCTCAAAACAACATAAAATTACTTTTTCAATTGCAAAGCTCCACTGAAATCAAAACCCAAACTGAACTGCAAAATAAAAATCAAACCTAATGAGAATTAAATGCTATAATCCTGCTTCATATGCATAATAATGTATTGGGAGACTTAAGCAAAGAGAATGAAATAACAAATATGTACACAAATAAAATCCACTCAGAAGCCCGTACAAAACCAAAACAGAGAAGTCATCATAATCTACAGTTGAGACAGTTAATCAGAAGCACTGAGGCTGAGGAGGTCATTGACAAGGGAAGTGATGTCTGTAAAACCAATGACCTCTCTCACCCTGGACATCCATCAGTCATCGAAACCCTGGCAGTGAATCAGCTCCAGCTCTGCTCCCGCTGACCCTCAACTGATAAAGTGCGCTTGTACGCCCACCTACGCACACAATGTACTCACACCTGAATGGAGATTGTGTGTGTGTGTTTACGTGACTTGAATGACTGCAGCAGCACAGTCAGATTGTGAGGTCAGCTGTTTAACAGAAAAACAAACCAAAAGAGAGGAAGGTGATGTGCCAGGCTGTGCCCTCCTGCCCCTTTGCCGGATTCTCCCATGGGTTTTTTAACTCAACTTCGAATTGTAATTAATTACCCCAGTGATGAGACTTAAACATAAATGGCAAGCAAACTATCAAATTGAATCAAGAAAGTTATGGTTCAATCATTTTTAAGTGTACTTAAACAGTTATTGTTAAAATCACTTGTATTCCTACATGGACTAGATCTGTGTGGTATATAGAATTCACCTGTAGCATCTTGCTCTATGTCACAAACATGAGGTACATACACGCAAAGATAGTTCCAGTGAAAAGACACTATTATAGATAGACATTATTAATATACCATCAATGATCCAAAGCTAGAGTACTTTCGTGTCTGTTTATGGGGAGTCTGTCTGATCTAAATATGTTTGATTGGTTCGATTTTAATGTATTTTGCTGATACACTTAAAGTCATGATGTCTGCAAAGTGTCTCCCAGTGCATATTTGTGTCAATATGTCAAGTATCTTGCATTGCTTTGGTTTATAATAATAAAATAGATTGTATGTATTGCAATTAAGTAAAACATTAAAGAGATTGTTTGTCCTTGTCTCCAAGCTCTATTTGGAACACATTTCATTAGATATATAAGCAATATTAGCATCAATATTAGCACAACAGCACAACATGCCCCTTTTTTTGCAAAAAGACTACTTGATAGCCAGCAGGATGTTGGTAAAATACATGTAGTCCTTACCAGGTATCCGAATGAAGGACCATCCATGGCGAGGGTAGAGGCCCATTATACCCCCAGGGCATTGTGGGTGGAAGGAATTGGCCCTCGCAGACCAATCAGAGGCAAGTTCAGGAGAGCCGTAGAGGAAGCATTGCTTGAAGACCGTTCCACCTCCGCTTCGTGTCACCCGCCACTCGTACTCGGCGCTGCGATCGTCACAATATCGCTCCATGGGAACTGCTGTCACCTAGGAAACCAAAAAAGATGCAGAGGGTTTTCTACTTTTGAAACAACATGATACTGTGTGATTTTGTGTTACAATTGTGGACTATTAGTATCCTTAAAGATTTCTGTTATGTTCAGCATGAAGGTTTTTGACTGCAAGTCAAAAACTGTAAAATTTCACAGTCCCCACAGAGACCTATGTATACTTTCTGTTGAGGGAAACCTCTGAAAAAACGCTTGTTTCACTGAATCAGCAGCTTCTGTATGTTTGTGTATGTATAGGAGGAGGGCAACTGGTGGACAACCACAGCAAGAAGCCCTTTTTTAGAAGCTCTGTTTGTTTTAAATGCAGCTGGAAGCCACTGTGGTCACCCCCACTTCCCAGCCACACACACAGACAAACGCACATTTCATAGATAAGACCTGGTCATTGTTGCAGGTCTACAAAAGCTGTGTGCACCAAGTTTCCCCTCTTCCCTTTCCATGACCACCCAGAGACTTGTCTGTCTCATAAGGGCTATCAAGCACACACGCGCCCACACACACACAGACACACGCGCCCACACACACACACACACACACACACACACACACACAGTTCAACTGTCCACACAAAAGAGTGCAACAGACCAGTCCTTTCTAGGGCCATTTACTGCTCACAAAAACACACACATACCCTGGGCGTGGCGGTGAGAAGAAACTTGGGTGGCAGTGTGGGCTGGCAGGACCGCAGTGTGGAAGTGGCAGAGTTTCGGTTGTGGATCGTCACATCTGTGTGTCCCATGATGCCTGGTCTGACAGCTGTGAAAACTAGCTCCTGTAATGCACGTGAACACACAAATTATTATACTATTAGGAATTATAGGTGAAATCAATCGAACTTATCTTGTTCTCACACTGATTTGTGACAAAGACTGAGACTATTATGTTTACTCACTTGAAAACAAACAGCAATTACAATAAGAATGAAACAATGCAGAAGTACATAGATGCCCACTGAGGTTATTGAGTGCAGCTATCATGGTTTCAAAACTGTTCCAGTGGTGTGTTTTATTGGCTTCAAGCCTGAAATGTTATATAAACATTGGCCAAATACTTAAAATATTATATAAAACGTACTATTATTACAGCTTATATGATTGGAACAGTGTATATCACAGGATAAACTGTGATCACATAATCTTTTCAGCACAGAATTTTCAGCCAAGACATTCTGTGGATTAAATGTGTACATTTTTAGCAAAGGTTATTGGAAAATATAACCTTTTATGGAGACAACCATGAATATTTTAAACATAATATAGTGGTACGTGTTAAAGAATACTGCATGTGAGGGCTATGTGAATGCTGATGAGTGGCAGGGCATAAGTGGTAGATACACAGTGCCATCTAATGGCAGAACTAAATAAATAAATAACAAAAGCTCAGTGGCCAAACAAGTGATTTGTCAACGTCCATGAAACTGATTGGCCATAATATATTACATGAGTGCAGATACTTGTTTTTACACCCTATGTGTGTTCAAAGGTACTGCTAACATTTTTACAAAGTGAAATTATGACTGGAATGATATTGGAGCTCTCTGAGTGAAAAATCTATTGTCCAAATTGATGATATGTGGCTCAACTGGATGAGATTCTTATTCCATCAATAGACACTTTGAAAAAGTAGAATTAAAGCAATGTCAAACAGTACTAATTAACTCAGAATTATAAACTTAGTCACATATCACAACACGTGATGTTTCAAAAGAGCAAAGTCAAAGGGAGGGCACACTGCCATAGGTTAATCTGAGGAACTGGTGAGGAGGTATTTAGAAAACAACACTGACCACACTGTCAGTCCACAGCCAGAATGAGCCTTGCAGAGAGTACGAGCACAGTGTGCCAACTACACGCAGCTTCAAAAGAAAAATGAGGAGTTGAAAGTACTTGGCTACAACAGAGGGAGTGAGTAATTTCTAGAAGCTCAAGTGGGAGTCTGGGGTTAGCATGGTCATGCAGTACACACATTAACTCTCCAGGTGTCTTTAAGTTTCACTTCAAGTTCTTTTCCCGTGAATATTTCAACTTTTTCTTATAATTCTCTGCTTTTTCATTCCATAAGCCGCTCTGGGGGGGAACCCAACACGCTGGGCAGCTGCCTGGCTGTGATGAGGCCAGGGGAGGAAGGGGAGGATGGAATTACCCCGACAGCATTTTTCCACCCAACAAGTTAAGTTCGAATTGGGGGAAATGTGATATGCATCTGCCATTGAGTGGATGAACAATCTGACGTGGTTTTATCTTTTTCAGCTATGCAAATGGATTACAATCACTTAATAAGGACTGAGAAGAGAAGCAGGATTTTTGTAATATTTAATTTGGCCACTATGTTTTCAACTGTCTATGTGCTGTCTCATATCCCTAAATCAAAGGGTCGAGTACATATGAAGGCATTTGAGTTACTGAGATTACTCTAATCCTCCTAAAGATGTAATTTACATATGGATAAGTTACCAACTGAACCATAAACAGCAAAAGGATTTCCACACTGATATGATAAGGGTCACTATGGAGGTCAGTTCCCGTTTTTGTAAGGAAATGGTATTTTACTTTTATATCCCTGAAGCTTTCCAAAGCTTTCTTATACATGAGTGACAGTAGAGATGGAGATAAATGTTGGACTGCACAGTCCCTGGAGAGAGATTGAGGGAGGAAAGACAAGGGACAAAAGTGTTGCTGGGTCACAGGGCGATAAAGGGATTAGGTTCCATACTGTATCCCAGAGGAGACAGAGGAAGCCTGGGGCAGAGAGCATTCTGTGTGGCCAAACACTGACTGATGCTCAAGGGAAAATTTCCGAAGAGTCAGCAGCACATGCCTCGTTGCTGCTGTTTGACCTATCTTTCACACAGCCACATGTGCTGCAGATGGTGATGCAGAAGTATCTTTTACATTGATTTATGGCTGTGTTTCTCACCTGGAAAACTGGGCTGGTGCGTGTGTTTGGAAAGGCGGTAGGTCTGTTTAGCCACAGAATCAGGTCCCTGTGAGATAGACACTTATTCCTGCTCCTCCCTCCATCTTGGACTTCCCCCTGCTCTGCTGCTTCGAGGACAAACAGGCGCTGATAGTTGAGCCGATATGCAGCTTTCAGGGACAGAAAAAGTGCTAACCACCTGTGAAAAACAGGAGAAAAAAGCAATTGTAAAAATGCAGTGAAATTACTTCTACAAAAAAAAAAAAAAAAAGGAGGACAAAGTTCAGAGACTTATCCAGAGATGTGGCTGTTGGGCATTAAAGTGTTCACCTCAAAGTGTGACTTCACTACACATTGCCCAACTTTATCTCCTAACTTTCAGACACCCACAGATCTAAAGATGAAACCTCAAGCCCACCTGGTTAAGGTGCCTTGCAGCATGAGATTGGACATCTCAGCAGGTGACACATCAATGAAGCGCAGGAAGGAGAAACAGCTTCCTTTATCATCACCTGGAGAAGCAAACAGAATGAAAAATGTGAGAACAGCAGGACTAAATACAAGGTAGAAAAAAAAAAAAAACATTAGCAAAAAAAAAAAAACAGGTAGGAAACTGAGGTGAATCTGAAGTTTTAAAATCTGATATCTTGGTTCTATGGTGAACTTTGTGTATATAGGGGATTAAAAAATTGATATGTGCTCACCTTTTCTGTGAAAAAGAGACTGCTGGATGTGATTTGGAGAAAAAGGAGACAGTAGCACTTGAAGTAATCTGAGGAGGATGCAGAGAGAGACACCACGGAATGTGAAGGCAAGAAAGAAAAAGTTTTGAAAATGGGGATGGAAATCTCAAACCATAGTCCAACCCACACACTGTATGTGAACAGTTCAGTCCCAAATGAGTAGACATCCAGAAACACTTCATAAAAAAAAAACATCTATCCTTTTATACAGTCATTAAGAATGTAGTCTAATCAAAATAAACAGATTTTTTTTATTGGAAATGGGGTGTATTTATCCAAATGAATAGGTGTCTGATAAGAGGGTATCTCTGTGATACAACTTACTTGTTTTTGGCCTGGTTGTGTGCTTGTAGGAGGCCGTGACGGAAGATGAACTTGGACATGACGTAGGGCTTGAGGGACATGTGGAAAGGAGAACGTGTCTCCTGGCGCTCAAACAAGTCAGGGTGGTTACACACCTACACATGACCGAACAGAAAGTCGAGTTAGTGGAACATGCAAAGGAACAAGCTTTAGTGACACTCTGAAATACGTACTTTCCGATATTTAACACTGAAATATTCAAATCAAGTATTAATAATTGAAATGCTGATAACTACATTGAAAATGCTCCTAAAAAAAAAAAACAAACAAAAAAACATTCCTACCTTCCTGAACTGCATGACCAGGTTCATGAGTGAGGAGGTGGTACTGTGAGCCTGCTGGGCTGTTCCCATCGACGACTGCAGCAGATCCTCAATAGAGATCTTGTTCCTCAGAGCTTTGTAGAGCAGCCTCTGCCGGGATGTTAGCTGGCAGTAGGTCAGGATCTCAATCTGCAGACAGACAGCAAACCGAGGGTTTATAAAAAGCCAAATCAAACTCAAAACCCTGGTCTGTACGGGTCAAATAGAGCAAGCAACTGAAATTGTCAACACTAAAAGACAATGTTGCTGTCACTTTGTTTCCCTTGTTGACATATAACCCTGTATGTACTGTTAGAATACAGATATCCTTCTATGATCCATCATCTGCAAATGATTCAGCAATGAAAAAGTGTGTTTTCGCTGGCCAATGAGTCAGCATTTTACATTTGTGATGTAATATGGGGATAAAATTGAATTAAAAACACTGATAAATAAACCGCTTCACTTTTGATTCAACATGACTTTCGTATTTGTCTTAACAGCACTCAGAGTTTTCACATGGATTCAACCAAAATAAGCACGAATCAATCATTGCTTCGTGACCCACATCAAAATCACTGGTTTTATCAACTGTCATGTTTTTGACTCCAGTGAGACTCGACAACAACAAACCATAAAAACCGACATGAACCGTGACTGAACTTCAGTTACAATTGGCTCTGGTATGCTGACAAAACAAGAGAAACCAACAACAGTGAAGAAGAAAAGGAAGTGGGCTGGCAGGCCTGTATGTGGGTGAGAAAGGAAAGTGAAAAAGACAGATGTGGGGGAGTGGTGAACTCTGCCATTCCTCTAACTTTGTGTATCGAGACTCCCACAGCGTATGAATGAGTATGTGTGCGGCGTGTGTGACAGCAAGAGACTTTGAGTCCAACATCTGTCAAGTGGATCTGCCAGCACAAGCATCACTCACAGGCCTGTTACGACACCTTCTGTGTCAGTAGGACTGTACGGGGAGACAGATGGAGGCAGGGTGCAGGTTTAAGCAGCGGAGGATAGATTTATGGTAACATGGCACTGATGTACGCAAGTATGCCTACTGGATTTTTTTATATAGAGAAACATTTGGAATTCAAAACATTTTATCTGGAAACTGAAGGTGAAATGTGCATTATAAATACGGTAAATCCGTCTACCTTGTCAGAGAGCTCGTTTTCCACATCCTTTTTAATCCTGCGCAGCATGAAGGGCTTTAGGATCATGTGCAGTCTGGAAAGTTGGTCTAAAACACAAACATAGAAATATAGTATTTAGGTACAGAACATATGATATGCAGCTGAGATTAGACATTAAGGATCAGAAACAGATTTTTCTAAAGCAGTGTTTTTACCATTATTAAAAATTCTGACCACATTACGTTTGTTTTAGAAAATATCTTCATATACATGAGGAATAAAAACAACTAGAGGCAAATCACTATTTATGGTGGACATACGAATGGGTAATATTGGGCACAGCAGATCCAGAGACTGTTAAGAACTTACAAAGTTCATTCAAAAGTGGTTATTTCTGCTTTTTAAGTGTATTTTTAGATTTTATTACAATACCAGTGCACACATTTATGCTGACCATGAATGAATACACTTCAAAAAGCTCCAAACTATCAATTTATTATCACAAAGGGTAAACAAATGTTAAAAAAAAAATTCTATATATCCTTTTCATCTGTCAGTGTTGTTGTCTCAGGTACATGCTCATTACACAAAGTAACAATGGACGTGTGCAAATTGGAGTGTGATGTCATTGTTTCCTAAATTTTGTTTTCCCTGTGCATACAAAACCTCATAAACAAACAAGTAAAACATTTTAGCAATCTAAAATGCTATTTACATGTGAAAAAAGGGTTAAAAAGAGGAAAATGTTCATTTTCAAAAATATGTGTATTAGTCTGAGCAGGATAATAGCATCTGCCAACATCACACTGCGTGTTCTCGGCTGGAGAAGTAGAAATAACTTCCGCTCAGGTTTAAGTGTTCAACGGGCATTTGAGAGCAACCTTTGTTACTCACTCTCATCGATGGCAGACTTATTTTCAGCGTGGCTCTCGATGTCCTTGGAGAACCACTCGTTAAACTCTTCATGGGAATCAAACAACGTAGGCATGATGAAGTGGAGCAGGGCCCACAGCTGAGAGGCAGGAATAACATACCGTTGTCAACAGTTCTGACTAACACAAAATAACTCACATGAGTCGTACCACACAAATACAGATAAACACTGGTAACACACACACACACACACACACACACACACACACACACACACACACACACAATCACCTCAGCCATTGTGTTCTGAATGGGAGTCCCAGTGAGTAACAGCCTGTTTCGACACTGGAACTGCAGGAGGATTTTCCACCGAACACTGAAAACACACAAAGAAGAGGTGAAGTGTGTACGTAGGGTACCAACTACATGACTTTAACATGTATACTGTATATAATTACTTATCCTAATTACACTAGTTAATCAAACTGTCAGTACAGTGTGTATCCGTGTTTATGTTTCCCATTTCAAGACTGAAGCACATTTTCAGACCGTGGAAAGATTTGGAGCATATGTTTCATCTGACTTTTACACAACCTGTATTTGGACATATGACAGGACAAGGCAGGTGTAAATAATTAAATGAATGATTTCATTTTTAAAGGCTTCAGTTTCAGTTACAGGGAAAGGAAAAGGCAATTATCAATTTAGAGGGTGACGAAAACTTTAGAAAACTGTCAGTTTAGTAGATTCCATTAAGAGTGAATGGGTTTGAAATATGCAATAACATTCTCATGGCACTGCAAAATCCATCAACAGTGCAGTTTGTCTTTGACATGTTTTCAGATGCTTTTCACAGAAACTCTGCCATATATACATTGGGACTGCATGTTGAAAGTTCAGCTATGTTACTGCTGTACCTGGTGCTGCTTTTCAGTGCCTGGGCTTCATCCAGAACCATATATTGCCACTTCACCCTCTGGAAGTACTTGACGTCCTGGACTACTAGCTGGTAACTGGTGATCACCACATGGAATGGTGCATTTTGTGTGTAAAGGGTTTTCTAAACAAATAGACAAAAAAAGAAAATTAGTCACAGCAGAAGAACATAGGATAATCCCAACATGCAATGCCTTGTTTTAACAGAACTGCATTTTATCATTTCGTCTCTTACTTACCTGACTCCAGAACTTCCGAATCACCTTGCGATCATGAGGATTACCCCAGTATGGCAGCACCTGATGAACAAGACAATAAAAGGCTGTGAGCCAAAATAATCATGTCCATGGTTCAAACTGAACTATTCACAACCACTGATATTCACAATAAACAAGTTAACAAAAAGAGTGATGCTAGAATGGAAATACTTAGGCAAAACATCATGTTTGAAATGTTACTCACTTCATGAATTGTTGATGTAGAATGTGAAAAGATTTACACATCATTACATCACTCACCACTCACTGATATTCCATTGTTTTCGGTCAGTCTTGTTTTAAGTGTTCAGGAAGCTTATCTTCAAATTGTGTAATAGGGTCTTTTCACACCTCATTAGCAAAATACACTGGAAATGATTTATTTTAAAACTAACTGAGAAAATGGGCATAGTCGAGTGTTGAGAACCACAGAGTTCTACATATCGATGTGTATGTGTACACAAGTGTAGCCCACACACTGATGTGTTTGATAAATCGTTGTTAGCTTATAAGACGGCTGGTTAAGACGCAATTTTAAGTGCAGCTGCTCAACAGAACACTGCAGTTGTGAGTTAACGGGTACATGCTACAATACTGCCCTCTAATGAACAGCTGTAGATACTGTATGTTTGCATCTCTGCGTACTGTATCACAGACATCAATAACATTTCTCACAGAAGCGACACAGCTTTGCAAGCAGCCTAAAAAGAAGAAAAACATAAGAGGATGCCAAATTTTCTGCAGACATATTTCCACAGATGTTTCCGTTGGCATGCTCTCTCAGCGGGGTCACAGATTCTCACCTTGAATTTGGGGACAAAGCGGGTGAACTCCTGATGCCAGTTGTTGAGTGTGGAAGCAGGAGAGATGATTAGGAATGGACCCCAGATGTTGTCTCTCTGCGGGAACAGAAAAGAGAATACACTGTCAGTTGCCACAACAGGTGTTCTTTCTACAGACAGATGTTTGAGCACCCGATAACAGGAAGCATGATGTGCACATTCCTGCCGACGACAAGCCAAAACTGAAATGCTCACATTTCCACTGAATTCCATTTCATCTCCCTTGGAAATTGTGACATCAAAACATCTACCTCATCAGGTGTTCATGGCAATAAAAGTTGTAAACTCATTCAGTGAAATATTCCAACAGCTGCAAATACCACAGCCAGAACCTAGGGACTCTTTAAAGCATGCAGGTGCACAGATATATGGATTTTTACATGTTTTTATGAGTCACTAACAATAGAGACAATTGAATGTTCCACAAACTCTTGCAAGTGTGAGAAAAATGAACTGTTGCTTTATCTCACCTCTGCTAAATGTGCCAGCAGGGCAATACTCTGAACCGTCTTCCCCAGTCCCATTTCATCAGCCAGGATTCCATTGATTCCCTGTGAAAAAAAGCACAAAGCATGTTAACATAATAATATGTAATCAAGTAAACATGACAGACAAAACAACCAACGTAGCTGTGAAATCTTAAAAGCTTCAGAATGTGTCCATTTTCTGAAGCCCAGTTTATACCTACTTGTGGACCCAAAAAATTCCTTACAGTTTATTGGATTTTTGAGTGCAAAGATCAACATTATCCAAGTAAAATGCTACAGTAGGCTGGCAGATCTACAAACTGGTTTGCCAAAGCTGGCAAGTGGTGAAAAATAATTAAACATGTATTTTTTTCTGGGGATGGTGATAGAACTAGATGGGGGAATAAGCTATATTGCTTTTTTCTCATTCCTGTTACAAGATGCATCTACAGAATAAATGTAAATTTACTTTGGGCTTTGTTATTATCAGTTAACTTGCACAAGGTGCAATGGGTTTCCAATCTTTTATTTTCAGCAGGCTCCACTATTATGCAATGGTCTCAAGTCAGATCATGTCACTCTAGTACTGACCATATGAGATGAACAAACCATTAAGAGAAACAATTTTAGCTTTGTTACTGCACAATCAATGTAATTTTCCCCCAAAACACATTAAAACCAAGACTTGACATTAATGCAACAGTAACATTAACTTCATAATTCAATCAACTTTAACACTAATCAAAGGAGTATTTAATATATTTTGAGATTTTTGGATGTTAAGCTTTTTTGGGTATGTAAAGGACCCACAGAAACTGTAATTAAACTCTTCAAGCAACTACAGCTCTGGTTGGTGAGACACAAATGTACCTGTTCATAGAGGTTGGCCAGCCAGTTCATGCCCTTGAGTTGGTAACCCTTCAGTTTGCCGTTGAAGATTGTGGGCTGAGGGATGTCTTCACCTGCCTGGATTGATGGGTTGGACAGGCTATAACTCTCTCCGAACCCAGAGGTGGGAGCTAAGGACAGCCCGCCAGCTGCATGCAAAGATGCACTACGACTGTCCTTGGCTTCCTCATCAAACATTCGCGTCTAAAGTGAGAGGGACTGTGGTTAGCACAGAGGTCACTTACAATGAAAAAACACTTTGTGTGTGCGTGCATCAGCTTACTCTATCTTGGTGAATCTGGTATGCCTCTTTAGCATTCCTGAGGGCCTGGGACTTGTAGTATTCACTATCTGAAATTGCAGACAGTCGATCAGAGCACACAAACACAAAACTTGCATATACAAAAGCAATACAATAGCGTTTTTCCTAATTATTAGTGCACAATAAAATTTGAGGTGTCATAATCAAAAAACCCTCAACTGGTAGAAGCAGTAGATCATTGATCACCTTCATATTTTGAATAATAATAAAATTAGTAACAATGCTATTAAGAAAACAGAGATCCAGAGGCACTGAACTGTGACACTGACGGTACAGTTTCTTAACAGTCATAAAGACATACAAATTAAATGTAAGAACAGAAAAATATTAACAATGACTCTTAAACTTCAGTGAGCTGTTCATACCATAATCCTCTTGTCCCATGTTGACCATGACACCTCCTCCAATATCAATTTGCCTCTGTGCACCAGTGTCCTCAAGCTTTCTAAGAATTTCCTCCTGTGCTGCATCTCCACCTGGGCCCCCCACGCTGGCTTTACCACTCATGAAGTGAGCGTATAGCTCTGTCTGGGTGATGAGGAAATTCAGTTTACGCTGCTGGCGCTTAGCCTGTGAGAGACAGTGGAATATTACATCATCACTCAAGTTGATCAAGACAAAAAATATATCCCATATTACTGGAAGGAATCATTTGTGATTTATTTTCAAAAGTTATGAAAATGTAAATTGGAAAAGTTTGATCAAGTCAGCTGAAGTATTACCTCTCTCATTTCCTCGTCAAGTTTACGTTGCTCCAGGGCCTCCTTCTCTGCTCTCTTCCTGTGCTCTTTTTCCACTTTGTCATATTTTTTCCAATAAAGCATCATCTCCTTTGTGAGTCGTCGTGCCCGGGGTAGTGTCTCCTTACAGTTCTTCTGGGCCTGAATAGCAGCACGCCGAACCTCTCGCATGCACTGATGAGCCAGCTAAGCAAAGGACAAAAAAACAATGTCATAAAGACATACAACCATGGAATGTACAGATATATAGCTGTGTTAATTATTATTTGACAGTGTTTTAGGATAAAGCTTTTAAAAGCTTAAATAATGACAAAAGATGGTAAATATATCTGACTTGCCTTTTTAGCATTTGTCAACACCAGATTTTTAGCAGAGGTTTTCTGCTTAAAAGTCTGCAAAACAGAAACAAAAATCATCCAATCTGAGCATTCCATAAAAGCATGTTGCCATTAATCTGTAAGCATTCATTATCATCATACAAACCTTAGGAATCTCTTTTTTAGCAATGGTAAGCCAGACTTTGCGTCGTCGTGCATTCAACTGTTCAACAGTCAAATGTTTTTTCTTCACCACAGGCAGTGGAGCATCATGGGAGAACTTGGCAAAGATCTTGGTGACATAAGGTCTTCCCTCATCCAGAAACTCTCCCTCTCCCCTCTTCTTCTTTTTCTTCACCTTCTTCAGCTTGGCTAAAAAGAGAAAAGTACATCCAAAGGAACAAAGAATTTAAAACATGCTCCTCTTATTCCAGTTATGATCATATTCATTTGCTTTCTGGTGTTTACCCTTGAATTTTTTCTCATCTTTAATTTTCTTCTTCTTCGGACCCAGTAGGTGGCGCTGTTGTTCATAGAAAGGGTCATGAGTGGATAGGAGTCCAGTGCTGTAGTACTGATACTGATGAAGCTACAAAGAAGAGGTAACAAAAGAAGGATCAAGGACATCACAAGAGTGAAGGTCAATGTAAATTTATCTACAGTTATTACTATAAAATGTGCTTTCTGTGTGTGCATTTGTACCTCATTGTCAGAATGGAACTTGCTCTGATGCTGTCTGGTATAACGGTGTAACCTCAGCATGTCATGCAACTCCTCCCGAGACAAGCTGAAGTCAGAATCATCTGAGTCTGTGTCAGAGTCTGTGGTGTCATCACTTAATAGGATACTCTACAGGAGACGAAAGGGAGACATAACTAAAACAAACTGACAGCAGAGATAAATCCCGGGAATAAGGTAGATGGAACAGTGGAACACTGGAGTGTGTCTAGAAAATACCTTCAGCCATTTCCTATTTTTCTTCAACTTGGTGAAATTGTAGAGGCTTGTTTTATCTGCCTTTTGGTCTGTAAAGATTAAATGAAAATAATGATGTATTTGTGTATGAGCTAGTGCTGAACGATAAACTGCATTTTCATCATCACTGAAATATGAAAATGCATGATAAACACAATGCAAAAGAAGACCGGGGATGCAATAAATAACAAAATTATTTTTCATTATTTCTTTTTCTTTTAAAACATACTTGGCACTCACTCTATTTGGTCAGATAAAGCCTAAAGTACCTGTCAGGTAGAAACCTTGCCATCACCACTGTAATGGAGAATGTATATTACTTCATATGTTAGTACTTCATCTTAGTGTTATAGAACTACTACGCCTGTGTTGAAGTACTAACATAAGGAGTAACATAAATTTTCCATCACACCACTAAACTACACACTAAACATGTCATTGTCACAAAAATGAACACACTACAGAGTTCATGCAGACATAGTGTTAACTATATTTTCCATGACAGTTACTGACAGCATTTAGAAGATGACTAAATGTAATATGTGTGGAAGACATGTCAAATGTGTCAGCATTAAGGCCTATCTATATCAGTTGGAAGAAACATAATGGACCAATGGATGTATCTCACCTTTACTTTGTAGCAGGACTCCGTTGAGGGGCTTACCCTCTGCCAACACATCCGCCTGTTCACATGACTCACTTTTTACTGTCAGTGCTGTATGTTGACTGGAGGAATCCAGGGACAGCCCTGTCCCCAGTGCACAATCACTGTCATCACTATCATCACTGGAATATGAAAAAATAAAACACAGCTCTGACACCATCCTATATAGCCATTCTTTTAAGTTAACAATGGATACATTTCCTATACATGTATGAGAAACATATTTAAGCTGTACCTGGTTATGTCTTTATTGAAGATGTTAGCTGTTTGTCGCAAGAAGCTGTCTAGCTTCAGGGACCTTTCTAGGCGCTGCAGGTAGAGAGGTTTGGCCAGGCCAGAGCTCCCCGATGACCCAACCTCCAGCCGGCCACCCTGCCCTGACGCCATATGGCACAGACACCTCTACCCCGCAGGGTAGCAACTTACTGATTGGTAAAAGTAGGAAGAGGAGAAGGTTAGGCTTAGTTAAAATTGGGCCATGTAGATGTTCAAACAGCCTAGAGGTTTAAATTGTTGATGAGATGTCCCAAGTATGTGGCTGCTGTGTGTGTTGGGAGGAACACTGAAACAGCATCAGGTTCATTGTACACAGTAAAACAGTGGACATACCTTCTCAGAATGGGATGTCATTATCCTTGGCCCAAGACTACCACTGACACAAAGATGAATAACTCTAGAAAAGAAGATGCCCATATGACAAACTGAAATACAAACAATGAGCCACTATGTTTTTGGTGACATGAGACTTTCCACTTCATGGTCTATTTATTGATGGTTTCATTTTAATTATTGACTTAATTGTATGTGATATGATTTATGTTATTGCTAATTTTATTAATACGCCATTTCAAATTTACTGGATGGCTCTTTGTCTTAAAATGTTTTTTTTTTTCTCAGTTCCCTTTCTATGTGTGAAAACATAGCGTTATGGCATCATACTTGTAAACATATGTATGCATGTAATTGTAATTATACTTATATAAACAGCGACCTGAATGTATGTAGATGGCGGGATTTAGTCACTATTCCTAAATATGTAATCTGATTAAGTATGAAAACAATAGCAAAATCATTTTATTTAGTGGATCGTATATGATTATTTTGACAGTGACAAAACAGTAGCTAAACTTCTATCAGTTCTCCTTGGTAATTAAATAATCACTATCGGATTTATTATGGTAAGCGACTCCACATATGAGACAGGGTGACAAGCAGCAAGAGTTTCCGTCTTGATAATAATAATTAAAAAAAAAAAAGTCGTTTTATAGAATCATAATCACGTTTCACTTCCATCGTGTGGTGAAGACTGGCTAGCTAGCAAATCTAAGCTAGCAGGAGCCGCTAACGCTAACCTTGATTGAAACGTTTCGCTGTAGCTTGGGAAGCTAACGACCGTTAGCCGCTCTACTGTGTACATTGCTAGCACTGTCTCAGATCAAGGATAGAAAAGGGTCAAGGTGCGGGTATGCACACAATGACAGCTTACTGATTTATGTAAGAAACGATAACATTTCAACTACCGATATAAGTTGTTTTCCTACACATCAAGCCTGTGTTTTGGAAGTACTATCCGCTGGCTATCTTGCCTATGTAGCTTTTCATCAATAACGTTAGCTTATCAATTACTGAGGTGTTTTGACACAGACGTCCTCTCGCACCATTAATATGAAGTATTCAAATCGGCTCTGTCTCTTTAAGGCCACCACCTCCCAGCCTAAACAATGTATTAAGATATGATTTTTGGATAAATAGCAGTGCTTTAGCTGGTTAGTCGTGACAACAAGGCCCACCGCCCGCGCCTCTCGTATTCTCGCTGCAGATACGAGTGGGGACTCGGTTGCCTGGTGAACGAATGATCCCCATGTTTTAATTCTTTCTCCCTCCCGGCCATCTTCCCCCATTGCTCCTTCGCCATAACAACCACTACGGAGTCTCTCACCTCGACCCCGTGTCCCCCTTTTCGTGTCTCTCGTCGCTGCTGCCGACTCTCGGTTCTCTGACTCCAAAATGGCGGTTTGGGGCGCCGAGCGAGTCTGTGAGCTTTGAGTCGGCAGCAACAGCAGAGAGGCGGCCACTTTCTGTTACTGAGAGAGCAGAGACACGACGCCATGGCGAGGTTACAGCAAGGAGCAGGCCGGTTAATCAATCCCAGATAGACAGACACTCGTCCGTGTTGTCTCTGGTGACCAAACTCGGGTAAAATTCCAACATGTTGATCTCATTAGTGCGATAAGTAACATTTTCACAACATATACCCAAGAGGGACACGTATGGAGAATGACTTTAAATCTATCGATATGTTTCCGATCTCGATTATCAGTGTCTGCTCACTGCGAAGATTACCGAGCTACGTCTTACGTCATCCGAAGGGAACTCCGTTTAGGGTAGTGAGGCAGGACAGGAGAAAATGTGACTATAATAAAGAATATTTTCATTTAAAGAGATGGGTGTCAGTCACAAAACTAAAATACATTTTTAGCAATATCGATGATGCAAGAGCAAGAAGACCTTACGAGGAATGTCAAAAGTTTTCTTTGCCCTTTCAAGGACTGATGATACAAGTTTTATGACTATTCACAACTTTTATCCATATGAACAACATGCGTGCACTTAAGCCAATTTATTATCTAAGAGTTCGTTTTATTATCACTTCAAATAAAAAGATTAAATAAAAGAATACAAAATTGTTCTACGGATTACAATAATAGTTTCAAAATTATGATAGAAAACCTAAGGAAAAGCCTGAGTTAATTCCATTTGTTAAATTACACTTAAGTGTCATAGCACATTCCCGTTTTGTGACTTTATTTACAAACTGAAAAACTTGTATCACTTTTGAGTGATACAAAACTTATAAAAACATTTTTAATATCAGTTTTAAAATGGCACTGTATATTTTAGCATCAAGAGAGGGAAAAGTCATTCATAGACTTAAGGTATGTTGCTCTCTAAAGTAAATTTATTTCACTGGTATTTTCCAGCTTTTCTGAATGTGGTCTGAAATTTTACAGCACTTTAAGATGTTATATAGACTTTGGTGTGTTTTTATTTTGACCCACACCTTTAACTTTAAAATTTAGTAATTATTACTGGTTTGTGTTCTAAATATATTTAATTTTGCTTTTAAGTGTAAGGTATCTAGGCAGGTGGTTACACAGGAGTTGCCTATAAATGAGATGGCCACCAGACAGTTATTCAGTTGAGTATCATTTATAACATACTTTTATTAAAATATAATAATCACAATAAGCAACAATTAGAACTGAAAAGCTTTAATGTGCCACAGCTCAATCCAAAATAGTGAAATCTAAAATAAAAGTACTGATCTTCACAGTTTATCAGATATCACAGAGCTGCAAAGCACATATTTTTAACTGAACAAGGAGACACAGATGATGTCTTAGTGCAGGTTATGTTTTCATGGACCAAACAAGTGCAAAACCTAATACAGCTGATTAGTGATGAAGTCTTCAAATCATTTCTTGTCATTATAATCAGAGGTTCAGGCACATGTACAACACTATGGCATTATTTTACATCACATCTTTTTGAATCATTGCTCACAATACCAGTTCATATCCAGATGATTTCACCAGATGCTAATGCAATACAATCTAAATGTATTCCAATCAGCTTTACATACAGTGACCTCTGAAGAGAACAGCTGAAGCTGCTATAATAGTTCAGCAGTAGGCACAACCATCAGGCAATCGGGTGAACATCTGTACTCAACGGATCAGTCCTATGGGAGATGCGGTTTTATAAACATACAGTATATATGGTGGCCAGTATTCGTGTATGAGATAGATGTGATGTCATTCATAGCCAGCTGGATTTCTCCTCCTCAAATTTCTGTGGATCAATGAAAGGCTTGTCAATGGACTTGATTATTAGTTCTCCACAGTACACACATTCAGATGCAATGATATCATCAATGTCTGATTTTATTTGTTCTCGGCTTGTGCCTGCATTGCCCTTTCCCAGACTGGAAGAGTCTCCATCGTCCTTCGGAGCCGGGCGGTGCCGGGACTTTGAGGACTGTGTTGCTGCAGCCAGCTTCTTCTGCAGCTCCTCCAGACGAGTCTGTTTGTACACTGAGAGGTGAGGGGTCACTTCCTACAAGTCAGACAGAAAAGAATGTTACTATGACATTAAATGTATCAGCTGTCTTTAGGAGACTGAATCAAAGAAAAGCAAAGACAGCTATTGTCTGCACCTGAAACAAGCAGTCGTAATGGAACATGTGTCCACACAGGAACAAATAGAAGGGCCTGTTGAGTAGGGGGAAGTCACAAGCAGCACACTTTTCCTGAGAATCCACCACCCCATATTTGTTCCTCATTTCCTGGATGTCTTCTCTGATGCGTTTGGCACTCTCTGTGGCCTCCTCCATTTCCTGCTTCAGCTCCTCAATGTGCTGGTTGTATTCTTCCAGGGAGCTGCAGATGGCCTCCTGAAAATCCATAATGACCAGGAGGATGGAGTAAACTGATATGAAATACTATCTTTTATGAACAATCCTATGCTTTGTCTTTTGAAACATTATTGCTGCGGTAACTTTTCTTAAGGATTCTGTAATCCCTGAATTTTGTGACTGCATAACAAATATAACCTTTTGTGTTATCAAAGAAACCTTGAAAAATTACTATGATTGAGTATGAAACTGCTTATCAACTATACTTATATCACATGGATAATATCTATTCCAGTGATCAGCACTTTGCTATAGATTTGCTATTGTTATATGATACATACATTTTTATCTTTAACATCTGTTCATTTCAATGTACTTTTCCAGACTAGTCAGTATTAAGTATAGTTCCTATGTATAAAAAAACTAGTAAAGGAAAATAGACAGACCTTAAAGTGGTCAATGGTGACAAAGTCTGGGAAGAAGGGTAGGATGTCTTCAATCTTGAGGAGGTTACAGCTGGACAAACAGTTCATGGCTTTCTTCACATCTTTTTCTTCCTGCACCACATGCCGGGCAATCTTCAGCCAAAGCTTTTTCCTAAGCTCCTCATCATCCTCAGGCAGATCTGCACATGACTTGGCCAAGTCTACATCAACCTAAGGACAATTAAAAACAATGCCAACGTTTACCTAAATGTGTTGAAAATCTGTCTAAACATAATGTCAGTACATGAGTATGGATGCCACATTCATATCATATTTTGTGATTTAATACTGTTTATTTATAATGCTGACCCAAAACACAGTAACTTACTTGTAAAGCAAGATCCACTGCTTCTTCATACAGCTCCATAATCTTATAAACCAGTACACAGGCCTGGAGGTAGCCATGTTCAGCACACAGCCTGAGGGCATACTTCAGGTCATAGTGGATCTCTGAGGCATGTGTCCCTGCCTGCTCTAGATACCAGAGCAGAGAGTCCGGCTTATATTTTGCATAAAGCGATAGCAGATAGTTGTGGATGGCCTCCTCTGTCACATTCAGCTCATACACACAGAACTCCATGTACCGGATGGTTTCGCTGATCTGCTGGGTACTGCCCATCTGGCTGTAGTTCATCAGAGCCGGGATGAGCTTCTTTGGGTCCAGCCGCTTGCCCATCTGGATCCAGGCATCTACCACTTTTTTGGGAATATGCTGCATGAGCACGGGAGAAAATTTGTAGAAAAGCTTCTCATCACAGTGCTTGGAGAGCACATCCAGAGCAGCACTATAGTCGTCATGTTGGCAGTGGTGGGATATCACCCTCTCATAGTCCTGCATGACGACTGAGAAGTAAACCATGTCGTCCACGTTGCCGTGGCTGGCTAGCAGGTCATAGATGGTGCTGCGATTGTTGAACAGGCAGTCCTTGTGCTTTGAGCTGTTAAGGAACTGACGGAACTCACTGCGGGTCTCTTGGAAGATGATGGTGTTACAGTCACTCTCCAGCTGACCAAGGCGGTTTAAGTAGAGCTCTGCTAGCCAGGTAACCAGCAAGGTGATCTGTGTTCTTTCATTTGGTTTCAAATTATTTAATTTCTTCAGTAAGAACTCCTTCAGGGCTTCTTCTTGTTTGGCCTCAATGAATTTGAGAGCTATCTCTTCAAAGTAGTTCTGTGTTAATGCATAGCACTTGGCGCTCTCCAGGTATCGCTTATTCTGGAAGCAGTGCTCAGCCTCCTTGGCCAGCACCATGTCCATGCACTCAGGCCGGTCACGGCAGTATTCTTTGGCCAGATCAAATTTACTCATGCTCATGTACATCTGCCATACGTCTCTGGCCTCTCGCTGGATGTGATACCGGAAGACGGCACGTTCAGTATAGATCCAGACCAACCCACCAACTGGGTCTTTGATCATTCTCTTGAGCAAGCCAAATTTATCCGGGAACACATCCTCGTAGACCACCTGTCCATTCAGAGTGCAGATGGCCTTAACTCGGTCATGGAGCAACAGCAAGAAGTGGAACTGTGTCAGCACAATGGAGATGGGCTTATTGAAATTGAGGTCAATGTCTGTGGTGTACTCCCATACCTGTTTAGTGCAACAAGGTGAAGACAAATAATTATTAGACATAACTTTTTGCTGTTTGAGTCAACAAATCATGTCTCTCTTGCTCCCCATTAACACATGGTCCACATGTGTCATATGGGTTATTAAGGATTTGCTTAGCTATATTATGCATTGTTGTATTTGTTATATGTGAACAGACTAATGTACCCTCTTAGTTAACTACATCCATCATGCTCACTCCAGAGTTCTTCAGTACTTCTCTGTTCCTTTGCAGTAGCAATCCTAGCTACTGTGCACTTACAAATGTTTGCAGAAAGTTCAATTAAAAACATACCCCTTTCCCATCAACAGCAACCTGGTGCTAGTGCTGGTGCCTAGTTGGCTCTTCTTGCAGACATTCTAAGAACCTGTTAGATTTTCCATTGGCTGGGAGCTCCATGCAACCACTCCAACACATTTGGTCTTCTTAACCTACTTTGTCATGTAATAACACTAATATATTTTGTAGTGCATTCTATGTACATTATATGTACTAGATGCCTGAATGGAGGAATGTGATGAATGAAGTGTTTTTCTATTAATGAGCATATTTAAAAACATTTAAGCACCTGCACATCGCTCAGCAGAGAATCAGGCCTGACATAATCCAGTTGACCATAGAGGACTCCGTTACCCATCATCCAAGCAAAAGCCTTGGGGGAGGTACGAAGCTTTGAGGTGTAGAACGTGATCTCACTGTAGCCCATGTTGGCTGGGAACTCCTGGAAACTCGGAAGGAGATCCTGGTTCTGGGTAAAGATGGAGCTGAAGCCTTGTTGCTCTGATCCCTCGGCCACTTTACCCACAAACTGGAAAAGACGTTTGCGGGTGGTGGCGATGATGAAGTATTTGTTCTCCAGTCCCCTCTCAACTTCCAGGCAGCAGACTGGTGCAGGCTTTCCATCCTCCTCTAGGGAGTGGATCTGCCTCAGAGAAAAAGAGATCTGCATTGTTAAACTTTATGCAAGAAGGAAAACCCATATCTGTTGGTCTCAGCTGGACAGACAAATCTGAACATACAAAGATATACCAGATGAAATATGCAAATCTGATCCTTTTTGTCAAACAATGCATATTTATTACAAAGTTCTGTCACATCCTAGTACAAGAACAACCAGCACAATCTTCAAATTTTAGCTCATAATAAATTTACATTAAATAGCTCTATATTAATGATTTAGTTGTCTTTTTCTGCTAATTTTTTTAACTACTTTATTACAAACAAAATAATAATTTATTAACACATATACAGTGCAACTAAATGAAGAGGAAGACTAATTTTATGACAGTGAACACTGGAACACACAAATAAACACAGCATGTCTCTTAGCCTTTTAGGCTTGTAAACACAAAGATCAGGACAGGGACATTAGCATAAATAACTGAAATACACAAACAAATGACTGATACTAGCAGAAGCTAAGAAAATGATTTACTCTAAGATGACACTATTATGTGTGTGGCATACAAATCTCAAACTGTAGAACATGACAATGACATAGTCATTCATGTGTTTACAAAGGTGACGGGAGGTCATTATCACAACTATACAAAATAATTGGGTTTTGTTGAAATAATTACATTAAGATGATGATTATGATGATGATAATGACATCTACTGACTGATAGGCCTGATCTGTGATTACAATCTTGTCTTTCATTGAAAAAGAAAATACACTCTTCACAGAGCACATAATTTATACTGATAACACTACAAAGACCAAAAGGAGTTAGAAAGGTCTCTATAACCTAAAAGGCATTTTTCTCTGACCTGTCTGAAGTATTGGTCTGGATTCGTGTTGAACAGGCTGCCTTCAGTTGCTGAGATTTCAGCCTCAAAGATGATGCCATGACTGGTACCGACGAGAATGGGTCCTGTGTTCGTTTCATTGCCCAACAGCTTGTTCCAGCCCACACTCTCAATGAGGTGGCCTCTCCAGCGAGACAAACTGCGCACCTTCTGGGTATTCCTGTTAAGGTACATACACTCACTGGTGGTCAAGCTGATCAGAAGATGGGAGCCTGCAATGGGAAAAACACACAGAGAATATAGCTCCTTTTGTTAATAACTCATAACAATGACATTACCACAGCAATCATGTATGTTATGCAATAGAATCAGGCTTCCGGTTTGCAAGCCTGGGGTGCCAGTTACTCCTGCCTGTAACATTTGTATTTTAACACATATAAAAACCATAATCAGTGTTTCCCAACCTTCCCCTCTTTACTTCCTCAAAAAGAATGGGAACCCATGCTGTCATATGTTCCTCATCATAGAGGAATCATTTCCAAGTTATCTTGGACTTATTCAATTAAGGTCTTGTACAAGGTGCATCTTTCTAAGTCTAGGTTATCAGAACTGTATCCAGAAGTGGAAGATAAATGTGTTAAATGTCATGGCTCTCCCTGTCATCTTAGCCACATGTTTTTTTTCTTTGTCCTGATCTAAAGGATTCTTGGACAGGTTATTTTTCTGCCATGTCTTCTGTCCTGGGGGTCAATCTGCAACCTTGTCCTCTGATTTCTGTATTTGGGATTCCTGACCCTTCACTATCACTTACTCCTACACAGAAGGACATTATAGCCTTCCCTTCCTTACTGGCAAGATGTTCCCTACTGTTACACTGGAAGGCCGATAAATATCCTTCTTCCCAGTGGCTCAAAGATGTCATGTTTTTTCTAAAACTTGAAAAGATAAAATACACATTGAGAGGACATACAAACACATTTTTCCACAAATGGCAGCTATTTATTTCTTATTTTACTAATTTACAGATAAAGATTACAGATTGTGTGCCTGTAGCAGATATACTATTGCATAAATAACCAATAATTTGTTTTGGCCATGATGAGCTGAGGTGGGACGTGGGTTTAGGGGTTTGTTTTAGGGTGTTTTTGGGTTTTGCATTTCTTTTTGTGTTTTTTTTTCTCCTGACTTTGTATATATGTAAAATGGAAATGGTAAATTGTATTTTTGTAATTGTTGTAAAAGTGCAGTATTGCATATTTCCAATAAAATATTCTGGAAAAAAAAATCCGACATGTCTACATTACCTGTTGGATCCAGGAAGAGTTTGTGCACTTTACTGTCATCTTTTCTTCCTAATTCAATCTGATTGGGTTGATCTGGTTTGGCCAGGTCAATTCTACAAAGAAAAATAGGTAACAACATTTGCATCATTTTCCTTAACTCCTTGTGTGCATTCAATGATCAACAATGAACAGCTGATGAGTACTAATCACAGTGAGTGAAAGCCATTAACTAAGAATAATGCAATCAAAACCACACAATCAGCAGAGATTCACACAAAGTTTTAAGTTCTTATGATAAGAGTGATTTACCTCAGCAGGGTGTCCTTTCCCAAACTCATGCAAAGCTGATTGTTGCAAACAGCAAGATGATTTATCTTCTCGGGCGGGGTAAAATCAATCCGCTGTTTGTTGAATATCGGTTTCTCTTCCTCCAGTCTCACGTTCACAAAGCCTAAGGAAACAAATGCACGTCAGTGAACGCACCGCGTCACCAAAATGGCTACACTATGAACACGAATGCATTATTGCATTATTAAAACCACATCCTTGCATGCAGTTAATAATAAAGACCATTTTTAGAGAATAACCTCCCAGTCAAATACCAATTCAAAAAGTACGGCGTGAAGGCTGGAACCTGAACGCCTCAAATTAACCTCTCAATACACATCAGTCTTCATAATGAAATGGGTGATCGCTCCAGTGTTTATCCAGCCTGGCTTTGAAGGTATTGCGTCTTTGCCATCACCGCACTTTCAGCAACTTGTCCTACCTGAATGTGTTATCCCGATGTTGGTGGACGACAGGCGGCTGTGCTGCTGCGCACTTTGCCTGGTGTTCTGCGAGTCCTCGTACTCGTCGAGAATTGAAGCCATAGCTGAATGTACCTTATGTCAAAAACTAAAAGCTGAAATAAATGAGCCAGTTCCCCACTTAGGTAAAGTCTAGTGCACACTAAAACCTAAAACAACATGGCTAAACAGTTAGCTAGCTAGCTTTCACAACGATCATTTGCAAAGCACTCGCCGCCGTGTGTCACACCGCATGCATCTCAAAACAGAACAAATCCTCATCATATACCGAGTGTCATTTTTTACTATATGGTACACAAACGCGAATATATTAAATGTCACTCATTCATAATACGGCAGCTGACATAGACATCCTTGCGTCCGACTACACAGCACAGGGTGGGCACGGTCAGGTGACATGGAGTCATGTGATCACAACGGCTGTAGTGTGGGTTGTTTGGCACGAGGGGGCACAGTTTATCCAAAGTTACAATACACTTTATTTATTTATTTATTCATTGTGTTTGAAACGTCACTTTTCAGCCTTTTCATTCCAATTATTCTATTATTTTGCTGTCATTTTTTCTATGTTTTTTTTTTTTTTTTTTTTTTTTTTCAGTCTTCCTTTCTTGCTTTTTTTTTTTTCTTTTAATCTCTTTTTCCTTCTCTCGGTAGGAGTGTCTATGCAAATCATAACCTGTCTGAGCACCAGGTCTCTGTAAATACCCAACCCACACATGTCGTCTGTCTGTCACTCAGAACAGGAACGTGTGAGTCCGTCCTCCACGCGGACAGACCGATCGCTCAGCTGGTTCCAGACGTGACACACAGCAGTACACAGGGGACAGAAGGAGAGTCTGTGGGCTGATCAGAAGTTTAATGTTTGGCCCGACATGCCACCTCACATGGATTACTTCTACCACGAGTCCCGAGCCCCCTCTGCGTGCGGGCTGACCCGGGAGGATGAGCTGGACCCCGGTGTGATCAGCTGTATGTTGGTCGGAGACGGAGCCGTAGGAAAGACCAGTATGATCATCAGCTACACATCCAATGGATATCCAACTGAGTACAAACAGACAGGCTTTGACGTCTTCTCCGGTGAGTGATCCAAACTTATATTCACTGCTTTCATTAATGTTCTTCTAACAGTTACAGCCTCTCTTTGAATCTTCTGTTGACAGTAGAAATATGTCATTTCAGTAAAAGCTTGTGTATTTGCTTTAATTTTGTGCCAGTGTGTTCTGTCAGTACATTGATGTTTGTGGTGATAATCCCTGATCAAATTTTGCCTTATTTCCAACAGGTCAAGTTCAAGTAGAAGGATCTCCAGTCAAAGTTCAGCTTCTGGACACAGCCGGACAGGTAAGAGCTGTTTCTTAGACACAGTTTTTACAGTGCAAAGCTTATTGATTGAATTCATGGCTTTTCTTAAGAAAAAAAAAATTGTCATATGCACACAACTACAACAAATGTCAGTATTTACACTGCAAAAAATGCCCTGCTAGAAATAAGCCTAATGTTCTGAAATCTGGTCAGATTATCTTATATTGAGTAAAAACGTCTGCCAATGAGGTAAGAAAAAAATTCTTGGCTAGAATTCTTAAAACCATCCAAAAAAAAAAAAAAGTCTGTCAATTAAAAAAACATAATGTGCCTTAAAACTAGATTTAAAAAAAATACTAGAATTTTAGCAAACAAAGTTTAGTATGAGAAATAAAATCACATTGATATTAGCTGTAAAATCTTATGGAAAAGTTATACATATATATTTTTTAATGTAAGAATGTTTTTCTTATGAAAAATTTTTTGGCAAGCTTTTTTCACTTTTTAGATGAAAAATAAGACAAATATTCTAAAAATAAGGCCTTTTCACTTTCTTAGAAATAATTTTTTGCACTGTACACAACATGTGTTCACGGGTTTCTATCTTATATATATGTTTAAAAGGATTACCTGTAAAGGTGATCTTTGTTATCATATTGCTTCATCTAGTGTGATTAAGTAACAGAATTTCATCCTTCCACCCTGTCATGTTAATGGATGATGCTATTCTGACGCTGCTGTGAGTCAGGTTCTTTCACTCAGTCCTTGATCAAGTCTGTACAAAGCTGTGTCTGACACTGTGCTTTCTCCCATGATTTTCCATTCAGGAAGAGTTTGATGAAATTCGGGCCCTGTCCTACGCTCACACAGATGTCTTCCTCCTGTGCTTCAGTATGGTCAACCCCACCTCATTTCACAACATCACTAAGAAGTGGGTTCCGGAGATCCGGTCTTATAACCCGTCCTCCCCGATTGTTCTGGTTGGGACTCAGTCAGACCTCCTATTGGACGTGAACGTCCTCATCAACTTGGATCGCTCTAAAGTCACACCGGTGCCGAGCTCCCGGGCCAGGAACATGGCAGACAAGATCAGGGCTACAGACTACATTGAGTGTTCATCACTTACGCAAAAGAACTTAAAGGAAGCGTTTGATGCAGCCATTTTTGCTGCCATCAAGAACAAAGCCCGCAAGAGCAAGAAGAGGAGGTTCTCTGACAGGCGCACCAAAGCGTTCTCGAGATGCAGCTGGAAGAAGTTCTTCTGCTTCATCTGAACTCAGACTGTTGACCCTGTGGGTTGCGGACAGAATCTTATTTATGGCAAAATTATTACTTTTGCGAACTGTCAGAGCTCTAACCTGTGGCAGTTTAGCTCCATTCCCTGTCACGTATTTGGCTCAGTTTAGTCTGGGATGCCAAATGGTGCAAGGAAATCAGAACATGAATACAAGGAGCACTATTCACACCTGTGAGAGCTGAAGAAGTGATCCTGGGTTATTTTCAGACCGGGTCGGGTTTCACTCACTCAGGACAGCTGTGTTGTTTACATTATATTCAAATGTTTGATTGTGTATGATCAACAGAAAAACACAGCCTTCTTCTTTTTAGATTAATGCATACATGTGAGTCATGGAAATGTGTAGGCATGAGTTAAGAGAACGTGACAGTGGATCAAGATCTTGAGGAAGAGAGCAAACAAAACAGACTGCCAAAAAGAGAGAAGACAGACCATGATGTAAATGCTGACAATTTGCATGGTGTTCTTTGCAACCAGCTGCAGGCTTTAATATAATCAAGAGGGAAACAGAAAGTGTCAGGACTGTGTTTGAGCAGATGGGCGTTAGCCACTTCTCTGTTGTATTCTTGTAGTCCGGCTATACCACCTTTTTATCCACAGCTGCTGCAAGTTCAGGTTGCAGTTTAAGGTGCAACATTTTTACCTGTGCGTGTGTGCGTGTGTGTGTGTGTGTGTGTGTGTGTGTGCGTGTGCGTGCGTGTGTGTGTGTGTGTGAAAGCTCCCCTGGCTGCTTTTTGTGTCTTTGAGTTGATCAGCTGACATCTTTGTTATGCCTTAGTCTCATTGTTATTGAAATTTTATCAGTTTATTTAAGCTTTAAGAGGCAGGATGATGTGTTTGTGACAAATCAAAAACAAATGTTTCCTCTGTTTTAATCTCCCCACCGCCACAGGAACTTGATTGAAAATCCTGTTGTTTGAGGTGAAAGGTTGCAGGAGAGCTGTAGCCTTTGCCTTTGTGTTTTGTCTCTCATCAATCTGCATTTGTAAAAGGAAACACGGCAGGAGTCCTGACTTCCACTGTGACGCTCCCCGTATCACAATCAGCCCGACTCGAGGCTTTTTGCATTCACCTCTTTTTGTTTATCCGTTCAATACACTCTATCTTTTCTCTAGTCAGGTGTGTATAGATTTACAAGACACTAAACAGCCACTGCTTAAATGTTAGTGTGATTTAAAAAAATGTTTCTTAATAGCCATGCGCCTCTGAGATACTGTCTGTACAACACAGTGATATATATAAATATGGGGATATATAGACAGAAAGTGATGAGAGCCAGGGCTAGGCTTCATTATGCTTCTTGTGGAAGTCAGTCTAATGTGTATCCTATTCTGTTTGTAAAAACAGCAAATTAGTGATATATATGTATATGAATTGTTGAATTGCATTGTGTTATTTTACTCCAGAATCTGTTTTTGTTACACTTTGTATCAGTGTCACTAATCTCAGCTCTAACCTGTGTGTCTTTTTTACATGTTGGAGTTAAATAATGCAAATAAATGAAGTGCAAATGACAGCTCCTGTGTTATGTATATTTTTAGAACAGCTTCCTTGCGATGTGCAATTCACAAAAAAAGAATGGCTTATCTTGTCTGATAGTGGGGTCTGCTTTACATTCAGGGAAGAGTTCTGAAAGAGCAGAGGCTGCATTCTCCACAGGAAGTCAGAGTAGTTGACACGGCCACTCCAGGTACTTTTCCTGCAGCATCTCTTTGTCCATGGATATGATAAATAAGTTCTGGCTTCCAGCTGTGTATTGGGTCGACCAATTATAATGCAATCCACACAACTGGGGATTGGGTTTGGCAGTGCCATGCTGTGACTGAAAGCAGTTTGATTGTGACTTTTTGAAAGGTCTGCAGACATGGGAAGGGGGGGGTGGCATTCATAGTCTGATTAAATCAAATTAATTAATTAAGAATAAACAGCAGTTGAGTACTGATTTATTACAACTCCTTAAGACACATATTGTTTGTAAAGCTTGACAAAATAACTCACCTTGGGTTGATAGGTCTGATTAGAAAAGCCTATTAGCTTTTTTTATTTATAGAAATAAACACAGACGTAAGACTTGTCATAAAGCGAAACAGGAGAGATTTACAAGAGGAAGGTTGTAAAGCACGTTCAGACCTGGCGGATCTGAAGTGTGTTTGTTCAGAGCGGACTGGATGGGCGAAAGGACGAAAAAACACTCTCTTACCCCAGTATATCAGCAATCTGTTTGCCATTAGTCAGTGTGCAGCCCATCACACAGTTTTTCTGTCAGTGTCTGTTTGAACGGCTGTTATTGATGGCGTAAAGCAGGACATCCCACATCTCAGGCCAATGACCTCAGATGGAGAGGTCACAGGGGAAAAGTAGTGTTTTGTCATCGGACAGTCAGACGTGAGTGGACTCCGAACTTGGTGAACTTTGATGTGACTGAAAGAAGTGGTGGCAGAAGGATTGTGTGAGGAGTAAAAGTAATTACTGAGCAGTAAAATAATCCTTCAGTTTGTTTTGAATTTTACCCTGTACATATCCTATATTACCTGTATATGTCCTTCATATGTTGTATAGATTTCCTCTCTCTATAGTATAGAGTTGGTTTTTTTTGTATATTGTAGTATTTCTTTGAAGTTTTGTATGCTGGCAATAATTTTCAGTACAATTTTGTGTGACATTTTTATACAGTCTTTACACTGTTTGTTGCTAAACAGAAACAGAGCTGCTAAAGTGATTTTCATTGTTCCTGTAACAGTGACAATAAAGACCTATTCTATTCTATTCTATTCTATTCTATTCTATTCTATTCTATTCTATTCTATTCTATTCTATTCTATTCTATTCTGCAGGAAAGAATAGAACTCAAAACCATTATATGTTGTATTAAAACATGTGTTTTAACTTAATATATAATGTTTTTCAGTTTATTTCACTTCTGCATTAATGTATATGCAACTTTTTCCCGATCTACATGCCAATTTGAAGTACTTTACATATTGTTGGTACTTTAATCAACTGCAATGCATCATATTCTGTAAGATCAACATCTGTTTTAAGCATCTCTCTAAACTAAGGGTCAATTTTTCATGAGTTCAGAAAAACAGGCCTGTTTTCAGCTTCATGACGATGTATCATCCAGCTAATCCAAGCAGGGTTTTACTGATTTTAATTAAGAAGACTATTAGGAGTAGGAGAATTTTCTCAACCCATAAAGGAACACTTAATCCTGCAGTTTTCAATTAGCATTTCATTTTAATACTTCCAGAGATGTATGTGGTGTACAATGCACATGGTTTTCAGTAGACGAGGGGACATGAAATCCAGAAAGTACACTGTTGCCATGGAGTCAGAATAGTTTGGTTTTCAGACACATTCCTCTTTATATATATCAGTAATCACCTTCGACAAAATGTAATGTAATAAACAGTGTAGCTAAACAGTTCCAAAAATACAGTGAAGTAAAAAGTACTGTATTTGCCTCATAAATGTAATAGAGTATAAGTGTAAGGTTTCATACAATGGAAAAGTAAAGTTGAAGAACCTCAAATTCATTTGTAAGTACATTCTTTGGGTGAAAAAGGAGCAGTTGACAGATTCTGTATTAGTTTAAATGTTTTGTGGCTTATTTAGTTAAATTATTGTACAGAAAAAGACAATGACAAGTCAAAAAACAAACAGCAACATGATAAAATTCATTGTAAACAAACTTCCAAACTTCTATAACATTTCTGAAAGAGAACCCAACGGTGAACAATAAAGTCATGCCTCAAGCTGTTAACATCAAGTGTAATTTACAGTTTGTCCTCCCAGTTCTCATGTCATACAACTTACCAGAGCTGTTTAGGGAGTTCTACCAGTGTTTTCTGAGGTCACATCATTTTAATCTCATCTCCAAATTAACCCTAAAAAGACTTAAGCAGTGACCAGATCTAAACTGTTCAATAATTTTTGCACCACTAATCTTATTAATGTATTGAAATGATTCCAGTAAAATGAAGTTTCTCAGCTTTTCATCACTATCAGATATGATTCATCTGGATGTTTGGAAGTCTCTTTAGTGAACACGGAAACACCATCATGTCATGCAACACTGACTCACCAATAAAACTCATGCTATTTGACAAGTAAGACACTTGTTTTCATCTTCAGTTAATGATATATTTTGCATTTTTTCTTCAGTTTTTACTCTGAGCTTTTGAGAACATCCACATGGTCAGTGAATTAAATGTAGAAAAATACCTGATTTTTATTGAAAAATGCCAAATGTAGAGGATAATATATAATAAATGGTGATAAATCACTAAGGACAGGTTAAATGTTCTGCAAAAAAAATTGTTTAAAAGTCACCAAAAATAGCTCACTACAGGTTAAATGGTCTGGATTATCTTTGTTTCCAGTCTTTCAAATAATTTGGCTGCTTGTGTTCCTGCCTTTTTGTGGTTGTGTTTACAAATCAAAAAAACATCCTCAAAATGTCGACAAACATGTCGAAGCCTGATGTTATCTAGAGGAAGTGTCCACTTCTACGGTGGCAAGATGACTTAGATTTGTACTATTTCTTTATATGAGCCTATGTTTTATAACCGCATGAATACATATAAACAACATCTTAATCATGTTTAGCTTTTTTCTGCATTTATTTACAACAAAGACTGTGACTTTTCTAATGAAAACTATATGTTACAACACGGTCACGACAGTTTATAAAGCTGCATATTCTCAATATTGGTATCACTGCTAAATAACGTAATTTAATCAGTTTATACTTTTTAATTCCCTAAACATAAAATAGATCATATGAGTGACTTAAACTAAAAGTTTCATATAATATCATGAGATAAATGAGACTCTTTCTGAGATTTTTGTTACACAGTAAGATTCATTATAAACTTTTGTTTTGGTTTTCCATCTACAGCATATATCTGACAGCTGTATTTACATTCTTACGCTTTAATGAGAGAAAAACATGTTTTTAACCTCAAAATACGGTACTTAACATTCACGCATGATTGTAGGAACGTGCACTTCAGTGGAACTTGGAAATCTATATTCATTCTCTGCTCAGGAAGTTGAAATTGTGCAAATAATATACTGCTTTATTTTGCGAAGTGAATCAATTATGTTTATATTACGTTACATATATATTAGAGTTTTTATTTACCTATAAAGTCTTCTTTGATGTAATGTTTCTGTTCAGTCAAGAGGAAGAAAAATGGGTGTTTTCCACAGAATGAGTCCATGTTCGTCTTTGTGTGAGGGCAGGTGAAGGTCAGCAGTGTTATGGTTGTTAACATGTTAAAAGGTAACAGTCATGGGTCAAAGTGAACAGTGGGAATCGCTGACTGTTCTGTGTTATTTATGACTTTTTTCCACTGATACCTAATGACAAAACACAGATGTTCTACACAGCCCTTTGAACGGATAATAGAGTACTCTGTCTTATTAGTATTACTAATATAATAACGGAAAAAAAAACTACTCACTCAACTACCTAACACATGATATAAACACAGTTCGTGCAGTTGTTGTAAACTCATTGAGCAATCCTGAGGTCCATGTTGGACTGGTTTTAGGTTCCCAGGAGTCAGTGAAGTGAGTGACTCCTTCTCCTCCTTCTCCTCCTCCTCCTCCTCCTCCTCCTCCTCTTCTCAGGGTTAGTCATCTATTTGTCTCATATCCAGGCACAGGTTTGGTCCTCCTCCTCCCAGGATCCCCTCACTTTTTTTTTTTTTGTGATTGTGTCAGGAGTAGTCATCCAGCTCTTCCTTCTGGCCCTGAGCCAGTTTCACTCTTTCTGGGTTTCACTGTAGTCGAAGGTTGGCAAAGAGGCCTGGGAATCAGCAGGTGCACAGACAGGTCTGCCTGGCTCGGGACGAAGCCGATTGGCTCAGGGCTGGGGCTCCTCGGTCATTCAAAGTGGCAGTTTGAACAGTTATGCTTTGGAGAAGACTTGGCAAGACTCACTGTGTCTATTTCACACAGGCATAAGAAACACTCTTTGTTGTTATTGTTGTATGTTCCCCACTAATTACGTGATTGTGTATTTCTCAGAATCTGTCAGGTGTGACTGAAGCTGGACTGAACTGAATAAACACATACACATAGATAGATTTTTTTTTATAAGTTTATAAGCTGGGTGAAAACTTTATTATCTGCCAGGCGCAAAATACATGTGTTACTTCTACTAAACATCCAAACTGCACAAGAAAAATCGATAGCATTATATATTTAAAAAAAAAAAAAAAAGTAGACTGAAACCCCCTCCAAAAAACTCATTCTGTCAAAACATAAACTGTCAGTTTCGGTGTAGGGCAAAGCCAATGAGAGTCATCCCAGTTCCTGGCTGTGAGTGCGCCTCGGGCAACAACAATTATTCCTGTCCCACAGTTAACAGGTTTATTTAGCCAGAACAAATCTGCTGGGATAGTCACTCATGTACTCAACTAAAAGACACAAGGTTCATATGCAAACAAGCTCACACAGCTGCAAACAATGTCACCAGCACAAGGCTTCGCTCAGTTTTCATTCGAATATGATGTGTCAATGCGAGCCATTCACACAAGAATCAGTTGTTTTTTGGGCTTTATCTTGTCAGTTTTGATTTTTATCTATACATTCATTACAGAGGGACATAACTGACTATCAGTGATCATAGCTGCTGAAAGCTGGGGTGCATGCAGCTTTTGTGATGAGACTGCTAAAGAGTGTGTTTAGAATGATGAGGTGATTAGCACTTCAAACAGCACGCCTCAGGTCTCATTACTTTATTGACGACCCATATACTTCCAGGCTTTATCAACTGGGGACGCAATAGAATACTAACGCTGTGAGAAAGCAGTGAAATGAACTGTTGTGTTTGTGGTGTAAAAGGAGAAGGCTGGGGTATAATGCATGCTGTACTGTAGCGATCGTATTGATTCACTTAATTATAAGCCAATTTGATAGGCGGCGTAGACATAAAAAAGAAAGCCCGCAATAAAAGAGAACTGACCCTGAATAGGAGAAAGACGAGAACACAGAAGTAAACAACACAAGTAATAAAAGGCAGCAATAAGTAGGACACAATCCTGCTGGTTAAGAGTATCCTGGATTTTATATGCAAAACTAATACATACAGACAACTGAGTAAATAAAGAACCAGTGCACCTGCTTATTTATGTTACAGTGTGAGAAATTAGAAATGTACACTATTGGCCATAAAGTTGGATTAATTTTGTTTTCAGACACATTCCTCTTTTTATTCCTATTTATACACATCAGTAATCACCTTTGACCTGTCACTGTCCCAGTTACACTTTATCTGTCAAGTTAAAAATCAAATGGTCATAATCATTTCACAAGAGGAGGAAAAAATATTTAACCCATAAAAAATATTTAACCCATAAGGACCCAAACAAATGCAGACAACCAAAACCCTCAATTGATCTAAAATGTTTAATACCTGTTGATCTGCTAATCCTATGAATACACGTAAATAATCGTTGTAAAATGCAGTTTGTCGTCTTTTCATGGTGATCAGATATGACTGTAGTGAACGTGAAAAAAAACCCTAAAAAAACACTGTCATCTTCTACAACATTGATTCACCAGTAAAACCCATGGAGTTGGATCAATGACAGTGGATGAGACATTGGGTTTATGTTCAATTAATGATAGATTTTTGATAGATTCTGTTTTCTCAGTTTTTTGTATAATAAACCTCAGCTTTAATTTGAGTTTTTTTATTATCATCTGCATGATCAGTAAATTGAATATAGTAAAATACCTGATTTTCACTGATAAACAGCAAAAATACACAGGATAACATGAGAACAAATGGTGATAAATCGTTTAAGAAAGATTAAAATAAGGAGAAAAAAATATTTGGGAACGGTCACAAAAGTAGCACTGGATCTTTACGAGTTAATTCCAACTTTATGAACAACAGTGTATAAGATCCATTTTAATCATAAAAATGATTTATGTACTATATGTTTTGTTATATCTCAGTATTTTAATCCTTGGGTTTTAAGTGTTGTATTTATTATGCATTTGCTCTATCTTGCTGTTTTGTTTTTGTGTTTTTCTCTTATGAATCATTTTGTAACTTGGCACCATATAAAATAGAGGTTTACTTAATATGTCATATTTTATATTATAAAAACAGGTAGCTTTTTGTTTATATAATTACTGGAGATGCAGAGTTAATAAAACTGGAATCATAATGTCAGTCTGTGTTATTGTATAACTGCAAAAGGTTGTAAGGTCCAGTGTGTATCGGCTGATTTTTTTTAGACAGAGGCACTGTGTAAAACGTGCAAAATAAAAAAAATAAAGCAGCTTCTTCAAAAATAAAATAAAATAAAATAATTTTTTATTTATTCATATGTGTACTAGTTAAGGTTAGCATATCTGAGAAATTTCGAAATGTAATCTGCACATCTTTCATGATAACCAAATAAAAGCAAATAAACTAAAATCATAATATAGTCCTCAAAGAAAGGACTTTATCATCAAATCAAGCGCTAAGTACCCGTGTAGATGTCTGATATGGACGTTTCTTATGTTCTCACTGAGCTGTTCTGGTTTAATGACGCATACATATATTTATGCATTTGTTGTCCTGTCTATTCCTGTTCATTCTTTTGTTGTTGTTGTTGTTTTTGAACATGTACCTGCATGATGATAATATAACTCACATAAATGTCATTTTGTTGTTTTGGATGTACATAGATATTTATTTACTTCTTGAATTTGTTTTATATGTTCCTAGTATGAATATGTTTGTTGTTTGGTTGATCTACTTGTTACCTGCTGGAAATAAACAATCAAAACTAAACTTAACAATACCATTTTGATTTTTATCACCTATACAGACTAAATTATTTCATCACAGTTCAGTCCAGACATCACCAAAAACAAAGGCTGACATAATCTGTCTAAAGTGTGAGTGATGGTTAACTCACTGAAGGTATCATGATTGTTTTCCACACACTCCCCTCTTTGCAGGAATCATCTGTCACCTCAGTCTGTAGAAGATTACCAATAAACAACTGGGTCATCTTTCCACAGTAGAGAGTACTGATGAGCTGTGTCAGATCTTTAGACCTTCCTCTCATTTCTGCTTTTTCTTGTGGGTTTTTGATGGACGAGTGAAGGTGAGTGTGTGGTCGGAGGCGAGTGATGTCAGTATCATGTGTGAGATACACATTAGTTTTGGGTTAACCCCTTTAATACCTTATTTTATTTCCAGTTATATAAAAAAATAATAATTTGTGCCATTGCTGTGACACATATCCCACATTAAGTGGAGATTGTTAATGTGATTATAGCACCTTAAATAATATGTTGCAAATTAGTGACATGAGGCACAATTGTCATAATTGTCATAATAGTAATTACTCAAATTTTCCAATCTCAGGTTTGTAGATTATTTTATTGATGCTATTGATTAGTTATTCCAGTCAACAATCCAAACAAAACAAAAAATTATCCAAAAAATAAGTAAAAAATCATGAAATTAATGACACCGTCACAGAAACAGGCCATCGAAACTGATCCATGAACATTCAGAAGGAGTGTTGAACAGCACCTCATTGCAAAAACAGTGGAGTATTGAGGTGATTTTGCAACAATAATCTACAAGGGGTTAAAACAGAACAGAAATTTGTTGTAGAACTATTAAAAAAATGTGCAAAAATGAAAGAAAAAAATGTAAGCTAATCATTTAATTGTTGAATCTGAAAAAATGTGTTTGTAATTTAGGCTGAAAAAGAACTTCACGTGCATAAAGTCAGTCAGGTTGAGTTAAATGTGGGCTCGAACAGGTTATTTTTGTTTAGCACCCGAAACAAGACTACATTGTATTCTTTGAGCATTTATGTAACGACGCTGTGAAGGAAAAGAGACGATGGTGGAGCAGTAACACTGAGTTTCGTGTATTGCTGTTTATCAAAGCTGCATCTTAATCTGGAGCCCGACAGGAGCAGAGATGAACAGATTAAATGAAAATATTACAGTTTCAGTGTTTTTCATCGAAGTGACAGTTAACCACATTTAGGAGGGAGCAGTGACTTTCATTTGTTTCTAGGGATCGTGTCATTTGATTGGATATAGGTTTGGGTGTGTCCAAGTCTGGGAATCAAGGGGGTGAGGTGTTCTCACAGAAGCGTTGA
>JAPQRP010000018.1:13464606-13485007 GCA_037367295.1 Apogon hyalosoma
TTGAAGTGGAGGGGGGGTGGGTGGGGGCCGAGGAGACGTGATGTTGTGACATCCACGGAGCGCACATGGTGGCAGTGAAGCAAGTGAGGGCATGATGCTTTACTTTTATTACGCCATTTACCCACACACAAAGACATGCACACAAAAAATAACAAACAAACTAACAGATATAAGAATCTATCCAGGAGCATTTCAGGTAAGAGGGTCTCTCCTACAAACTCCTGTATTCACATGAGTCTTTGCCAACACCCATGTATAGTGTAATGAGGTAATGACAATAGATATTGTGTGCTTCTGTCAACTTTCGAGTGACTGATAAGGTGTGTCTGGACTTGTTGAGAGTGAGTGGTTGCTGTTGGGTTACTCATAGCACAGTAAATCAGCTTACTCAGGCTGTTTGTGTCATTGTCAGAGCAGTTTGCATCTGCGCTAGTGGGGGATGGGGGTGGACTTATCCAAAAAAAGAGAAAAGAAGATACAGCCTAGCCTGAAAAAAAAAAAAAATACTACAATATTCCGCTGGATCGCCTTTAGCTTTGATTACAGGAAGTGTTCCGCAATAATGGCACAATATTTATTTCCACACAGAGTTGGATTATTTTATGGGTCTTAAGATCTTGTATTAATATCAGAGTCAGACCGATGTGTAAAATCTTTTCCATCACATCTAAAAGATTCTCAATTGGGTCCAGGTGTGGATTCATGCTCTTTGAACCACTGTTTCCCAATCTGATCCTGATGAATCCAGGTTTTGTCATCTTGGAACATGTCTGTGTCATCAGGGAAGAAAAAAAAATCCACTGATATTCATTGTAGTCATTCAGTATATTCAGGTTCAGCTGATTATATTTTACATATATATACCATTACTGTATCTAGACCTGAACCAACCCTAGGTCATAACACTGCCCCCACAGGCTTGTATTGTAGGCACTAGGCATGATGGGTAACCACTTCATCGACCACTCTTCTCACCCTGATGCATCCATCAATCTAGAACAGGATTAGTCTGGGCTCATCAGACCACATAACCTTTTTCCATTATAACACAAACCCCTTTTCCACAGCACTTCTGTTATGGGAATATTTTGCCTTTATTCCGGAACGACGTCTGTGTAAACGAAATAGTGGATCATTTGGTTCCACTTTTATCGAGGCTCTGTAACGCCTCTGGAGGTAGTAACAGAACCATGATAAAGGTGGAATCATGATTCCAGAACGCTACGAAAAAGGAAAACCTCTCGTTCTGCAACCAAAGTGTGACATTTGGATGACGTATTGCGTGTGCGACCCCCATGCCGGGGGATTTAAAAATGAGCGCAGGCCGTGTACAGTAAACAAACACATCAACGCGACCAGAAAGATGTCGAACTGGGGAGAGGCTGAGATTCATCAGCTGTTGTCACTTTGGGCGGAGGACTGTATCCATGCTAACATTTGTATTTCCGACACACAAGTTATATGTCCCACTATACGCTGCACTGTGTCACCGCCCCTTTGATTCCGGAACGCAGGTCCGCTGTGGAAAAGTCCAGCCTGTCTCACCCCTGTTACTCCTTTGGCTTGGCTGTGGAAATCGGTCAACGGTGGAAAAAAAGTGGACTCCATTTCACCTTTTTTCCAGGATCTCTGTGTAAAAGTGGCTCATGTCTAATCTTTTTGATCTCTAACAAACTGATAAGAAACGAGAAGCTACTGCATCAGTCAGAGATAAAGACTGTGTTGGAACTGAAACATATTAATCACTGCAGCAATTATCCAATGGAAAGATCTGAATAATTTGCATATCCAGGTGAAGGACTTTTCTTGCCAAGCTGTGTAACCTCACAATAAAATAACAAAACCCCCAATATTATCAGACTGACTGGATGGAACTGGCAACATGATTAATAAGTAATTATTAAAACATAAGCCTTTGGCATTGGGTTCTTTATTTCTATTACATCATTATAACATGAGACATATAGCATAGGATATACAGGTATAGAATCAGTTTTGTTTTATCCTACATATGTATTTTATGTAACAAAGTCCGCCTTCCCCTTGAGCTGAAATGCTTCTCATAACCAGTTCACATAATGAAATATAGTCTCAGCTCTGCAGAACATGATGTACGTGCTATGAGTTTATGCAAACGCTGTTAATTTATTCCATGTCAACACAACAATTGTCACATCAAGAAGACTTTTTTGACTGCGACTGTGTACCTCAATAAAACAACAAGATGCTCGAGCTTAAGATTAACAATGACAGAAGAGCAACAAACCAAAACACAGACAACTAGATCCAAACCAACTTTGCAGTTGGCAGAGCATGTCTTATATAAATCATGCTCATTTCCCAGTAAAATGACTCAAAGTGTGATAACAACTGTTAAATATAAGGTTTCTGCTCCGTTCAAATACAGTAGGTGTCTTCAGAACTGCCTGGATGCATCATTTTACTCATGACGTAACAGAAACCTGCAGCGAGGCTTATTATAAGTCAGTGTAATGAGCCTGAAGGAAAAACCTCTGCGGTTATTTTCCAAAGAATTCACTGATAAACAATAGTTAAGGTACATGTAAAACCTGATATTGGGGTGAATTAATACTAATAAATGATAAAATCAAGATGTACCCAACAAAACATGAGGTAATTTTAACATACAATTTAATTTTATTACACTGAATTAAACATATTTATATAATTTATTGATAAACTACAGGGAATTTCATTAAAATAAATGTAATGATATATTGAGTAGACTATATAGACTTGATTTATTGTATTCATGTTAAAGTCAATGGTGTCAATGATTTTGCATTTTAAACATTATATTCTAATTGAACTACACTTATTACATGGTATTTTAATAACTAAAAGGTTATTTCTCCTGTCAGTAAACGACTTGGTATTGATGAAGATCAGGAGTTAGTACTATGTGTTAATGCTAATGCTACTGGTACTGAAAGTGTATTAGGATGGGTAAAATGCAGAGACTGAATCACCCTGCACAAAAGTTAACCTTTAACCTTTATTGTATACTTATTTCTTTTAACATTTCAAGAAAAGTAACAAACTTTACTAAAACCACTCAACAAATCTGACAAAATTCCAAACAGTGGTCTTGGAAAGATGGAAATATACAGTGACTTGGCAACCTCAATTCATTTTTGTGGAATATTTACTAGATCTAACCAGTTTTTAAGAGCATTTGATTCACATCTAATACACATTTTTCTAAATCGGCTCAATATTTTTACATATCACTTTCTTGGTGCAAATTAAATTTGAAGTACAGTAACCTATTGACGACTATAGAGTCATTTTTGAGATGCATTTACAAAGGAGACAAGCCAGATAAAAACCCTGTAGATCACTCAGGCCTCAAGAAATTACACTTTTTAGATCAGAAAACAGGTCACAGGGTATTTAACAGTTATCTTTCATCTTCATTCTTATCATTTTTTCCTTAGTCACCGATCCTTTCCATTGTCATCTATGTGATGTCATCTTGCGTGACATGTGTGTGTCACCAGCTTGTGGCAACCATGGGGGTATTTCTGTACAAGTGACATAGCATCTTCAAAGTTCACGTCTACGCAACAGCTGATTACAGAGGAGCCACCCTCGTATCTGTGCATGCCTATCTATTAACAGCCATGTAAGAAACACTTCTGACTTTACATCAGAAGCCGTCAAAGAGGGAGTTTTAGCGTTGGGATGCATCTCACACACACAAACACAAAAATATAATAACATCATGTTTCAATAAAGCATCATAGCACAAAGTTAATAGAGTATGGTCTTCTCTTTCAGCATGGATTATTATTCCAGAAATCAAACTCAACAAAATGTTTTCCATGAACTTCCCTAACATAGCCTTCTAATTAATGGCCCTTTTGCATTTACTGCCTTTATGTTTTATGTTGTTTCGTGCAGACCACATTATTTCTGACTCAATCACGGGTCATGATTAACCAAGACAGACACTGTGGCACCACTGACAGCGCTGAAACTGTCATCACACAGCATAGTATATGACTGACATGGGAATAGAACATTTCATATGTGACACACAATAGAAGAACAGCAACATGACTTCTCTGCAGGCCAATAAATGCAGCATTAAAAAGCAGAGAGAGCCAGAGGACATGACGCTTTCTTAGGCGCACTAACGACAATGGTGGAGCTTTTTTCTTTTTAGAGGACAAACAGTAGAAAACGAATGTGTGTTTGCAAGTGGCTCTGTGCCGTCAGCTCCCTAGACAGACCTGTAGAGCAGGCTTCTTCTTCCTCTTATCTGCCGCCAGCAGGTTTGACAAGAAGTTTGTCTCATTTTCCTCACATATACCAGGTGACGCGATAGGGGAGTGGCCTCAGGAGAATAGGCTTCATTTGCGTCTTTTTTTTTTTTTAATATATAATTTGCATTTAAACTGACTGGAACACTAAAGCCAGATTAGAAATAGATCCAATAGACTGAACACAGCTATTAGGGTGTTACAATATCATCTAAAATTTGGAGTGTTGTTACAGTTTCACTTTGCATCAACTATAGCAGCAATAAACTAGTTGAGGTTACAAAGCCTCTGGTAAAATCATTCTGGCAAATGTCCACATTGTGGTTAAACACAATCATCTGCGAGAGAAGAGAGGCAAACTTGTCCTCAAGCAAATAGAAGCAGGTCTTTAAGAAACCCCCTTAAGACACACACCGTCAATATTCAAAGCAGTTCAGTTTCATGCACATGTTACAAAACAAAGTCATTATCATGTACATCTATGTATTCATTTGTCCTTATAATCATGGACAAACAAACAGCCAGGGTTTTGTTTTTCATCATGGAATTGTTTACATCATAGGACAGGGGATTTTGAGTAATATTTACATTTGGAACAATACGAAAACAATGATGGGAACACACAGCCGTATTTCCAGAGAGTTGGCAGCAGTTCATTTCAGTTGATACTGAAGGAGTATTTGTAGGTCAAAGGTCACTCACAGGCATATGTACCAGCCTGCTGTGCTGCTATAGAAGACTATCTAAAGAGATGCTGAGAAATGATGCATGGTTTCCTATCAAACACGTTTTCGTCAATGAGCTGTACCAATGACCTGTCAGTGGATCATGTTACTAAAATAATCCAGAGTTTGATTAACGCTCTCAGTCGTGTCTGCTCCTCTGGAAATGGAGTACGTTTGAACATGTACAGATTTTGTTGAATGTGACCGAAGAATCCAAAAACAACCTATACTGACTACCTGATATTTTACTATTTGATGCAACTGACCTAAATTTAAAATTTAACTGAAATGACCATCTTTCTTTCTGTGATTTGCAGAGGCCCTGTCTCCTATTCTTGATGAACACAACAAAGAAACGCTGACTAGTTTGGACACGATCACTCCTATGTGAACGTTAGAGGAGGGAAAATGAGATTCTGTAGCTGGAGTCCCAAGGGCAAGCTCTGGTGACAAACAAGTCAGCAAATGAAACCATTTGGATGTCACTCACTTACCTGGCAGCATTTGTCTACAAACTAAAAACCCTTTATAAACATAAAATAATGAAAACATAAATGAAGTAAAAGGAAGGTTGAGGAAAATGCAAACTAAGATGCACTGGAGTGTGAGACTGTGTACGTAAACACAGGGGAAAGTGACCCATAAAAGTCCCACTGACGTAACCGCAGAGGAAGGGAGGGATTTTTTTTTTTCCTCTTTTTTTGAGATTCAAATCCAAACTGACATCAAGTTACACCTGCTTGCATGGACCGGTAGGTAGAGTGGATAAACCGACGCACTCCTCAAACAATGCCTCGACTTGGTCTGCGTTCAACACCTGTCCACCTGGAACTCAATTCCCATGCACAACAAAACAAAGACGCCACACTCAAGCAACGCATTATATGAAAAAGCATTGCAGGGCTGCCAACTGAAAACGCCTTTGTCCACTGATCAGTGATTTTTTTATTTATTTTTTTTGGTGCCATTTATAACTGTACATATCTCACAACTTCTAAATGCATCATTAAGCTTAAGGGAAGGTCTATGATGATGATATTACAATGAAAGAGTAGAGCGTGTGTATGAAAGTGTGGGTGTGTGACCACAGCAGGAGGTAAATAGTTGCCTCCCTACCTCAGTGGGGCTTCTAAACCCTCCTCTCCAACTGAAACAATTGGTTCTCACACCCAAAACAAGCCGCTACAAGCTGAGTTTACACATCTGTCACTGATAACAAAACTACATTTATTACAAAAAGTACCCATGTTATCAAAGTCAGCAAGAAGTGATGGGAGGAGGATTTCATTCCATAAGGTCTACTCAAAACAATGTGGAAACATCTACAGAAACACTGTAGGTGAACCACATTAGTTAATGTCCAATTACGGCTCTATTAAAGACATGGGTATAATTACTAACACTGCAAGACCAGTCAACACTTCTTCCAAACCCCTGCCCCACCTATGATTTACACACACTGGGGGGCCACTGGTTTATGAGGCCTCTTCAGACGCCTCGAGGTGTCACTCCCATGCGTTCTCCACTGCCCGGGTCCTTCACACCTCCAGGAGGGACCATTATCCTGTCAGAGGCCACTCTTCACAGCAGCATAGCGTTTCTCCCCGTGAAAATCACACCCCTCTGCTTGTTTTATCGGCCGGTGGTGCCTGGAGTTCACACACAGGCCTGACTGGAAGCTGCAGATGGTCAGTGAGAATTAGGGTGGATGGACAAAACAAAGCCTGGAGGGAAAACATCAGCTGAGCACTGGGGAAAACTAGGGCTCTTAGCTTTAAACTGTGGGAGATGGAAGCCTTTTAACTTTGTCATACTGTGGTAAATGAGTTAACCACCCTAAACATAAGACATTTTCAGGGGTAACACTAGTGGTAGTTTAAACATGACCAGAGTTCATGTATGATGAGATTGATCCTACAGATAATACTTATTCAATTACAATGTAAATAAAACAATAAAATTATATACTACAGCATATTTATCATTTATATTTACAACACAATGAGCCTGATCTATTAATATAACTTATTACATTCTTTGTAACAAAGCTCACACTGAAACGTATCCTGCATGTCTGTAATTATTGTCATCTGACTACAACCCTGAATAACATTTTTGAAAACTGGTCTTGTAAATCAGCTGTTACAGTCAAGAGGACACCTGTAGCTGACAAACTGTCTCTAAGAGATGAGTTTAGTAGTTATGAGAAAATGAAAATGTATTTGAGGAACAAGGTGAAAATATTTATTTGAAGACATAAACTATATGGACAAAAGTATTTGGACACATTGATTTCAGGTGTTTCTTTTCTAACAGGGGTCTGGGATATAACACAATAATGACAAATGTACTAATATGGTTTTATATTATATTATATATATTGATGTTTATAAACTATGTGGACAAAATTATTGGGACACATCATGCCTACAGCTTGTAAGCTGTCTTGTTCATGCTGATTTGAGCTATAAATGTCAATACCTCCTTTAAGTTTAATGGGAGATTTTTCTTTCCAAGTGAGATTTGAAGAAAGTAGATGGTTAGTTGTGGTAGAAAATTATTATTTTCAGTCAGAACACAGAAAATATTTTAAAAATTTAGTGGCAGAATACTGAAAATCATAGTCATGGACATTATATATATGTATATAAAAAGGAAAAAAATCAGTGTTGAGGGAAATTAAGTAAAAACTATCTCTGAAGTATTTTGGAAGCAAATATAACACTTTAAACAAAACTAACCAATGCAATGATATTTATCCCAATATAAAACTATATAATGACATTCGTTGTTACTGTTTTGTATCCCAGACCCATTAGAAAAAAACACCTGAATTCATCGTGTCCCAACACTTTTGTCCATATAGTGTACTTACAGCACCTCTGTGCCTGCACATTTATACCATTCAGCCATTGTTCCTAAAGCCTCCTGCTTTGACTTGCACAGCTGACAACAAAACAGGATAAACCATCTGGTTTTGTCAGAGTTTATTGACAGATGTAGAAGCTTGAACTAGTGCGGTGCTGCCCCCCACAGGAGAAGAAGAGTAACCAACTTCAGGAAAACAAGACCATTTGTTCAGTCACAAGCATTTCTTATCTAATAATGAGGACAATTTACACAGTGATTTTCCAACATTTTTTATTCTTAAAAATGTATTAACAAATATTTTGTTATCAAAAATACACTGCAGAAACAGTTTAAATTCAGATGTTGGCATAATTACTAATTTTAGATACATAAATAAGTCTAAATGCTGTATGACATCTATGACTAAATATAATCTCACATTAGAGGGTTGGCTCTGTAGGTTTTTTAGGTAACTACACATCAAAGTATAATGTGAAACATTAAAAGATTAAGAAGCATTTTAATAATTTACTTCTGCATTCAGCAGTGAAATTTCCAAATATCTGTGGGAATACCAACAGCTGAGAAAACAGGACTATACTTCAACAATATGAAGTAAAAAAGGTCATTTTAAAATGTAATACTAATTTGAAAAAAGACAAATATTTAAAAAAAAAAGTTACATGAAAGGCTTTATGTGTAACCTGGGTTTGTGGCATCAGCACTTCGAAAGAATCTCCTGGCAGCTTTTGTAAACCTTCACCAAACAGCTGAGCCTTGGCTTCGAACTCTGAAAAATAAATGAGGATGTTCAGACATGGTGAATGAATAAAGTGAGTATTAAAATTGTAACACATGCTAAAAGCAAAAATATTATGTTAAATCTACTGCACATTCCTTCTCACCTGAAACAGTGGAACCACACTTGACACTGCATTAGAATCGGATGGGTCTTTCAACAGGACACAAAGATAATAGATGATCTGATGCTGAAATAAAAAAAAAAAAAATCATATATCAGTAATCTTATCTTACAATTATGTGAAATAACTGTAGCATAATACATACAATAATTATTTAAATATAATTGGACGCACATCCATAAAGATAAACACTAAAGAGGAATAATCACCATGTAAATGGCCTCATTTATGACAATGTCCTTGATCTTGCTCATCTCAATAAAGGTGGTGGTCTCACGGCCTGAGGCATAGCTATAGGACACCTGAATGCCTAAGGAGCCAATGACAAGCAGGGACTCATGGTCTACCTTCACAAAGTGAATGTGAAGCATCATTCCCACCAGGGTGATGAGAATAGCACTGGACAGAACAGCTGTATTCTACAAAACAGGGAAAACACAGTCACACACAAATGTTCAGGTTCAGTGTAACATAAAGAAGTGTCATACGGAAGCTTAAAGATAATCTGAGTTGTGTCTATCAGAAACACGTTGCTCCGATTCAACACAAAAATTATGAAAATTGCACACTATTGGACAGCTATGAATGATAAGATATGGAAAATATCCACAGCATAATACATCTCTATAAAAGAGCAAGAAGTCAAAGGGGTCGGAGGGTTCAATCCTAAAGGGTTGCTGTAATGTAAGAAATATGTTTCCCCTACCTGCGTGACGAAAAACACAGAGTAGGCAATCAGCCACACAGAGCAGGTGTACACCATCACTTTACCGATGGACACCTTAGGAGAGCTAACAGTGAACTCTCTGCAAAAACTGGAGTGATCCTGACAGTCCAGAGATATGGTTTTGCCATTGATGTCAGTGAAGGCTTCGTCTTCCATCGTAAACGCAAAAAAAATTGGGGTTAAAAAAAAAAGACAAGAGGCGAGTATCAGGAATGTCAGTTAGCTAGCTATGAGGACAGGTTAGCATCCAGCTAACAATATCATGACTATATGTAAACAGCCAAGGTCAGCAGCATATTAAACTATAAATCGTTACTTTTTGATCAAGCGAATTTGAAATTAAAACATCCTCATATCTTTAAAACGCTAAATTAAGTTAGCATTTGTAGTTATTTAGTCAAGTTATCTCAGAATAACATTCCTAGGTTATCCACAAGTGACAACTGAAAAGTCTCTCAAGAGACGCTTGTTTTCTACACCAGGATGTGTTGTACGAGTTTGTGAGGTGAAATAAAATGTAACAAATAACGACAGTGATCCACGACAACTCCAATTTTTCAGTATAACAAATAATAGTACATATAACAGCTACATGTCACATAAATTGACATTCAAGGACTACACTTTTCTCCAGGGCTGTTTCCATCTAACTGTCTAACTGTAGCAGTACGCCGGTCATCATTGCAAATATACCCTAAAGCAGCTGGAAGGTGCAAAGCATTATGGTCCATCATCATTTGTCCTCGATTTATTTACGTAGCGAACTGTTTACAAGTTAACTATTAAAACAGTTTGAGGAGTAAAAGTCACTATAAACGCGGCTTGTTTAAACAAATAAGCGAGAACTGCAAAAAGCTCTGACTTTTGTTTGGTTTTCAACGGAGCTCCGGAATACTCCATTTCCCAAAATGCATTGTGTACTCATGACTGTTGAACTCTGGATAAAAACAAGCCGATCAGCTGATGTAAAAGCAACAACATCTACAGGGTCTGACACAAAATAGCCCAGCTAGCTAACTTTCTCCTCACGGTTAGCCGTATGTGGCAGGAGGCGGGATGGTGTTCGACAGTGTACGTGTTCAGTTTTAGACTGTGTTGAGGCAGCATTTTAGGCAGAGGAGTTTGTTTAGTCGTCGTTCGTCGGACTGGTCACCACTGCTAGGTCAGTCGGCTGAAATGAAGGTTGTTTGTTACTTCAGAAGTGTGTATATTCGTGTTTAGCCAGTGACAGAGAAACTATTTAATACTTGAATGCTATTGAATTATCGGTGAACATATCTAGCCACCGTTAAATGAATTGGCATTGTTAGCTGAGCTGTAACTTTCCTGAAACAACACAAGAGATTCGGGGCAGCTAATGTTAGCTAGCAAACATCTGTGCCAAACCCTAAAAGTAATTGCACGTTTGGACATATATGTTCGAAGTTTCTGCCTTTACTTGCTATATTACGAACACAAAATCGCAGTTAACAAACAGAAATAGGTATCTTAACATTTCATAGTTATTTTAAACAGTATTATACGCGAATAAAGTGGCTTTAAAACTCTAAATAGAAATATACCTCAAATTTGGGTGTAAATATTCACTTAATCGTGCCATAACTTTGTGTCTTCCGTTGCATTTTGTTTTGCAGTTCCTATAAAATTCAGTCATACTCCAAATCCTAGTGTCCGCTTGTTAGAAGTTGTCAAATTTGGAATGAGTGGTCAAGGTCCAGCTATAGAGAAAGGAATGAACACAGTCCTAGTGTGCCAGGAGAGCTACGCCTGTGGGGGCTCAGATGAAGCCGCGTTTGAGTGCGATGAATGCGGCAGTTTACAGTGTGTCCGCTGTGAACTGGAGCTCCATCGACAGGAGCGAATGAGGAATCACGACCGGGTTCGGATTGCGCCAGGCCACGTTCCTTTCTGCGACTCGTGTAAAGGTGACAGCAGCTGCTCTGCCAACGGAGGGCGACTCAGGGCGGTGGTACGCTGCCAGGGTTGTAAGATCAACTTGTGTTTGGACTGCCAGAAACGCACCCACGGGGGGGTCAACAAGAGAAAGCACCCACTGACACCTTACCCTCCTGCTAAAGCTCCTCAAGAGAACAGTGTGAGTGCAGGGGAGTCAGAGATGGAGATCCTGAAAGCTGCCTTGGATAAAGTGTGCAGCTTCCTCGTAGTGGATGAGAAAGAGGAGATGCAAGTGAGTGCCAGATATAAGTTTTCATCTTTTGGTAGCATCATGTCAAGTCTGCATCCTTGATAGGTTACAAGTGTGTGTTTGCTTCATCTTAATTACGCATTTTTGTGAATTCTCAGGTCAAAGACGAGGAGGACTTTGTCAGCAGACTGGGCTGCAGACCAGATGAGCTCCTCAAAGTGGTCTCCATATTTGGGAACACTGGCGAGGGCAAGTCACATACCCTTAACCACACTTTTTTCCTCGGGCGAGAGGTTTTCAAGACCTCCCCCACTCAAGAGTCATGTACTGTGGGTGTTTGGGCAGCTATGGACCCTGTGCATCGGGTGGTTATCATTGACACAGAAGGCCTGCTTGGAGCTGGTATGGAATGAGCAGTATTGCATTTGTTGCCATATTTCAAAGTTAACACACATATCACAGTCACTCGCTACACTCTATTCTCTAATCAGGTGCTAATCAGGGTCAGAGAACCCGTCTGCTCCTCAAGGTCCTGGCTATCTCTGACATCATCATCTATCGAACACATGCTGACCGACTGCATGACGATCTCTTTAAGTTCCTCGGAGATGCTTCAGACGCCTACCTGAAGCACTTCACCAAGGAGCTGAAGGCAACTACAACCCGCTGTGGTCTTGACGTACCACTGTCCACTTTAGGCCCTGCAGTGATCATCTTTCATGAAACCGTCCACACCAAGCTGCTAGGATCAGGTACATCAAAATAACAGAACTCTCATTTATCGTTGTTTAACCCTGTCATGCATGACCTACAGTGGGAATCAAGGGGTTGGAGTAAATAAATACATTCTTCTAATTTCTAGGAGTCACACATTTTTGCCAGTATGGCTGTGAAATGGGCATTAAAATCTGTTCTAAGTAGTCTTGAAAAGGTCTTAAAAAAGTCTTAAATTTAACTTGTAGGAACCCTGTTAAAGTAACATTATTTGCAGTAATGACCCCAATTCTTAATTGTTCCATGGCGTTTTCTAATATTTGTTAGTCTCACTTTACTTTAGGGAGTCGTATGTAGGATTGTGGCCAAAACTGGTACTGCAATCACATTCAAAATACTGTAGAGCGTGGTATCCCCTCTGTCTTCCCCCAGACTAGGGGTTGCCAGATCCAGCATGAGCGTCCATTACAAAATGCTACCATGGCAAGCAACAAATTCTATACCTGTATTTATATCGGGCCTGGTCTCTTCACCAGGTCCTGGACCACGGTCTCTTAGGTTCTTAGTAACGTGAGACATTTATCAGAAATGTTCCAGCTGCAGCTTAGGGGGAACTGGCAACCTAGATGGCCAAACACTACTGACTTGGTGATTGGCAGATAGGTGATGGGAGGCGCATTAGACCAAACCACAAAATGACAACATAAACATTACTTGTGGGCTGCCACTTAGCTTTTCAAATGTGAATATTCTGGCTGGACTACTACTGTCAGTGATGTCAGTATTTGAAATGAACAGGATTCCTTAATGTCTGGTGACATTCAGGGTCATTTTATGATTACTTTGAACATAATTCTTACATATAGCTCCTTTAAAGCTGCTGTGACACTTGAATTTCTCCAATGTAGGATAAATAAAGTCTTATCTTATCCTGATATATTGTTTAATTAATCCAAAAGATTCGGTTACAAAGAAATTCTCTAATAATCTACAGTGTAGGGAATAGTTTGTTCACAGTATAATCCTTATGGTTGTTGTCATTCTGTCTCAGTGACTGACGAGTCCCAGAATATAATCACTGAGGACTGTTACATTTTACACTGAATTAGTAGGTTTTATTAAAACACTGATGTGTTCTCTTTCTGGAAAGACCTTGATGGATGTGTTTATGCATAAAAAATAAATACCATTACATGTTAAATTGTTGATGCATGGTATCCACTACAGTGAATAATGGGCATTATTATGCTAAAGAAATAACACATTGAAGAAACCAGATTGGATATATTTTTTGTCAAAAATACTGCTACTTTATCAACAGTTCTTGCATGAAAGGGTTAAATATCAAGCTGTTATTGTCTCATCTTGTTTATATCTGCCTCTGTTCCTATATACCTTCTAGACAAGTCATCTGAATCAGTCGATCGTCTGCTTCAGGAGCGTTTTAGAAAGCTGGGTCTATTTCCAGAGGCCTTCAGCTCCATCCAGTATCGGGGAACTCGGACCTACAACCCTCCCACAGATTTCAGTGGTTTGCTGCGCAGCCTGGAGCACCAGCTGGATAACAACACCACCCGTTCCCCACGTTCTGCCAGTGTCATCTACAAGGCTCTGCAGGTAGATTGATTTTTAGAACATATTTATGTTTACACATCAAGCTTGTGAGACCACCACTGTGAAGGCTGAATGGCTTATGCTGAACATGTTTTATTCTTCCTAATTCCACTTCCCCTCTTCCTCCCCTCAGGCCCTGAGTGAGCGCTTCCATGGGGACATTCCTGATGAGCACATGACTAGCAACTCCTTCTTTCCAGATGAGTATTTCACTTGCTCCAGCATCTGTCTCAGCTGTGGGTATGTGTCTCTCTCATCACAGCAACACTTGAACTTTTGTGATTAAAAACAGAAAATGAATGAAGATTCCACTACATGTTACTTCGCTACTGAATAATTTACAGTGGAAACTGTATCACTACATGCTGTAATTATCTCATGCATGTGTGCATGAGATAACTTTTGTTATGGTGTGGCACTATATAAATAACATTTGATTGACTGATGCTGTTTATGTTTATCTTATTTATCCCTGTTTTAAGAGTCATCCAATTATCCAAGTAGTTCAGACTGCAGGGAAATGTGGTGCAAATCTGATTTTTTTTTTTTTTTGCCCATATGTGACCTTTATCTGATCTGTTAAAGACAGTTTGAACAGTAGAAAACAGATTTTTTTAAATCCAACCCAGGCCACTTTCATATGTGGTCCTAAATCCGATACATATCTGATATTTTGCAATGCAACTTCAGTCTGAATGGCCAGGCCTCATTTATCCGACCTTTACATCATTGAAATGCGACAAACATCACAATTCTGTGCCGAGATGAAATACCTCCATATTTACTTCCAGAAACACAGTGCATGCCTGCGTGGTCACTTCAGGGTCGCATTCAGTTCATATTTAAAACTGATAGTAGCCGCATTTAATGTATAATATGAACGAGCACACAAAAAAATTGGATTTCACCAAAAAAATCCAAATTGTGCATTAAGACCTGCTATCTGAATGTAGTGTAATTCTTTGAGTTTATATTTTGCACTGAGCTGTTCAGGAGAACATTTCACTGGTACTTGGATTTGAACTCAGAAATAGGAATTTGTGAAAAAAAAACAAAACAGAAATATACTAAAAAGTCTAACAAAAAATATATATTTTTAATTATCTTGGGACTAGAAACATTTGTATTGACATTGGTAAATTTCTTGTGGCAGATGATGTCATTTATATAAACCTAAAACAACAATCATTAAGAAAAAGTTATAATTCACTATATATGATATTTGTAAACCACAACATAAGCTCGCCTTTTGTCTCTAACATGTGTTCCCACTTTCAGTTCAGGCTGCAAGAGGAGCATGAATCATCTAAAGGAAGGACTCGACCATGAAGCCAAACATCGCTGCCGCTACTCTGCACAGTCCGACAACCGCATCTACACTTGCAAGGTAAGTATGAAATCCACAATGCCACACATAAAGCACATGTTTAAGGGCGCCTGCTCCACAAGACTCTGAGCGTCTGTGTTGAACTTTTCAGGCGTGCTATGAGAGAGGGAAAGAGGTTATAGTGGTACCCAAAACGACAGCCTCGTCTGACTCACCGTGGTTTGGTCTGGCCATCTACGCCTGGTCTGGGTGAGCGCAGCTTGTTGGAAATAGCCTCCTTACAAGCACAAATAATTCAATGACCACTTATTACAATGAAAAATGGAAAAAATATCTCTGTTTATGTGAACCACCCACTTGTTAATTGTGAATATTTGCTCATTCAGAGTTACTTTGCTCAAAACTAATAAAAGAAGTAAAGACAAAAGGCACTCAATGTCTCTGATTGAAACTGAGGTCATTTGGTTTCTTTATCCAGGTATGTAATCGAGTGTCCCAACTGTGCAGTGATCTACAGAAGCAGGCAGTACTGGTACGGAAACCAGGATCCAGTGGAAACAGTGGTCAGAACAGAGATCCAGCACATCTGGCCTGGGGTAAGGCTCCAGTGGAAATACCTCAGTGAGACTGCTTAAACCAATTAAACAAAGTCCAAAGCCAAGACTGCGAAGGTTTTAAGACAAATAACTGTTGTCATGTCTGTCGCTAGAGCTTGTGAGGTGCACCATTGCCAGGTCAGTGACCACAGAACTAGTGTTTAGTACTAAAATGTCAATGACAGCACACATGAATATAGAGATAAGTCACATAAATCACACCGTATGTCGAGCCGTAAATACACAGTATGCTAAGGTCTGTAAGCCATTTAGAGTAATTATGTGTTCTTAGTGTTTAACATCCCAACTAATGTATAAGAAAAATATACAGTGTACCACTAATTTCCATTCTGAGCTATTTTTTCATCCAATTATCCCGTTTTTTTTTTTTTGTTTATTTTTTTCAGTCCGATGGCTTTTTGAAAGACAACAACAATGCAGCCCAGAGGTTACTGGATGGAGTCAAATACATTTCTCAGTCAGTGTCTGAACTGAGTGTCAAACCTGCCAAAGCGGTCACCTCCTGGCTCACTGACCAGATTGCTCCTGCCTACTGGACACCCAACTCACTTATAATGGTGTGTAACAAACTGAAGTAAAGTAGAGGGGAGCTGGATTATTTTCCAAAAAAAAAAAAAAGTCATGAGTGGGTTCTACTTGTTAACTCAGAGGAGAGACTCTAACAGACTGAAATCCATATGTGGAAAGTACAGACCCAGAGCAGCTAAGCAGTAGAGTAATACACTGTCTTTAATGTCCATGCGACTTAAAGATGTACATAGAATCCTGTTGACCTTTAGTCCAGTATTTAGGACTTGCATATAATATGACAACTGACTGAATCCTGTGCTATTTTTATTGTGCGCATTGTAGAAATGTCATAAATGCGCAGAAGAGTTTCAGCCCAACGACACAAAGCACCACTGCCGAGCCTGTGGAGAGGGTTTCTGTGACGCCTGTTCGTCAAAAACACGGCCAGTTCCGGAGCGCGGTTGGGGCCTCGCTCCCGTTCGAGTCTGCGACGCATGCTTCCATAACAGGGGAATCCCAACTGGTATGCAAATCAGTCCTTTTGATTGAATTTACATAGAAATGCTGAGAGAAAGACTAGACTGAAATGTGTTCAGACAATAGGTACATTATGCGTGACTCTGGAACATAGATATATCTGTACATGACCGTAGATGTACACAGAAAACAGCCAAGTTCATCCATATATTAAACCAATGTGCACATAAATGCATCTGTAATCGATTTTTTTCTGTTTTTGACGTTATGGTACTGAATTCTAATGGTGGAATTGACATGATGTGTGGGTTTGTCCATGATGCAGAGCTGTTAGATGCTGCCTTGGAGGAGGAGGGAGGCACATTAATCGCCAGGAAGGTCGGGGAAGCTGTTCAGAACACTTTAGGAGCTGTGGTTGGTGCCATCGATATACCTCTGGGTGAGCATGACATCAGTCCCAATTAGTAGAAAAGTCCAGAAAAAAAAGACATTCTAATTGAAACAATTGCTGCTGAGATTTACTGCTATTTGTGTTTTAATGGCATGTAAAATTTTGTCAGTACACTTAATGTGATGCATATTTGTGAGTTAAAAAATGAACCAAAAAGGTGATTATTTTATGTTAGGAATTTGAAACAGATTGGATTGATTCATGATAAATGCATAAACATGGATAAACACATTTGCTATATTTAGTCGTATAACATTCATTCAGTGTTTGATTTGTTTGGCATATGGGAAACTAGTGTATGATTTTTTTTATGTTAAACCCAAATGGACAAAAGTGTATCTGTATTTAACGTACTTAAATAAGCTTATAAATTGTGTTTTTCAATTGTAACTTTACCTATGGCCCATTTTGTGATGATGTACAGTGTTAAAAAATTTATGAGACAACCACCAAATGGTCTTTATGCACAGTCCCACTACTCCCTGAACTTAAGGCAGCTCCTTTATTTCCTGTCTTTCATTATTGGACACACTGATTAATTCATGTGTCTGACCACAGTAGTCACAACAAAAAGTAGCAGACACATCTGGATTAATCAGCGTGTCCAATAATGAAAGACACGAAATAAAGGAGCTGCCGTAAGTTCTGGGACTGTGCAGAGCCCATATAAGGTTGATGCAGCACTGGTTATTACCAAAACCATTTTATATGCTTTTATATTGGTTATATCAACTGAAATTATATGTTTAATGCTAAAATATAATTATTGTTGTTATCCATGAATTTTCTAATTAACTTTTACAAATAAAATGGATAAACACATTATTATTTCTTGATTAAGATGTCAAATTATAGTTGCCCACTTGCATTTTTGAACAGAATTAGTTTTAGTGGCTGAATGTTATGTCAGAGAAGCCCAGTGAACAGCTCATATTTTGGAATAAAAAGGTGAATTCAGGTTGAAAATAGTAAAATGTCGATCGCTCACTGAAAATGAGTTCAGATTAAAGCCCTTCATGATGCTAGATGGTCTCTGGTCTCAAACAGGGTAATGTGGGCTTAAATACATGTAAAGCACTGTATCTGTTTCAGTGTAACTATCCATGGGTATATTTTAGTGACAGTACTGAAATGAAATACAGTCTGTGCACAAAGTGAAAGTACTTCGATTTAACAATACTAGAGGTCGACTGATATGGGTTTTTCTAAGGCTAATGCCGATTTTTAAAAATTTGGTCAGCCGATGGCCGATATATACAGCTGATTTTTTTTTTTTTTTTTTTTTAAAGCGCATTGACTGTAAAATACAATTGAAACACTAAGATGATTAAGATTTTTATGCAGCAGTATAAATGAAATTATTAATACACGTACACATAGTACTCTTAACATTTATTGAACTTCAAGTGCTGCCCACAAAGGTGCCTGATCAAATATCTTATAACATTTTTACTACTGATCAAATGTCAGCTTTCAAAAAAAAAAAATTAAAGTGGATGACTGATATTGAAAAAAATCGATATATCGGCTGGTCTACCTCTAAACAATATACTAGAGACTAAATTTTCTATAATTTCCCCAATGTGATATTATGAAATCGTGTAAATATACACGCCACTTTTAATTGGTGTGTTATCTCTATGTATTATAAGCTTTCCGCGTGTATGTTCACGCCGCGTCAGATTCCACACACTTAGGGTTAACAGTTATGGGTATGTGAACCGGAGATCTTGGTGTAAATTGACACGTGATCAAATGGTGTTGAATAACACGCGAGAGGATGAAAATCCGTGCGTATAGCTTGCAAACTGCCATAAGACCTGGCGTGACGCACAATGTGATTTCATGAGATCAGTTTCATTTATCTAATTCACAGTCATAAATTGCCCAGCACGGCTCATTTTGCTCTGTTTTCCATCCTTTTATGTCCAGGTCTGGTGAAAGAAGCGGCTCGGCCCACGTACTGGGTCCCAGATCAGGACATCCATTCCTGCTGCGAGTGCCAGAAGGAGTTCTCCCCTCGTCTCTCCATCCACCACTGTCGCGCCTGCGGTCAGGGCGTGTGCGACGACTGCTCGCAGGAGCGCCGCACCGTGCCGTCCCGAGGCTGGGACCACCCGGTCAGGGTCTGCAACGGCTGCAGTCAGAAACCTGGGGACCTCTAGCAGGAAGGGGAGAGGAAGTCAGGGTGGGAACAGTAAAGGGAGCGGACCTCTTCGAGAACTGGAACCGACATGGTTTTTGACTCTTGTGTTCGGCCTATAGGCTTCAAAGCTCTTTTTGTCTTTTTGTTGTCTTTTTTTTTTTTTTTTTTTTCTTTTGAGTGGCATTTTTCTGGCTGCCAGTTGACTGTCTGTGGCGGCGTGGACTGTTGTTTTTTTAATACTGTCCTCATGTCACTTCAGTCCCTTGATGCTTTCACTTTAATATGCCTACACTGTGAAAAGATTTAGTGGAGTGAGACTTGAATATCGAGGAGATAGACACATAAAACGACTGACAGAGGTTTGATGAAAGTGAGTATTGTTTGCGTTTCCATGCACCCTTTTCATTAATTCATAATTCTGTTGATCGGACACTGACCCCTTTGACAATCCCTTCCAATGTCACACACTTGTACTATTAGCACCTTTTGTAGTCTGGGCCTCTGTGTGTAAAACATTTAGTAACTGAAGTATTAACTGAGCAGCTCAAACTGATTTCAGGTATATACTTTTTCTTTAAGAGTTTTTTTCAGGTGTCCTAGACGCAGCATTCAGGAATGACTTTAGGGGATCGGAAAACTTGAAAAGCAGCGCGCCACAATTGATTCTGATCCATGTTTGAAAGGAACTGCAGCGGTTTTCCTCTGCTTCAGCTCTGCAAGCGTAAGCTTTCCTGCCACTCTTTGGCTTCGAGAGGATTCAAATAATCAGAGGCCACTGATGTAATGTAGCACAGAGATGCATTCCAATCTATATAATTACTTAGTAATAACTACTTACATAATCCCTTAATCCTTTGTGGTTGTTTGTGCATTTGAATGGGTGGGTGG
>JAPQRP010000018.1:13485107-13497118 GCA_037367295.1 Apogon hyalosoma
GGGTGGGTGGGTGAGAATAGAACAGCCTTAATAATGCTGTCCACACTGACTGTTTAAAATTTACATAGAATATACTACACATATGGAAAAATGTTTACTTTAATAGGGGAAGTTCCAAATGCTCATTTTATTTGTAAAATGCAAAAACCTGTTAGACAAAATCTTGACGGCAGTGGAATGACGCAACACAAACTGCTTTCATACAGTGACTGGCTCACAGCAGATATACAGTACAGAAAAGACTTCAAACCCGCTTTGAGGCTGGCCCCTCAAAAACAGGAGGTAATTAGTAGAGTAATGCTTACTCGTGTCCACTCAGGCTGTGTAGTTAGGAAAAGAGCGTTTAATGGGCTGCAGACCCAACTCAGCAGCGCTTAGGTTGCCTTTATTGCAGCCACACTGTACTAAAATATCTGATCTGACCATTTTCTGATAATAGGATTTCTACTGGCAAAGTGAGATCTGACTATAGAGTGGATGGTAATCTGGGATTTTTAAAAGCTGACTGACTGGGAGAGTTGGTGTGATTATGTATTAACTTGAATCATTGAACTATTTCGGTACTGTTCCTATCTCAGAACGAAGTACTGAATTCAGATACGACATGGAACAAATCAATCCTTTTATGTTAATGTATGCTCATATAATGTAATAAACAGAAATGAAAGAGTCTGTGTGTATGTATATCATTCTGTAATAAATACACAAAAGTCCTATCACATGGGAAAAAAAATCCTTATTCAGCTAGGAAAATTCCACTGCCAAATTGCAAACCTACAAGAGACTCAATTTGAACAACTGGGCTGATAAGGTTTTCTACTCATCTCATTCCTCAGGTAGGAGAGGTGTGGCTATCCTAATACACAAACAATTTAAATTCTTAATAAACTACACAAAGATTCTGATGGAAGATTTATTTCAGTAAATGATTTAATCAGTGGAACCCGAATCTCCCTCCAAATGAAGATAATTCTAGCTTTATGCATAAAACATTCAGTCCAATACTAGAATACTGCTCTGGTACATTTTCTTAGGTGGGGACTTAAATTGTGTTACGCCCCAATATTTAGGACCTAAAACTCCCATCGCTAAAGCTAGCAAAGCACTGAAACACTTAAATCATATTAAAAAAAAAATATATATATATATATATATATCCTTAGTTACAATGAAAAATTGTCCATCTTTTTAATTCATTACGTATGAATGTTCTGCCAAGATTCGTACATTTATTTCAGATGCTTCCGACCAGTATCCCCACCAAGTTTTTCACCAAACTAGACAAACTCTTTTCAGAATTTATTTGGCAACACAAATGCCTACAGATTAAGTTAAAAACTCTTCAGTTAAGCAAAAAGTCCCTAACTTGAGGTACTACTTCTGGGCTGCCCAATTAAGACCTCTAGTAGTTTGGATTCAGGGCCTCTCTCACACACACACACACACACACATGGTGGATGGATATTGAGCAAAGTATGTGCACTGTACCCCTGGGGACCCTGCCCTTCTCAGATGTCGAAGAGAAACACATGTGAATGACTGAACAAGAAATACACTCAAGGTATGGAAGAAAATAAACACGTCTTTCAATGACCTAAAGACATCTCAGTACTTAAAATATTGGCTACATTTATAATTTCATTCCCTCCTCTAATGATTCAGGGTTTAAAAAGTGGTCAGTTTATGGTCTCAAATATGTCACCTCATCAAGTCATTTGAACAGCTGAAGGAGGATTTTCAACTCCCCAACACAGACTTTTTTAAAGTCTTAATTTCTCCTCTAAAATTGAGCTTTTCGACAAAGCACAAAGAATGGCTAAAGTCCTGCAGCCCAGTGGAACTGAAGATTTCCTGATAAGATTACAGAAAGCAAAACTAAAAAAACTTGTTAGTTTTTATAAACTCTTTCTTGATATGAGCCAAGGAAATTCATTAAATATAAAGACGAGATGGGAAACTGAACTAAATTCAAACATTTCAGTGGATACCTGGGAGGGAATATGTAGAGGCACACTCCATAACTCATTCAAGCTTATGGAAAGAGATTAAATGGAAGTTGGTCACGTTTCTTTTAAAAACCAAATCTAGTTTCAAAAATTAACCCAGGAAGTTCTAGTCATTGCTGGAGAAATTGTGTTGATCAAAATGCCAATTATTCCCACATATTTTTCACTCGCCCTAAACTTAAACTATTCTGGGACATTTTTGAGGCCCTTGATGTAGTGTTTCATCAAAAACACTACATCTCTTTCTCACACACACACTTATCCTTTACATATTCTTGTTTTCTTCTCCTCAAATGTATAATTTTTTCTTCTATTTTCTTTTTTGTCCTTGATTTACTGTTTTATAAGCCAACTGTTCCTTTGACACTGCGACTCTTGCTGACAACTTTATACATGTTAGAAAGGTTTGTCTTTGGAGATTTAGATTGAAATTGTAATGTAAATACAAAGGTGTATAAGTTGTATAAAATCTAAATAAGTAAAAAAAAAAAAACAACAGTAAGACAAAACTTTTACTGAATTTTGTAATTTTACTTATTTTACAATAAAAATGTTTAAACAAGTCAAACACTTGCTTTTCATCATGTTAAATAAAACAGCTATGTCCTGAATTCAGTAAAACTCAGTCAAGTGCACTTCAAGGTGAGTTTTTAGAACGCTGTAACTGTGCACTCACTAATGTCTCCATTTTATCTCTGTACAAAAAAGCAAATATTCACCTGAGACTTCAATGTACTTTCTGAGGTCAGCGTTTTAAACATAAACTGCAGAGTGCTGCTGTTTCTTTAAAATCCATCACACTTTTACTATGCGTTTTCAATTATTAAACGCAGTTTATTTTTATGTCACTGCTGATATTCTTAATAAGGCAAAAAAAAAAAAAATCAGTTTGTAGTTTTAAAAACTGTGTCAAAGTAGAGTTCCCTGTTGTTCTCCTTCTTCCTGGTAGTCTGTGTTGTATGGGAAGTAGTACAGGTCATGTTTGACAGCCATGAGCAAACCAGGAAGACCCCGGCAACCCCCCAACTTGGAGGAGAAGACGATGCTGGGGATAGTATCGTTGGCTGCTGGGTGTGGTGACGGGATGGTCCTCAGCAAGTGGCCGTCCCTCAGGCTCCATATCCTCGTGTAGCAATCCTGACCCACTGTGGGAACGACACAGGAATATGTGCAAGATTAGTCTGCTTCGTTTTCTTTCATTAAAAGAGGGTGACTCTGGAATACAACATGATGGCTGTGTTTTGTTTTTTTTTTAAACAAGATGGAGCATGTTTTGTCTTCTCCTACCTGCCAACACAAGCCCCTCGGGTTCACTGACGTGGACTGGAAGGTAAGCGTGTTCGTTGTAGTGCCCTTTGTACTGCTGTACTGGCTTTGTCACCCGCACATCCCACAGCTTTATCTATAATGAAAGAAACCGCACAAGGTCAAATCAATAGTAGCCTCTGTGTCTTAGGTTACAGTAAGATTTTATGGGTTTTTCTGAGTTACTGGCTATATATATAGTGCAGGGGTGTAAAACATGCGGCCCGGGGGCCAAAACCGGCCCTCCAAATGGTTCAATCTGGCCAACAGGATGAATTTGCAAAGTCCAAAAATCATACAAAAGACATTAACAATCGAAGTTGTCATTGAGTCTTGACAAGTTGTTTTGATCATGAAGTTAAAAGCTATATTTTTCAGTTCCAGATGCCTGTTACTAAATATTTTATTCCTTGGTCAAACCACTGCAATCTGTATGTTATAATGCACATGTGTAAATGATAAGCTGAGGCATAATATTGTGAAAAATGCACTTATTTTTCTTAAGAAATTTCAGGTTGTTCAAGGATGTTCAGGTTATCCAAATTTTTTGAGGATAGTTTGTAAATGTTAACATTTTCATACTGTAATTTTTTTTTTTTTTTTTTTTAGTAAAAGAAAAAAATTGGAGTTGTCATTATTTGTTTTTTATGCTATTATTTTAATGGTCTGGCCCTGGGGATGGAACTGATAAGAAATGAACAATTCCGATTCCATTATCGATTTGCTTATTGCTCCGATTCCATATCGATTCTCATTGGGCGAGTGAATAAAAGAGTACGCTTTACTAATTCCTCTGTGTCTCCCACTTTTGTGCACCTCATTTTCCTTTTCCCTACCTTCAGAAACTTTTATTTGAGGGGGCAGGATGTTTGTTGCCCCCCCTAGAACTGGGCCCGGAAGATGCCCTGGTGTTTACTCTGACATTAGATTCACAAGTGTCACTAAGTAGTGTATCAAACAGGTGATGTTCCTGCAAATGAATTGCATGCTGTGTGGACAAATGTTTGAGCATATTGGAGGGATTTCCTCCCGTTGAAGAAATGGAAACTTTGCAAGTGTTACAAGTAGCCCTAGTGTAACCTTTTTGTATGAAATATAGCCATACTTTGGAGCGTTTCTGCCTCAGTGGCATGTTGGCTACGTTCTAAACCAAAACATTGCAGCATATGTGTGAGGTCATGCATGCACAATGAAAGCAGAACCAATAAACAGAATCGTTAAGCAGGCAGGCAAAAGATTCCAATGAACAGAGCTACTGGGAACCGGTTCTATTTGAGAACCGGTTCCCGATTCCCATCCCTGTCTGGCCTCCTTGAGGTCAAACTAGGCTGTATGTGGCCCCTGTGCTAAAATGAGTTTGACATCCCTGATCTAGTTTCTTCTTTTTATGCTATAATCCTGACCTGGCCTATCATGTCAGCAGCTAGCAGGTAGTTCTCATCCTGGAGGACGCGGACCGAGGTGATGGCTGACTCTTGTTGGAAGCGACTGGTCTTCCAGGTTTGATTCCTGCGGACACGCTGCCGCAGGTCGATGCTAAAAATCCCCCCTGATCGGCAGCCATTAAACAGCACGGGGACCTGGGAAAAGGGAGGTTGTTTACTGTTAATGATTGTCCTTTCTTTAGTTGCCCTTGGTTTCAAAATCCATTGTACAGCTTACTTCCAGTAAACACAGGAACACTTTAACTACTTTAGCGTAACAGACAACTCACCCTCCGGGCAAAGTGCTGAGCCAAGACATCGCTACTGACGTTGTACGTCTGTGTTCGGCCAGTCTCTGCATCTTTCAGTATTATCCTACGTGACAGGCCTGTCAACACATGCAAAAACAGAATTATCTTAAGTTTATTTTCATCAAAAACAACTTTGGTTTGGCACTAGATCTTGTGTCTAAATACAAATTGTGTTTATATATATACACACACACACACAATTTTTTTTTTTTTAAATAAATTAATTTATTTATTTTTAACAGTGAATAGCCATGGCCAATCAAGCTTTCACCTCAATCTAAGCAATGATTTCTTTTGGATTCGATCTGAAAACCACTGGACTGACCAGAACTGAAGGTTTTGTCAAACTGGGGGTTGAAGCACCAAGCACAAGACCAAGCAGTAGGTATTTTAAAGCTACACAGCATCCCTGGCTGATCTGAGGGAGAAATAAAGCAGAGAAAATATAATATATAAATCAAAAGACCAAGTATTAGTTGAAGGTATTTCATAACAATCATAATGACTTGTAGATCTAGAGTGATAATACGCAGTAGAATAATACAAATATAGCAAACTGAAAAGAGAAAAAGGTATTTAATTTAACCTGGGCTGGAATTACTGAAAAGAGATGCAGGAAGTAAACTAACGCAGCCAGGAGTGTCTGCTGCTCCCACAAGGCACAGTCTGACAGAAGCTCAGTCAAAGGAAACACAAGCAGCGACATTAAGCATTAATGTGCAAAATTAGAAAAGTTTACGCAAACAAAACTTTTTTTTCCTAAAGAGTCTTGTTGTTTTGCTATACTTAAGCTGGAAAAGGATACAATACATGAGAGTCTGGATAGTTGACAGAGGCCCAGCAGATTGAGTTCACCTGAAACAGATTTAGACATTCAGCACAGATAGCAATGTTTTTATGCAACACATTAATGGTGAGGTATCAAACATTTTCCTTAAAATACATGACTTAGATTAGAGATTGGCGACTGAGCAAAGTTTGACTGATTCCGTCTATGAACACAAGTAAGAATTGTTGCATACTTTGCCTTTAAAGTGTAGGTAAAGTAAAAGGACATAATCAGTATGTCAACTCCAGTGACACACTCCCACCTTGCGGTTGGTGAAGTAGACATTGTCACACATTTCCACAGACAGAGAGCCCTGACTGGTGCCACTGAAGTTCATGATGCCGTATTTACAGCCTCCATGTGAGACGTCATTAACTGTGAAGACTCGCTCACAAGCTGAATCTCCCTGAGGACAAGCAAGAAGACAAGGAAGAAGGATTTTATGAGAAGGAAAACTTTCAGTTCTTTTTTCATTGATTTTTCTTGTTTTAAAAGATGTGTTTCCACAGTGCATACATTAAAACCCACAGTAATCAAATGAAAGTGTGATGTGCTCTCACCACTATGACTCTGAAATTGTCTGTGTTGGGGTTGCTGTTGTCAGTGCTCTGGATTTCTAGTTTGTGGCGTCTCATTTCACTGACCTTCACTTCATGAACCAGCCTGGAGACAAGTTGTAACCATGGTTACAATGAGTACCGCTGTATGCAGACAATCCACAAAATGTAAATCTAGCAAATCAGATTCATTCAGCATGTAGGTTGAACTTTGCGGGGGCTGTCCTTTGTCACTGATTCTGTTGGGAGAATTTCTAGGCACAGTCAGGGGGCAGAGGGTGTCCACTTTGGCAGCCTAAGGGTGCATTTCTGCTTTTGGCAGATGATGTGGTGATATGGTCTTGGCAGCTTCAACAAATACTAACCTCCAGCTTTCACTGGGGTGGTGCGCAGCCAAGTGTAAAACAGCTGGGTTGAACATCAGCACCAAATCTGAAGCTACGGCTCTCAGTCAAAAAAGCATGGAGTGTGTTCTCTGGGTTGTTGAAGAGTTGCTGCCCCAAGTGGAGGAGTAACTCTGGGTCTGGTTCACGAGTGAGGGAAGGATGGCGTCGGAGATCAACCGGGGGTTATTGATGCAGACACTGTACTGATCTGTTGTGGTGAAGAGTGAGTTAAGCCAGAAAGTAAAGCTCCCAATTTACTGCTCAATCTGTGTTCCTCCCCTCATCTATGGTCACAAACTATGGGTAGTGACTGGGATAGCAAAACTGGGGATATAACTGATGGAAAAGAGTTTTTTCCACAGGCTGGCTAGGCCCTTAGAGACAGGGTGAGTGCCTTGACAGGAGCCAGTTGCAGTGGTTTGGGCATCTGGTAAGGAAGCCTCGTGGATAACTCTCTAGTAAGGTGTTTTAGGAATGTCCAAGTGGGAGGTGACTCCAGGTGAGACTTATGCTGGAAGGATTGCCTGTGTCCCCCCAGAAGAGCTGGAAATGGTGGCTGGGTACAGGGAGGTCTGGGCTTAGGCTGCTGCCCCCCAGACCCAAATAAACAGACAAAGGATGGACAAATGGATGGATTGATAATAAATAAAGTGACACATCTGGTAATGTGGCTGAAGGGATTTGTAACTAGGTGTGTCACTGTAAGTATTTGTTTATTTATAGTCTATGCCATTCATATTATTCTTTGAACTACATGTAAATAAAATTAACATAATTTAAATCTAATTGTCTAGTGTCACCAGTCGTATAGTACACGTTCATACTATATATAGTGGATGTTTTTGCAATGCCCCCCCCCATCGTCAGAACACATTAGCGTCACTATTAGTGGCCGCCAACCAGCACTGTTTCAAAGGAAATTCACTCTACACATGCAGAACTGATTACCATTACTGTTACAGATTGTATTTCACTTGGGTTGTACTCTATAATGTGTTACTGCTGTTAGTATAGAAAAAACACGGTTCATCTTTGCATGTGCAGGCAGCAGTGACACCGTACCTGCAGTAGGAGTTGTCAGGTAACAAGCCAAGATGCCTTTTCTGCAGCAGCAATGAAGTGTTCAATCCTGCTCTTGGTGCTTTCTGAGGAGACAGCGAAACGAGTCCCTTTATTAAACACCCAAACCTCATGCCAAGACTATAGCATTTCTCTAGAATTATTTTTTAACCATAGAGAATGCTTGTTTCGCCTGCTGAAATAATGGAAACTAAACTCAGCTGTGTTGTTAGGTGCTGGATTCTCCAAGGTAAAGCTTTTTTTGTTCAAGGGCAACTCCAATCTAGCCATTTTAGTTGCTCATTATAATGCAAAAAACTACGGAAAAAATGAGTTTCTACTTACTTTCCTGAGTTTTTCATCTTCTGCAAGCATCCTGGTTCTCTGCTTCTCCCTCTCTTTTTCCTGTAGCTGCTCTCTGGTCAGTGGATTACAATTATTGTGCCCTGGCAAAAGCCTGAAGTACCGATTTTTCTCTGGGTCAAAGTAGAAACCTGGCAACTCTGGTAACAGGACAAGGACAAGAGAGTCCTATAAATGACAGGTATGATGGTTACAAACTGAATAGGAGGCATTTACTGGGTGTAGTACCTGGTGCAGCACTGTTGGCAGTAGAAGAAGAAGAGGTAGATGAGGAAGAAGTGGAGGAGGAGGAAGCAGAATGGTGTCCAGATCTCCCCTCAGAGGCTTCATCCTCACCATACCTACAGCAAATTAAACAACACATCGTTATAAACCCAAGACTAAATGTCAATTAATGAGGCAAATTCTGTCTGTCACTAAACAATCGCACTCATTTCATTCGAGAGTTGAAAAGTAGGAAAACATACCACTGCTGGTCCTGTGTGGATCTGTGCCCGTTGCTTCTGTGCCATCCCTGGCGTTGTGTACCACCTTGTCTCCTGTAGGGTCGCTGCCCATCTCGCCATTTCCACCTCTTCATCCTGCTGTTTGTGAACTGTGGAAACCTAAAGGGTCCTCTCACCTCAGTGATCAGTGATATTCACGTGTGTCTCCTATGTGTGAAGCAAGTAGAGCAGCGTGTTTACGTGTTAGCTTAGCTACTCAGCTATGTTTAGCGCTCATGAGCTTATAGTCGCCTCCCTACACATTTTCATTCGCTAGAAATATTACGAATGTTTGAATGCCTAAATAAAGATAGATTCCGTCATAGATGACAGTCTTTACTGCCTTACTAAAGTGATATGACGCTGAAGTTTGACCCTGTTTGAGCTAGCTTGTGGACACTGGCGTCCCACCATGTTGTCCCGCCTCTAGATGCCGCTCATTGGCTAACCACTAACAATGCTTCATGACGTTGCAGCCATTTATTGGCTCATTTTCTGCGAATTAATCAGACTCGCTTCAGAATGATAATGTAGGAATTTAATGTTTATTTTATGGATGCAACAACACTGTCAATTAAAACACAGAAGCAACACAATATATATATACTCGCAACACATGGCGCATTTTATTCGACAAACATTGTGATTTTTAACAAAAAATGTTGTTTAATAGGATGGTTATTTCAGAACAGACAACAAACCCTATAACCCAAAGTACAGCCACGATGAGAGTATAAAAAATGGAAGAGGTGTGTTGTTTTTATATCAAAAGCTGAGCCTATTTTTAATTTATGAGGTTGTTGGAATTAAAAAAAGGTTATTGCTGATCTGAGAACCAGGACATTGATTTTGACAGTTTTCACTGAAGCCACGCCTAATTTCTTGATACTGGTGTTGTATTGGTAGGGAGCACAGTGCCCAGGACCGCATTGGCTGTTGTGTTTTTTTCATAAGGGTCCCAAACTACACCGAGATTTGGAATATTGCGTTACTGCCCTACAGGAAAATGGCGACTGTCATTCATAATCCTTTAAAATCGTAAGTAAATTAATTTTTTTTTAAACAAATTTTTGTGTAGACTGACTGTATGCACTGATTGTGCATGTGATTTTATATAGAGAGGTCAGCGCGTTATGATTAAAAAACCCTATATTCAACACTTTGCCATGCACGGACAATGTCCGTGTGTGTTTTCTGCAGGTAGGTTGTGTTGCCTACTTGCGGGGTTGTGTAATACTAATATAAAAGCATGCATTCATGTTTTTATTCATCTCCGTCCCGCGCGCAAATGTCTGCACTCACTCACATGCACTTGGTTTTACGTGGACAAAAAGTTACCATTGTCCACATCGTGCTTTGCAAACAGGGTAGACAGAAGTTTGCATGCGGGACTCTTTGTCAGCGCTAGACGGCTGAATTTGCATAGATAAATTCATGCAATTAATGCCACAAAGCGCACATTGAAAGGACGACGCTGGCTCTGCGCAGCTAATGCTATTCCTGCAACTGTCAAATAGATAAACACAATGAAAAGCAGAATTCGTATTGTATATGATTAAAATTATTTCATGTAGCCTACATGGACGAATCCTGCAAAGTAAGAATGGGATGGAATTCACCTTAAGTTGGTTAAGGTTAAGCGATGCAAGATATTGACAGTTCAGTGTGATTTGCATCTCGAGAACCCTTTTGTGCCCTGCATTAATCACAACCATAACTTCCATAACCTCAGCCTTTAATCGCATGGCAGACCGCAGACATCACTTGACCAGGCTATTGTTCAGATAACACACAAACATATTTAAACAAAGTTTTCACTCAAGGCAGTTTCTCAGTGATGTCAGTCTTTGTGTGTGCGTGCGCACACACACACTTCCAGCTGATACGCTTTGTTATTAATTCACAAAATATTTTTCTCCTTCTGATTAATATAAAGGCTGATTAAAATGCTTTTAATATAGATGTGGCTCACTGTGTTCTTGTTTTCCAGAGGTTCTCTTTGGGAAACAGATAAACACACAGGATGCTTGAACATACAGTAGATGATTACTGTCTGGCATGAAATTATCTGTGTGGCAAACATTGTTTTCCGGAAGGCAGATTAGACAGTAGAGAATGTAGATATGTGTGTTTGTTTTGCGTGTGTATGCTATTCTGTATGTAGAGCAGCAGATTAGAAGTGTCCCAGTATTCTCGTGGGTCCATCTGTTGAGAGAAGAGGTACTCGAAGAGAAGGGATGATGATGATGATGATGATGATGATGATGGTGGTGATGATGATGATGGGGTGCAAGGAGAGACTGAGGGAGGGAGCCCCATCTGCCCTCCATCTACAGCAGCTATGATGGACAACCCCCCCCAACCCATTTTACCATCCTCTGCTAAAAACCGAAGACAATGTGTGTACATGGTTGTGTATGAACAGCAGCCAGTTTTATTTTTAACCACTGAAGTGAGTGAATGACCCATAAAGTCAAGATATTTTGGACTGTCTCAGCTTCAGATGGAACTTTGAAATGATCGTTTGGGGTTTAAGACTTCAGTATATATTCAGTATGGCGTTCAGACTCTTAATAGTTAAGGTTAGTGTAATGGGACAGTGAATGCTTAATGCCATCTAGCGCCCTTACAATGCTGTATGACATGAACAAAATAAGATGACACCACCTACAAAAACATACATACCAGAGGAAACGAATTGTGAAATGATCATGAGAAGACATTTCATTTTCTGGATATTTAAAAACACAGGCTATATGAGCTAATGTCATTAATTTTTATCATGGGAAGTCACAGCACAGTTGTCTTATTCTGTCTGCATGAACAATAGGGCTGACTTTGTCATCTGTCCTCAGGATGTGGCTGGTAAATCATATGCAGTCAATAAGGACGTGGTAATAATCTAGCTCACTCTCTTGGCTGTGTTGAGGTCTGAAAGATGAATTACAACCGTCAGCAACTGGCAGTAAATACATCTTGCTTTCTAGAGTCATTCAGTCATGTTAAACTGTGCATATTTACTTGATTTATTTATTTTTTTCCTGAAAGGCTCCTTTGTGAGGCTGAGTGGAATGTGTTCTCAATGAAGAGCTGACATGAGAAGTATCCAAATGAGCAATGTATGTACAAAGATGTGTTAATGAGCATACCTTTACTTTTACTGCTTTTTTTTTTTTTTTTTTAAATAATTATGTTTGGATTTATAATGATCTAGAGAGCTCAGGTGGGAGATCATTTGGCTGTGTTTGCATAAGGATTAAAAGGACTCGGCTGAGATTTGGGGGAA
>JAPQRP010000018.1:13500310-13516754 GCA_037367295.1 Apogon hyalosoma
TCTCCTCTCCTCTCCTCTCCTCTTCTCCTCTCCTCATCTCATTTACATATTGTCATCTGTATATGTCAGCCCTGCGATGAACTGGTGACATGGCCATGATGTACTCCACTTTCACCCCCTCATAGGCGCCCACATTCCCTGACCCTCTCATGGATTAAACTAGTCAGAAAACACATGAATGCATTTATTAGTTCCTTGGTCCTTAAAACATACTACCATGATGCATATTCATGTTTCTGTCATCATTTGTTTTGAAGTTCCATATGTCGGGATGGATGTGATCTCAGTGCCAGTTCTGTTATCAGACTATGTGTATGAATGTCACAAAATACCATTTATTAAAAAAAATAAAAAATTGAAAGTGCACTCGGTTGCCATCCATATTAGAAAGAAACTGATTGTGTCATCAGTGTGGGTGTGATTTTGTTTGGAGCAACATCTGCCTCCATTAAAAACAAACAAAAAACTGACAGAAAAAAAATTACACACACACACACACACACACACCCACACACACACACACACACACACACACACACACACAAATGAAATGACAAGCAATGAAAATTCACTACAGGTACCCTTTAACAATGGGTTTGTAAATTAACTACATGGTACTGACTCAACTCGACTGTGGTGCCAGGTAGTATTCCTGGAGGCCGTTTCCATTACAGGATAGTACTGATTTTAGAGTACCTGGTCATCATAGTGATGCTTTTTAATTTCTTCAGTTTCTCCCTGCATTGCATGAAGGTCCTTTGGTAACCGTGGGCTGTCATCTGCTCTGAGAGTTGCTGATAAACTCGTTCATTGCGTGTTGCTCCATCAAGCTCACACTGATTCTTTTCACTGGCCACCAAGGACAGAAATGTCAGAACCTCCTCGACCGGCGATGGTGTCATTTTGCGGACTGTCATCATGGATGTATTTAGCCTACTGGTATATTAACTGTCAACCTCTGAATCTGGTTTGTTAAAAATGGTGGGCCACGCATTGATGACGCAGTGACAACTCTCTGACCAGTCAGTGGTTTGCAGTGTTTATGTCACATTTTAGTATCTCTTCACCTGTTTAGGAACTTTGGCTGAGCAGATACTAAAAAATAGTACCGGGTACCAGATTCCAGGTACTTTTACATAATGGAAACGCGAAAAGGCCGAGTTGAGCTGGTACCACATAGTGGAAACGCGGCTTTAGATTTAATGTCAAGCATCCTTTCATCCTACCCTTTTCTGAAAAACTTAAACCAAATGGAAACTAGGTTAAAACTAGTCAGTACCTCAAAATAAAACTAAAACCCCTAATGCACGCAAGAGTAAGTTTTCAACTAAAACTAATGAAAACTTCCATACTAGTATATAATGCTGGGTATCTCCTCTTTGTACCTGGAAACACTGACTTGTAAGTAATTATTGTGAGCTGATGAATTGGCTCCCTGCCCATCATCGCTGTTGTACTTGTCTGCGATAAGACTGACCAACAATCAGTCACACAAGACTCCTCTGTACTAGTATGGGAGCAATTGGGACAATCACAACGGTATACACAGGCAGAGAAACACATGTACACACACTGGGACTGCAGATTCCATCAGTATCCAGGAAGCTGCCGACCGAGTGGAATGTGTTCCCGAACATTCAAAACTCCACTTACATAAGCACCGTCATTAGATCAGGCATACAGTCGAGTAAGTGGATACAAACAGGAGTACAGTCTGCAGTGGGTGATTCCAGTTGGGGCCTGGGGGAGGGACGATGTCTCAGGACATGCAACCCATAGACAGATGGCCTTGGAGGCATGTAAATACACACATACACACTTAAGCATAGACATGAACACACCACATAGACAAATGCACATGATGGCATGGCTAACAGGACAAGCAGGCACGAACACACACTTATGTAAGGGTTTACACAGCTGCCTGGGGACGTTATACAGACACTTTGCTGCTGGAAGTAGGACAGAAACATACATGCAATATGGAATGACACGACATTAGGGAAAGGAAAAAGAAAGCCAGATGAGGAGACTTGGCTGTAGGTCTACGCAGTGACAATGAACACTTACCTTTGGGAATGTGTTATGTGACAGGTTTGGAATGGACTGGATTAGCATCAGTACTGGTTTGCCATAAAGTAGTAACATGTATTACCTGAAAATTCAGCTGCATTCCTCATTTCTGTAGGTTGGTCTCCTGACAAAATCCCCCACCAGTAGCTCATATATGTTTTAGCCCAAGTATCGCACTGTGTAGATGCAGCCACTACAGGTTTTACTTCCATTGTTTAAATGTGGGGTTTATGTAATTAAATCCGATAAATTGCATCTTTTGATTTCTGATTGTGTTTCCCATAATCCCCCACTACCATTTCAACATGCCCCACAAAGTCCGGGGAACTGGCTTTTGCATATATTGTAATATCAGTCTATACTGGTCTCTCCACTGATTTGACAGTAATTCGCAGGTATTTGTTGCTGTTTGCGTGTCGATGGAGTTGTAACAACTTCTTAATGTGAACACAGTTTTATACCTCTCATTTATTTTTGGTCATTTCTTGTTTTTTTCTCCATATTCATGTGCATTCTCTGTTACCTGTGTCTTCTTTGGTTTGTTCCTATTTCTGTCTCATCAGGATAGGCAGTCCCTGGCTCCCATACTATTTCTGCTCACTCCAACCCCTCCTTTCTGCCTTCCCCCTCTGCCTCCTCCACCCACCCTCTGCTCCCTCTCCTTCCAAACACTGCACATCTTTGTAAGATTCAGTGTGACCAGAGAGCTGGTCTTTGTCCAGCTTGGCATTCTTTACATTTCTGTGTAGAGAATCCTCAGACTATCCAAATCTGCGGACCCAGTCAGAACAACAACATGACTACCACTAGGCACATTAATATACACATACACTGGTTTGCAGGTGAGACAATAAGAAGATCCAGCTGGTTTGTAAGACCACTGACACCCTTTATAACTTTTAACGTCCAAACTAACATATTATGATTCATGGGTTTGGAGTCCCTTTGGAGATACTCTCCTTTATAGCTGTCTCAGTTGGCAAAAGTAACTTAATCCTTGGGCACTGTCTACTATTATTGGCTGGTTCAGATCATTACCTCTGGAGTTAAACCATATGTGCCCTTGCATACATGGTTTAGGACAAGTCTTCAAATCCCACCACAACTGCTCCTTCTCCGTTTTTTTTTTTTTTTTTTAATTCGATAAGTAATATTCTGAGTACTCTATCGAATGTGAGCAAAAATGGATGTTTCATGTGCAGCAAAAGTGAGATAAATTTGGTGTGATCTGTCTGCCTCCAGTAATCTAAGGTGCAGAGGTCTTGTCTTTAGACTGAGACTGTGGAGATTATTGATGACCCACATCCTGATTTATACGTTCTTGATGGCCAGTAGTGTGTGTACGGGTGTGTGTAGCCCATTTGTTGTGTGGGCTTCGATCTGGCACTCTCACTCATATATCATTTTGACAGGATAAAACATTTCTTCTATTCCATTGATTCCTGTGTGTTTCCGACTCCACAGACCTTGATGCTCAGCCTGTTTCTTTTCAGCTCCTTTGTCTTCATCCTCTTTCTGATGTATGCACTGAAGTCAGGCAATACACACCACATTGAGGCAATTCTGCAGAGAAGTCTGGGCCTGTTATATTAAGCAAGAGTTAACCCGGACTGAACAGACCCACTCATGCTTGATTTCCAAACCATACAAAATCATTAGCTGCCCAGTACATGCTATTGCCATTACCCATAAAAGAATCTGAGCATTTAGCTGATAGGGCATTAACAGCAGGAATGACTCAGCGCACAGAAAGCAGAAATCAAAGCAGCATGCTGCAAATAGCTTAAATCAATGCCAAAATAAGACTGTAATGTGACTTTTGGGTAATTTGAGTTCAGTGTAGTTTTTTTTTTCTTCTCAATTTAGCTCAGATGTTGAATCAATTTGACATTTTTGTAGAAGTGAGTGACATAAAATTTTATAAAACTGGTGCATTACATTAAATAATCACAAATATATGCCTCGCTGTCACTTTTGTGTGTTTACCTGCCATATTCTCTCTGACTGTTTGTTTTTAGGCTTGGTGACCAGTTTTATAAGGAGGCCATCGAACACTGCCGCAGCTACAATGCCCGCCTCTGTGCTGAACGCAGCGTACGGATGCCCTTCTTGGATTCGCAGACCGGTGTGGCACAAAACAACTGCTACATCTGGATGGAAAAGCGCCACCGGCAACCAGGTTTTTGAGATTATGCAGAAGATCCACTGGACTTATGTTGTACTGCTGATATGTTTTAATCTAGACAGATCTGCCTTTTGTCTGTATTACAAGCCATCACTGCTCCTATGAAAATGCATGCATATGGATAAAAAAACAAGTCAGCCTGTAGCACTTGCTGACTTATCCCCAGACAAACAGTCAAAATGCATCCTGCACATCTGGGTCGCCTTTGCAGCCAGAGGGAACAATCTGCTCTTTACTGAGTGCTGGACACAAATAGCCTGCTCTCCATCTTGTATGCAAAGCCCTTTAGGCCACACCCTATACTTTGTGGCAGACCTAACTCACATTATATGCATTTATTCTGGGTTTATCCTCTCCCCTTCTTTTTTGATATTTTCTCATCTTTTGCAGGCCTACTTTGACTCTGTTCTGTGATGCTAATGGAGGAATATGATAAAAAGCATTGTCACAAAAACATTATGCATTCATTAGATACTGATGTAAGCATTTTACTTTAATTAACTTGCAAAGAAGCAAAAAAAAAAAAATAACAGCGAGCGCTGAAAAACACAAGTAATGAATGATGAATCAGCTCATGGAGACTGACAAAAATAGCAGGATGTCTCTAAATATGAGGACCATTAGCCTGAGCAATGAAATCAGGACATATTAAATGTCAGGAAAACAAGGCCAGTCCACTATGTGTGTGTGTGTGTGTGTGTAGAATGGTCTCAATGCATGTTTTGTTAAAATGTCATGCTTGCCAGCGGTTGTTAAAGCTCTTCCTGTGTGCCTGTTTCCCTCTCGGTATATGTATGTGTGTCTAGGCCAAGCAGCTGGACAGATGTATACCTACCCTGCTCGTTGCTGGAGAAAGAAGAGGCGACTCCACCCTCCCCTGGATCCCCAGCTTCGCCTCTGTGAGCTTCGACTGGGTAAGACAAACAACACACCATGCAGCAGCACATTGATATGTATGCAGTATTGACCTATAGCCTGATGCGTCCTCCGTCATACTAAAACAGTGAATTGTCATCACTTAAACCTGCTTATATGTCATGTTTGGGCCCTCGTTGCTCTTGAGTAGCTACACAGCGCTGAAGGCGTGTTGAGTGGCGTTAATGTTCGCTATCTGACCATCTGGCTCTGGTTAGTGCGTCTCTCTCGGCCAGGTCTCCAGGTTCATTCTCTCCCCTGAATCAATGCCTCCTCTTACTGTTCTCTGGCAGTGCACACACATACACATGAACACACATGCATAAACCCACAAACACCCCTACACAAGTTTGCATGACTCTCCCTCTATTGCAACACAGAAGCACCCTAACTGGGCCTCTATAATCATTTGTCCATGAGGCATTAGAATGTAAGTGAGTCTTATGAGATGGAAGTGTATGCCTTTTTGTGTGTGTATGTGTATCCATGTGTGCATATGTGTGTGTTATAGGGGATTTTAGCAAAGGAATGCCCCAGGAACCCGATAAGGGGGTGAAATAAAGGAAAGTCTTTGTTTCAGCTTTGCCACACCATTGTTTCCCCCTCTATGTCTTCCAGACGCAATATAATACCCAAGAGCCTTCCACTGAGAGCAATTCAGCTTAGAGCAGAGGACAGTCTTTTTCAAAAAAAAAAAAAAAAAAAGAGAGAGAGAGAAGAAAATCCCCAGAGCAGCAACCAACCAACCAAAACATGTACAGGAAAAGAAAACTAGCAACACACTGTAGTTAGCAAGGGTGGAAAGTCTTTGTAGTTAAGGGTGAAAGAGTAGAAGTCTCCAGTTTTGTTTTTCAGAGATCCAATTGTGCAGTTTGGCCCAGATATCTATCATAACACGACAGAGGAATGTGAGTGCTCCCCTCTCGGGTTTTTGGAAATGCTTTATGTTTATTTAATGCTTCCTGAGCAGAGAGGTTTGTCTCTGTGCGTGAAGATACACAGAGGCTCTGTCACAGGGTTATTCTAAAGTAGAAAAAGGCTGAAGGCAGAATTTAATACCCCCTTTTTTGTAGATTTGCTTGTATTTCATGTTGCAGCTCAAGTCAGCAGCTGTGCTAACGTCTAATGATGTGTCAAGAGTTATGAAAAAATGCATGAGAAAATGCACAAGAGGGCGAGGACACTCAGGGCATTTTACATATTAACATATTTCTTTCCTTACACTCGGTATTATTGTCTTTAGGGGGCGATAAGGTTGGCCGTGGAGGAGACTCTAATTAAAATGGGTTTTGTATGAGTGTTTGTCTTGATAAAGCTGCAAAATTAGAATGCATTTTCCTTGCAGAGTATAACATTTAGCTCCAAAGAAGCCCTTCCTTCTTTGTCCCAACTGAAAGAGATGCAGGGATCAGAAATGGGAAGGATGACTGGTGAAGGCGATGTATATGATAAGTTACCAAGGAGGAAACACCTTGTCAGGGCTACACATGTGGCTAGAAAATGAGATGAGGAAGACGCAGCGGGAATAGTGGAGCCATGTACAGTAGATGCAGCCGCTCTGTATTCAATAAGACAATGTTTAGGCCTCAGTAGACCTGCTCAGTTCCTGTCTTCTATCACATCCTCACTTTCATCTTTTTTATTAGAGCTCAAAGATGAGGACGAGGAGTTAAAAAATCACTGCAGGTCATCTCGGCGGAAATGAAAAGAGGGGCAGGGAAAAAAGATAAAGTAGATTGGAGAAGGCAAGGAATCAGTGAGTGTAATGTAGGAGGGGTCCTTTAGGGCTGTAAGCTGTGTTTTAGTTTTAAGCCTTAATTGATGTTGAATCTGGCAGCCAGCCCTGCCACTGTTACTCACACTCAGTTTTCATCCCACACAGTGATAATATAGATACGATGTCCACCCTGATACTATGATTAACTTCACGGGTAAAAATAAATATTATGAGTTTGCATTAGTAAGAACATTCTGACCCTTTCTACCGCCTCCAATGCACACACACTTAACATCCCGTGTTTTGTTTTTTTTTTTTCTCCTCTCTTTTATTCTCTGCTGTTCCTACCTCCTCAGAAGCTGAGCTGGCCCCTAAGCGTGAGGGGCCCCCAGGGGAGGCCACAGCCTTGGAGGCCCTCCTGAGGGGGGATAGCTTGTTGGAGAAAAAAAACAGCATCAATAAAGAGGAGGAGACCTTGCTGGAAATACAGGTATTAACATTTTTTTTTTTAGCTGTATGACTAATTCATTTGTTTTTTGTTGCAGCGGCTGTAAAGATAGATGTGGAAATATCACAGAAAATATCAGACAGACATTTTAATTTCTAATCTTTTACATGTGTACACAGTTTGATTTGTCTTCTTTTTTCTGTGTGTGCGTGCGTGCGCTCCCTCTGTAGAGAGTTTTGGAGGCAGATGAAAATGGAGATGGTTTCCATGATGATGAAGACTTTGAACTGGATACTCCAAAGAGAAAGAACAGGAACAGAGCCAAAGTGAGTGTCCTGGATACAGTGTGTTAGCAGTGTTAAAAAATGAAGTGTAGTGGCTTAAAATGGATCTTGATTTCTTATGTGCATAAATATCAGTTGTGTTTTTTGTGAATTTTTCTTTCAGAACAGAGGATCAAGTCGCAGGAGGACAGAGGCTGTTAATAACGATGACCAAGACAAACCCTACGTCTGTGACAGTAAGAGAAGCAAATATTTGCCTCTGTTGTATGTCCTGTGGTTTCATGTGATCTCTACCACTATCTTGTGCTTTGAACATTACATCTTGAAAATACCAAATCAGTATCACCTAAGCCTCACTGTGACAAGTGCAAAAGCCAAGTATGTATGACCTGAAACCCTCTCACTTCTTGCCACTTTAACATTCTTAAGAAATATATTTAGAAAAACAGAAAAGTCCTTTTTTCCTCCCATCTGTCAGTGACGGGCCTCTCCTCTTGTATTCTGAGAGCAGTTCTCTGCAGCATGAAGAACAGTTTGCTGTTAATCCAGACCTGACTAGCATGCTACTTTTGTACTTGGACAGAATTCCCCAGGATTGTTTTGTCATGGGCGCAAGGATAGAGAAAGCTGTGCTGACGGAGCCTCAAACAAATGTACCTCATCGTCATTTTGTGTCTTGTTCTGTCTTTCTTTTATCGTTTGCTTTTGTGTCTTCTCTGTTCCAGATAGATACAAACAAAAGCATAACTCAAAAAAGGCTGAAGAAGGTATCTGAACCTGTCGCCATCTTGTCTTTCTAGGTGCTCCATGATCTGTCTTTATGACTGGCTTTTTTGTTTTTGTTTCCTCATGCATCTGGTGTGGGAATGACTGACTGAATGCTAATCCTTTTTTGAGATACCTAATGCTTTAAATGCTTTGTGCTAGTCCAGGCATCCCTTTCTGAATTCAGTGCAAGCATTGCATGACACTAACGCTACGCCACATGCCTAATGCTTGCTTATTGCAGGGCATGCGCAATTCAGAAATTAAACAGCAGCTTAGCATGTTTCTCGGGCCACTCTAGCTGTGATGTAGCCATTGTAGAAGTCTTTCCACGAGGAGACACTTTGCTGAAAGTCATGACTTCTAAACCACTGACAGTAAGAACTCGGAGATCATGAGGGAGTGCAGTGTTATGGTTAAATGTCCGTAATGGTTACAGTTATTTTAACCCATAAAGACCCAGTGCTACTTCTGTGGCAGTTCCCAAATGAATGTGACCTCTATTTTTAACCTTTCTTAAGTGATTTATCATCATTTCTTATAATATTACCCTCTTTATTTTGAGTTTTTTCAGTATAAACCATGTTTTGTTTTGTTTTTTCTACATTCAATTCACTGATCATGTTGATGTTCATAAAAGCTCAGTGTAATTGCAATGGTTATTATATGAAAACAGAGAAAACTGAAGAAAAATTGACTTTTTCAGCCAAATATATCATTAACTGATTGTCAAAACAAGTGTGTCCATCCACCGTCATTTATCAAACTCCATGGGTTTTACTGGTGAATCAATTTCCACGGTAACTATGGAGCCTCTGAACGTCCAAATGGGTCATATCTGGTGACCATGAAAAGATGACAATCTGCATTTTACACCAATTATTTACATGTATTGATAGGCTTAGTGGATCAGCAGGTATTAAACAGTGTACATCAGTAGGTGGTTTTGGTCGCCGGTGGATGTTTGGGTCTTTATGGGTTAAAACTGTGGCACAAAAGCAGGACAGACCTATAGTAGGATAACAAACTTCCATGATGGCTACAGCTTTACTACATTTACACTGAAGACCTGTCAAAGATCCAAAAACTGCCACAATACAAGACTTGATAGTTTTCATTTAACATAAACACAAATGCTGCTTCTGTACAAATCTTAATTTTTATATATTAGATGGATCACTTCATCACAGGAAAAAAAAAACTGTTACCTGATATGTTCGTTTTGTGGTGGTTTGCCTGTACTAATCAGACACTTCAATAGCTAGCCTTTCCTTATTGTAACCCGAATAAAATATTTTAATAACCTTTACTTAAAACATTATGGTCTAAAGTTTTTGTTTGTCACTGTACCACACATTGCCTATGTCGTGTTTGCACTTTGTTGTGGTCAAAATGTTAACAATATGGTGCCATTTTTAATGTTCAAGCAGTTTTTATTGCAACTACCACAGTTTTGTATGTCATCAGTGAGTAATTCTGTATGTATTCAAATCTTAATCTACTGAAAAGTGAAGTTAAATCAATGTGAGTCTGGGTTTGATTTAAAAAAAAAAAAAAAAAAAAAAGAATAAATAAGTATACGTAGAGCCAATTTTCTGCTGTAACCTACACACATGATGATAGAGACCCCAAACCATCCAACGTGTATACTAATATTGACCTGGAATATCTGTAGTTTGTAAAATTTGACATGTTTCTGAACACATTATGTTTTATCTATAGTTTGTGGAAAGCGCTATAAGAACCGGCCTGGCTTGAGTTACCACTACACCCACACCCACCTGGCAGAAGAGGAGGGAGAGGAGGAGAAGGAAGTGGAGATGGCCCCGTCCCCCCCACACAGCTCAGACAACCACAAACGTAAGACGCACAAACGCAGTACGTCCAAACATTATTGGCTTCATTTTCATCATTGTATTTGTACTAGTTGTGTACTAGGAGTGTATTCAGCACTGTCTCTAGAACAGGGGTGTCAAACATACGGCCCCTCAAAGTTTCCAATCTGGCCCGGGGCATGAATTTGAGAAGTTACACTTTGAAAACTTACTCTGACAATATTAAAAGTCAAGGGTTTGAAACTCATTTTAGTTCAAAACTCAAAAATCTTAACAATAATATGCTTGTTACTAAATATTCCATGCCTTTGTAGATCCACTGCGATCTGTAATGGATGTGTATAAATGATAAGTTGAGGCATAATGTTTAAAATAAATGAAGCTGTTGAAGTTTTTCACTTTTTTTATGTGGAATGATAGTTTGTAAAGTTTCATAATATAACCCTTAAAGACCGATAACTATTTTTTCACAACTTCCTAATATATATATTTTTCTTTCCCATGTGATTTATCAAAATTTATTATATTAGCCTCTCATGTAAATCATGAATTTTCTTATATTTAATTTACTGATCATGTAGATCAGTGTTTTTCAACCTTGGGGTTGAGACCCCACTTTAGGTCAACTGAAATTTCTAGTAATTGATAAATGTAAAAAAAAAAACAAAACTTGCTAATAAAAAATAAATGGTGAGTTGAGTGGGAAGATCATAATCCATAAAAGACATAACAAACTGTGAGTCTGAAACTGAAGCACTGTGGTACTGTTTATCTGTCATATGTTCATTATATAGCCTAAATGTCAATTAAAATTAACGTTTATTTTCAATATAGTATAGCAAACTATTACATGATTAAAAACAAATTAATTTTAGCAAAAAAAAAAAAAGTCTCCATTTTGAATATCAGGGATCGCCAGAACTTTGTTTTGTGATGTTAAAATGTGGTCATGAGCCAAAAAAGGTCGAGAACCATTAATGTAGAGTAAATTTAATGGTTATTATATCAGAACAGAGAAACTGGAGAAAAAGCAACTTTTCCAGCAAAATGTATCATTAACTGAGCATAAAACAAGTCTCTCCATCCACTGTCATTGATCCAACTCTATGGGTTTTACTGGGGAATCAGTGTTGTAAAAGATGATGGTGTTTCCACGGTAACTACGGAGCCTCTGAATGTCCAAAATGGGTCGTATCTGATGACCACGAAAAGATGACAAACTGCATTTTACACCAATTATTTACATGTATTGATAGGATTAATGGATCAACAGGTATTGAACACTATAGATCAGTAGATGCTTTTGGTCATCGGTGGATATTTGGGATTTAAGGGTTAATTTTATTTTTTGCATTAAAACAAAGAGAAAAATTCGGATTTCTTATTATTTATAGATTATTATACTATTATTTTACTTGTTTGGCCCACTTGAGATCAAATTGGGCTGTATGTGGCCCCTGAACTATTCCACCACTTTTCCCTAATCATGTACTTACATTTGAACTTCCTGACATTACTGTAAGCTGCAAGTGCATAATTAATCATAGTCTCACACAAAACAGAACTAAACAGCCTCTGATGTATTTACTGACCTCTGTTTGGATTCAGTGCATTTTCAGTTCCCTTGGGTTGACAGTCTGGATGTTTTTTTTTAAATCATTTTGTGTTGTGTTACACCCGTTCAGAGTATCCCGGAGGCTTTCATGGTCTTTTATCCTTTTTCTATCTTTTATTCTATAATATTGACGTTTTTTTCTGAAATGCATTTTTGTTTTTAATACTGTTTCTGTGCATACATACTGTATATTCTACTGAGACTGATAAATGCATATATGTGGTGATGCATGTCAGAACATCAGCGTGTGTTTTCTCCTCCTCACACCTGTGTCCTTGCCGACAGCTCAGAAGGGTCCAGACGGTTCCATCATCCCCAACGACTACTGTGACTTCTGTTTGGGAGACCAGGACTCCAACAGGAAGACGGGCCAGGCGGAGGAGCTGGTGTCCTGCTCGGACTGCGGACGCTCCGGTGAGTCCCAGCTCTTTCACCAGAACCTTCATTTTCTCTGTTCGTTTCAATATCTACGTACGTCACGAGTGATGGGTTTAAACTCGTATCAGCGGATTGAAATTAATGGAAGATAAGTGATTCTGGTGCATTCTTGATAAAGTTATAGGGCAATAATTACAGGATACACTGTTTGAAATGGATTGATACTACTCTTATTTTTGGACTGTTGAGATGAAGATAGCCAGCTGGTATTTAAGTTGGCATTAAGAAAATTAGCCTTATCATGTGCATCAGTAACTAAAACTAACTAAAGTTAACTTTTTTTCTTGTTTTATCTAATACAAAGTTGAAATCAATACGTTGTTGTTATTTTTACACTTTAATTCTTGGCTAGGCACAGAAACCTACGTATTTACATCTGCTGCAGCTTCTTTAAATCCATAAAAAGGGGTTATTTTAATGTGTGGTTAATTTAACGGTATAAATACTTCATCTTTGGACTGAGCCAAACTAGCTGTTTCCTCTCTTTTGCTAAGCTAAGCTAATTAGCATTAGCTTCATATACATACACATATATGACTGGGTACTATAGCTAAATCCTGTCAGATGTTGCACAAAGTAAATAAGCATATGCCCTACAGCATAAGTTAAATTATGATTCAGGTTTTTATTTTATTCATACTTTAATTTGTTTACTGAACATTTCATTTTTGTTTGCCTTTTTCATGTGTATTCCTCGCTACCTCCCTGTAATGTTTATCTTTGCTACATGTACTAATGGTCGCAAATACGATGCAGTTTAAGACTCTGTTTCATTTGTTTAAACTATTTAATAATATTGTGGCGCTGGTGGGGGGCACATCTTGAGTTTAGAAGTTGTCCCATAAGTTTTTACATCGGTACATGCTATTCATAATAAAATAAAAAAGGGTTTTTAAAAATCTAATTGTAATCAGTCAGTAATTGAAAGTAGTTTCCATCTAAACCAACTTGATGGAGATCTGATCAGATGTTTTCGGTGTGCAGTGAATTAAGGTTTGATGTTGCTACAGTGTCTTGTCAGTGGGTTGTCAATGAGCCTGAGACCATGAGACTTGAGCGCCAACTGCCTCTGTGCAATATTTCATCTCAAAAGTTTACATGGATTCGTACGACCTGCTGCTTGCCTCCATCCTGCATGTTTCTCCATGACAGCCTTGCCCTGTTGGTAAGGAGTTCTGCATTTAGATGACATGCCTTTATGCTTTTTTTTTTTTTTTTTTTTTAATTTGCTCCATTTTCATGCATTACCTTTTGGCTTTTGGCAGCATTTTGGTTTCTTTTTCTTCTTTTTTCTCCACCCTAGCCAAAGTGGCTTCTACTGGATTCCTCAGTAACAACAGTTCAACCGCCCTGAATGCTAAAAGAGCAGGATAAATAATTCAGCATTGAAATGTTTTCATGCTACAGTAGCATTAGTTACAGCTGCAGGAGTTTGTGGCCTTGTTTGTGTTGCTCTGACACTGATGTTTTCATGGTAGCTGGAAGAGGAGGAGTGAAGAAGGATGGGAGGAAGCTGAGGGTTCTTGAAGAGTTGTTCGGCAGCACGTCAGATAGCGAAGCCTCCACGTTTCATGGCTTTGAAGATACCAAGCTGGAAGATGTTTTGTTTTCAGACGACGATGCTGTGGCTGACAGCTGATAACTGCAATATTTGGGGTATTTTTGTGTTTAATATTTGACTGAAGGGAAACCCTAAATGACTTTACAGTCTCACATGGAATACAGTGGCTCACCTTGAAGGCACCTCTTTGTGGAAAGGTTTACTCTAAACTCCTGGAGGAAATGCAAGTTACTCTCATAAAAATGCACCAAAACACTATGTTTTTTGGGGGAAACTGATGGACACTGCTATTTTTTCATACTTGTGTGGTTTTTCCTGTTCAGTACATTTCATAAACAAAAAGCACACGCGTCTTTACTTGCATCAGATAACCACAGACAAAACCTGTTAAGTTTGGACCTAAAAGACTGACCGTAGATGCTACGGACATGAGTTGTCCATGGCAAAATGAACATGAATGGCCTCTAATGTGGCAAAGGGAGGGATGCACATGGACTCTAAAGAGGACAGGTAGCAGAGAGGTAAGAGTCAATCAGTCAATATTCCATTGCTCCTCTGTGATTAAACGCCTGCTGTAAGAGGTCTCCATTTAAGATATTAGGCCATGTATCAGACTGACAAAGCTACCTCATCCCTTGCTGTAATTCCTCAGTTTTAATTGGGGAGAAGGCAGGCAGCAGCTGACATCCTTCTGCTTTAAATTCCGCTCAGGCCATGTTTGTCTTTTTTCACCCAGTGGAGGCTCATAGGAAATGCCTTAAAATGATTTTGGCTGTTTTCCCACTTCTGGTATAAATCAGTTCATCCTTGATTATGGCTCATTCATGGCTCATTGATACCCCATTGATACCCAGGTGATGGAGATAAATGTGAGCGTGACACACACTGTGGGGATGATATAAAGGGTGTAGACGTGTAAAATGTTATCACAACAGGGACCATGAAGACAAGTTACCAAAATATCAGTTTATGAAGGTTGTCAGAGTAGACTAATGTGAAGACGATAAAATGTTACCCAGCGGTGTTTTCCTCTGCACATATCACTGCTTGTGCTTTGCTTCTCACATATAATCATTTGTCTTTTTTGTTGCTAGATAACCGTTCACACTGCAGTTTCATTCAGCTGCATAGAGTGTCGAAGGCTGCAATTACAGCTGTGTGAACCACAGGCACAGGCTCATTGTAGCAATTAATCTGAATTATGATAGAAATAATAAGGATTTGTTTCTGTATAAAACTGTTTGGCACCTTTTTTTCAATACACTGCTCTTAAAAAGTTACAAGATCATTGGTTTTACTGTTTATACTTATACATATCTGTTTGTTCTAGAAATTGCTGTAATCATTGTCCAAATTCCAACTGAAATACACATGTATGATTTCAGCTTGGATTTATTCACATAAAATAGTCAAAAATAACAAAAAATATGTTAGTTAACCACTAAATAATGCAAGGACAACATGTTAATATTAATTTTTAATAACACAATTCTAAAGTTTAACTTAGGGAGTCTTCAAAAATAATAAATAACCAAAATCACAGCTTTTATGTGTCTTAGCATGCATGCTTTGGCAAAACTACAATGCAGCTTGTCTCTATTTGATGCCTTGTGACTAACCATCTTCCTCTTGTTTTCACGGGGTTCAGGTCTTCACAGTTGAAGTGGTCTCTTACTTTTTTCCTCAGAGCTTTATATGCAATAGTTGCAGCATTAAGCACTTCTTCTGCCACACATCTCTTAACTATTACACAGCAAGAAGCTGCTGACCTGCTCGGTAAAACCTTGCTTTCTTCCCTCTTCACTTTTCCTGTATGTCCTCACTTCCACCCACAGGTCACCCCACATGTCTGCAGTTTACTGAGAACATGATGCAGGCAGTGAGGACATACCAGTGGCAGTGCATCGAGTGCAAGTCTTGCAGTCTGTGTGGCACGTCAGAGAATGATGTATGTATAGCAACAGGGAAGGGAGAATTATTTATATCCTGTGGCCCCACAAATGTCAGCATTTATTTGTTGTTACGAGCTTCCCTTTTTATATTTTCTTTGAAGCTTACTGAATTTGACTTGATTTCTTTTTAATGACACAACATTTCTGCAGCGAGCATTCACCCTGTCGCAGGCAGTAAACACAGGGTGCTTGTGCAGGTTTTGAAAGTCTTAAAAAGTATGGAATTTTGAAACACTGTTTTCCAGACCTTGAAAAGTCTGGACCTTTGTGTTAAAGGCTTAATAAAGTATGGAAAGAAGTTTCTCTCAGTCGAATGTTAGAATATGATCAAAGGCACATAATCTTGTAAGATAAATACATGAGGAAAACATATTGGTTTGTTTTGAATATTCAACAAAATCCTACTTTAGTCCTTAGAAATAAAACAGATTGCAAGAAAACATGAAAAACTTATACAGTTGTGCTCATGAGTTTACATACCCTGACTGAATGTGCATGGGATGGTCTTGAATGTTTTATCACGACAATGACCCAAAACATAAGGCCAAGTTGACCTGTCATTGGAACAGCTGAAAAAAAGTGAAGGAGTGTCCATCTCAGTCTGCTGACCTCAGTATCATTGATCCACTTTGGGGAGGAGTCAAACATGCAGTTCA